>CM033475.1:213572846-213921091 GCA_019447015.1 Hymenochirus boettgeri | reverse complement strand
TGTCTTGCAGGTTTCACAACCTTTTCTGCAAACAGGGAGATGTTCCATTTTGTGTGGGGCCTGTTAGGGAACTTTTTACAAGCATTGTTTTTAAGTTGGGTGGTTGTCTGTAAGCTAAGAGAGGGGGTCTGGGAATATTTCTAGTAATCTGTCGTCCTTTTGTAAAATGGGTTGGAGTTTCTTGGCGATTTTTTGTAGTATTTCCATTTGTGGGTGGTATGTAATAACCAGTGGGATCGGTCCTCTTTTGGATATGTTTGTATTGTAGCAGGTTGGTTCTGGGGATACTGGTTGGAGTATTTCCATTTGTGGGTGGTATGTAACAACCAGTGGGATACGATCCTTCTTTTGGATATGTTTGTATTGTAGCAGGTTGTTTCTGGGGATGCTGGTTGGAGTATTTCCATGTGGGGGTGGTATGTAATAACCAGTGGGATACGATCCTCCTTTTGGATATGTTTGTATTGTAGCAGGTTGGTTCTGGGGATGCTGGTTGGAGTATTTCCATGTGGGGGTGGTATGTAATAACCAGTGGGATACGGTCCTCCTTTTGGATATGTTTGTATTGTAGCAGGTTGTGTCTGGGGATGCTGGTTGGAGTATTTCCATGTGGGGGTGGTATGTAATAACCAGTGGGATACGGTCCTCCTTTTGGATATGTTTGTATTGTAGCAGGTTGTTTCTGGGGATGCTGGTTGGAGTATTTCCATGTGGGGGTGGTATGTAATAACCAGTGGGATACGGTCCTCCTTTTGGATAGGTTTGTATTGTAGCAGGTTGGTTCTGGGGATGCTGGTTGGAGTATTTCCATGTGGGGGTGGTATGTAACAACCAGTGGGATACGGTCCTCCTTTTGGGTATGTTTGTATTGTAGCAGGTTGGTTCTGGGGATGCTGGTTGGAGTATTTCCATTTGTGGGTGGTATGTAACAACCAGTGGGATACGATCCTCCTTTTGGGTATGTTTGTATTGTAGCAGGTTGGTTCTGGGGATGCTGGTTGGAGTATTTCCATGTGGGGGTGGTATGTAACAACCAGTGGGATACGGTCCTCCTTTTGGATATGTTTGTATTGTAGCAGGTTGGTTCTGGGGATGCTTTCTGCATTTCTGTCCGTTTTTTGTATGCATTTTCTTATATAAATAAACACATTGTGAAAAACCGGACACAAACCCATGCAGAAAACAAACAGACGCTGGCATTTCTGTCAGTTTCTAGTGTGAAGGAGCCCTTAAGGTGGCCATAACCAGCACGATATTACTTACCCAACCGACCGCTCACGCAAAGTTCCTGCGATCCTGCCGGAACCACCTCTCCCGATCTTTATACGACCGACATGCGATCGCAAAATCCCATTCATTTTGCGATCGCAGTGTGATCGCATATAAGATCGGAGAGGTGGTTCCGGCAGGATAGCGAGAGCGTTGCGTGAGCGGTCGGTCGGGTAAGTAATATCGTGCTGGTGTATGGCCACCTTAGTTATTATAAGAAAAAATTCCTCCACTCCTCCCCACCCCCAAAATATGTAAAATTTCTAAAGCTAGTTACAGACCTGCAAGCATCTCTGTTCATTCCTCTACCATGGACACATTAGGCAGCGAAAATGTATGTTCAGGTGATGCAAGAAAAAATGTATGTTCAGTGCTAGCAAGAAAACCCACCCTTATACTGCTGTACTTTTGGATAGACTGCAGCTAGAATCATGATCCTGAAGTCATTTTAAGAGAGTGGAGTCATTAGGTAGGAGTTTGTTTTTTTTAAAAGGTCACTTGGATAGAGAGCACAGTTCCCCTTTAAAGAAAATTACCAGGGCTGGATTACAACATCGTAAGGGAACAAAAAAGTCTGGCACTCTTAACCCTACCTCTCAACACATGCCACACCCACAAACCACACCCATTTTTACTAAAGGGGTAACAATTATATTATGCAGAATTTTTGAACTGTTTAAAATATTAACTGTACCACTGGATGTGTCAGATTTAAAATCCAGATGTGCATATTAAAGTGCAACAGCAGAGGATCAAAAGAGGGAGAGATTAACACTGCCCCTGCAAACACAGGGCACTGGTACCACTTCCCCTAATCCAAAATGTAGGGGCTCCAATTAAATTGAAATATTTTTACATATGGGACCATTCCCACTAATATACTTTTATTCCCTTATGTTGCTTTCATTATACAGATGGTCCAGAGAACCTGAAAATACAAGGTCCATTAACAGTGAACGTGGGATCCAATATAACATTACAATGCAGCGCTGACTCTCTCCCTGAACCCACCTACCAGTGGTCAATTAATGGGACTTACGCCAACATAACAGATAAAACACTTCATATACAACAGGCAAAATCTCAGAACAATGCGACCTACACCTGGATGGTGAATAATTCAGTGACCAGACGCTCTGATGTCACCTCTGTAAATGTTACTGTGATTGGTAAGTGATAAAGAACAGAACCACTATCAGGAGCGTCACTGTTTTTTGCAAGTTAAAAGAACCTGATGTAAAGGTCAGATATATTTTGTAAATTGTTTTAAAGAGCAACTGTATGACATTTGTAAACCCACACATCTGTTAAATATAATAGCATGGGGGTAGGAAGTCTGTATTCTACCTACCAATTTTATTTCTTTGTGGAGAAGGTTACTTCATTCAGATCATTAACGTCCCCCCAGTCAGTTCCCCGACACTCATTTAGGCGCATACATGTGGAAGAATGTAAAGACACGCTGTAAAGACAAACTGCACATTGTAATCTTCTTCATGCTGCCAATGTGGAAAGAAATAGTATTGGTAGATGGGAATACTGACTCCTCCCAGACTATTTAATCATAGAGACATTCTGTTCCAAATATCATTATATTTGCAGTCTGCTCTATCATGTATGTCTGGACTGTAACACATCCCCTGATTTACAGGCCAGAAACTGTTGATTAAACAATGCATCTCCTGTCTTTATGTGATTATAAGAAAATTGTTCACTGAAAAAATTACGTTGCTCATTTCAACTATAAAGAATATATGTAGTAGCATTTACTCTGATGTGTTTGTGTTGCTGCATGACTTTAATACAGTACTTGAAATGTAAGATGTTTTAGACTGGATATCTAAGATAAGGAGACAGATCAACAACAAAAAAACCAGTATTTGATCGTTGGGAAGATTTGACGTTTTCAGTAATGGACAATATAAATTATAATATTTCCCAGTGTACACCTCTTTTAACCAAAAAATGAACAAAACAATTTTTAGCAGAGACTGTAAGTATAAGAGATCATTCCAGGTTTTCGTGGATTAGAAAAACTTTCCATTGACTAGACCTAAATAAAACTTGAATTTACTTACTAAATTAGACAATGTATCTAAAACTGCCAAATGATTGGGGGAACCTACTGAGAGCCGCTACCAACCCAAACAAATGGGTGCGTTAAAAGAGAAGTTTAGCACAAATAAATATGAGGGAATATTTCCTCATTTCAATGGCCTTATCTGCCCATCCAGCATTTCATATATAAATGTTTCCAAAGTACTGACTTCCTGTTTGCAGGACCCTAATAGTGTCTGTTATGGTCTCAGTCTTTGGGTAAATTCAGTTGCTCAGTAGAGATCTGAGCATGTTTGACCCACCCAAAAGCCAATCAGTAGAAATGGCCGAACTTCATAAAAGGTCCGTGTTTGAACTTACGAACTTCAGTAAAAGTTCGAAAGTTCGAATTCGGACCCATTAAAGTCAATGTGGGGTGATAGTCAAAAAGTCTGGTGATTTACAGCTAAAACTAACAATGGTAACTACTGTAAATGGCTGTGGCAACGGGAAATGTCTGGGGAACATGTCACTGTCACCAAAATTTTTACACTTCTTAAACACGAGTGGGCAATTGTCGGGTTTTGCGCAAGCTACATTGGAGGGTTACGGCCAATCGAGGTTTAGTGAACGATACTTTCGAGGGTTAGCAGCAATAGAACCATGAATTCGAGGGTCTGAAATCGAACGATACTTTCGAGGATTACCGAAAACGAACGATCGAACTTTCGAGGGTTAGCAAATAATACATTTAGGGTTAGCGAGTGGCTGTACATTTGAGGGTTACCGTAAACGAACGAACATTCTATGGGTTAGCGAACGGCCCGTAAATTCGATAATTATAGCATTTTCGATTGTTCGAGAAGTCGTGTCTGTTCGGACTTTAAGTTCGATTAAACTCAGGTTCGGTTCTAGTCCACCTCTACCAATCAGTAGAAATTACAGTTAGGAACATTTTAAGGTGGTGCATTCTGGAAAAAGAAGAACCATTGTTGACCCTGAAATAGCAGTCACTACTTACCACATAGCAAAGGGTATGGAATCAATTGATATTTCAAATAATGAAGATAAAATGTTGAATACCAGATATGTGTAATAATAAGCAATAAGATAAAATAATTTAACTAATTTAAGTAACAATTTTTTTCACTAAATTCCTGTCCACCCCTCTACACAAAAATCTTTACCTGCTACAAAAAAAACAAAAGCAGGAACGTTATGTTTAAAATTACCAAATCTGCTCCCAGACAGAGTTATTATACTTACAAGCTCCTCACTCCACACCGCCTCCGGTTTCCTCACTCCTCTTCACTGCGACTGCTGTGTTCTTTCTGTGTTCTTGAGCAGCTGCAGTGGAGACTGGTTGGGAATGGCAGTCAGTGATTGGCCGTGACGTCACAGTCACGGCCAATAATGACTGCCTTACCCGGAAGTGGAGAGGCGCGGCCGTGGAGAGAGGAGGAGCATATAAGTATAAATAGCTCCGTGTGGGAGCGGAATTGGTCCGTTTAAACATAACGAAGTCCTGCTTTTGGGGGGTTTGTAGCAGGTAAAGATTGTGTGGTGGAGGGGTTGATCATTCCTTTAAGTTTATAGCAGCACATATTAAATTTCAATTCTGTTACATTTTCAATCTGGGGATTTTATGAAATTCACACTAACAGGGAGATTCACCCAAAGCCACAACTGCACTGGGCAAAACTCCCATACGATATTTACCAGAGGCTGTGCGGCTCTGGGTGAATCTCACCCACACGTAAGTATTTAACGCCAGCTATAGCTGGCGTTAAATACTTGCGCGAAGACCTATGCAGCCTCTGGTAAAAAACTTTGTGCCGGCTGCGCGAGTGGCCTCTTCCGGGACTCGTGCAGCCACCACAAAGTGAGACTTAACGACACGCTACATGATCGGAAATCGTTTAGTGCGACATTAAGGGAGAAAGTAGTGCTGCGCGGCTGCAGCACTCCTCGTTGAACAAGGCCGACTCTAGACTTTTTGCCACCTGAAATAAAAATCCAAATGCTGCTGCCCCCCTCGTCGCACCGCTGGAAGGGGTGTGGTTTTATAATTGAAAGTGGGTGATGCTTTGTCGGAAGAGGGGTGTGGCTTGTCCAGAAGTTGGAGGGGCTTTATACACATGACTGGTAAATAATGCCCACAATGACTGGTAAATTATGCCCACATTGATTTTTGATCTGCAGGGCTGACAGACATTGATTTTGATTAAATGAATTGCCAGTCAGAAGGGAGGGGGAGGAGTTGTAGCTGCATTCTGTTGTGGAATGAATGTGACAGCTTCCCTGCTATTTAAAGTGACAGTACCTCCTGAAAATGTGTGTTTTCTTAATGGAATTTTTTTGGGGGGCTGGCTTCTGGGCCCCAGGCACACGCCAGAAAAAATTCCTGGCATCAAAACTGCTGCCCCTATAGGGTGCTGCTCTGCAATGTGCTTCACCCTGCTCATTAGAGAGGCAGCCTTGTCAATGAATTCCCCTGCTAGTGCTCACTATTCTTTGGTTCATTGATTATGCAGATAAGCAAATACTACAGGTAAACTGGAGGGCTGACATCAGAGACTGGTAAATATAAGTGCCTCAAACACAGAATGGTAAATATAAGTGCACACACAGACTGGTACTTAAATCTAACTGTCCCACAGATGGTAAAAATAAGTGCCCATATAGACTAGCAAATATAAGTGCCCATATAGACTAGAAAAATAAAGTGCCCACAACAGACTGGTAAAATGCATCTGAGAAGGTTTGTACCTCCTCTCCATGCTCTTCAAGATTTCACATGTACATTATTACAGTCAGTTATAGGGTGTGATGGAAGCAGGACAGTGGCTCAGGGGTTAGCACTGAACATTGCAGCACTGAAGTCCTGAGTTTGAATTCACCCTGGACACATCTGCAAGGAGTTTGTATGTTCTCCCCGTGCTTGTGTGGGTTTCCTCCGGGCACCCCACAATCATAAAGACATACTGATATTTTTGTGTGTCAAATAAATGTGCATTGATTGCTCTTCATGGCAGGGCCTGATGTGAATTATACATGTTATTGTAAAGCGCTACGGAAGATGCTGGTGCTATATAAATCAAATAATAATAATAATCAGGGCCAGATTTATTGTTTCTCCCCTAGGCCAGCTAACTTGTACGCCTGCACACCGTACGTGGTCATTTATTGGCTGAAGCAGAGTTTGTAAGTGGGGGGAGGACCTGCCCCCCTAGCAAATCGGCAAACGATGCCCATTTCTGATTAACAGAAACCGGTAAAGCTCTGCTGTGTGCCAACTAACGTGCATTGTGTACATTTAAAATGCTGCTTACCCTTTCTTTCTTTCTTTCTTTTTGCCGCCCCTGGGGGCTGTGCCGCCCTAGGCCATGGCCTAGGTGGTCTTGTGGGAAATCCGGCCTGATAATAATAATAATCTGTTAAATCCGTGACGACAGCTGCTAACCAGGAAACAGAAAAAGTGGTAACAGAGCATCAGGCAACATTTTTACATCTCTCAGATTTTGCCATTTTGGGGAGTGATTTATAATCTATAAAAATGTTTCGTTTGAGGGGTGAACTTGCCCTTTAAATAAAAACACTGTATTCATTTAGAATGAAGTTATATTATTATGAACTCTGTTAGGAACCTTGTCTAATAAAGGTGATAATCAGGGATTGAGTTTTTTTTGAAATACTGTATCTCTGTAGATGGGGATTGGTAGAATAGCAACAGAGGCTTGGGTATGAAAGTCATTTTAATTTATACCATCCTGTCCAGGATATAATTATTTCATGTCTTGGTCATGTCATGCTATTTTTTCACCAGTTCTATCAGCAATGTTCCACGTGTGCATGCACACAAAAATCTGCTAGAATATAAATGCTGCGGTATGTAGCGCACACAAATTCATATTGTATGCAAACAGACAATTTATTTCTGCACACACATACGATCAGTGGTCAGGATACTGCTATATCAAGGGTTGTAAGGATTTGTATTGTGTCAGCAATTAGGAATGCAAAAAAAAATTAATTAAAGCGCAGTGCTTTTACAAGACGACACAAAGAAACAGGATGACTGAGCCATGACCTGGAATGGTCATACATTAGAAAGTGAAAATGTTCCAATGTTCTCTTAGTAATCCAAACCATCAAGATATCTGTGGTTATGAGAACAAAATGACCTTCCGTGAGAAGCAGAGAGCATGATGGGTGTCTTCCTCACCAGATTACAGACAATGTCAAATGGTGGCAGCAATGGAGAGTAAAGTGAATAAGGTTGAAGATGAAAAGTTCTAAGCAGAGAAAATCAACAGAACCTTTAAGTCTCCGGTTCCTACCTTCTATTTCTATGGGAAGTGGTAAAGTCCTATTTTGGAGGGCTTCTCTGCCATCCCAGACTGCTTTACTTGTCCTGGGATGGGTAAGACTTGAGTAGTCCTGAGGTAGAGATTGGCAGTCCCAAGCATGGCAGGGATAGGTCCCCCACACACCCCAGTCTGCTCTGTAATAATGTTTGATGGTATGGATTTTGCCATTTTCATATAAGGTAGGTACAGTGTTTACAGTATGTGAAAAATACCCGATACTTTATTTTATTTTCCAGAATCCTTAGAAGACAAATAACAGAAAATCATTAAAAGGCATGTCCACCCCCAAACCTATAATTCCCCCCACTACTGGTCCCACTCTGTATGTGTAGTTTAATACTTACTTACATCCCAGCTCCAAGTGGTTTTCCAGTAATCCCCCCAAAGTCCAAAAAAGTGGCCACCAGGAGGAGAGCAGAGTCCATATAGGACTCTGCCTCCTGTCACCACCGGGAGAATTTTGCCATGTGCAGTGCAGCCCTTCTCCTCCTCCCTCTCCCACCCTCTCCACCCGCTCTGGTCTCCCTCCCTCGCTAGAATAACCCTTTATTTATATAATAGTAAATTGTGCCCCCAGCCCCAACTGCTATAATAATTTCTTAGAAAGTCCTCAGATAGTTACTTACCATGCCTCGCTCCTTCGCTGCACTGAGAAGCCGGCAGCCGGTCTGTGATTGGCTGCCTCAGAGCCAATCACGACTGTGTCTGCCGGTCTGCCCCCTGCTTGCATTTCCGTGCAAGCAGAGGGCCGGGGAGTGCGGCGAAGGAGCGAGACATGGTAAGTAGAAAATTATTATAGCAGGACATACCCTTTAAGAATATTTAAATACATGATAAATGTATCATCAGAAGTGTCTATTTTATCTCATTAACCATATTCTATATGTTGGATGTCATATTGTTTAAGTTCACTGTATATGTCCTGTGCTATGTACTGGAGTTCCTGCAAGAGATGAATAAAACGTGTTATTGACCAAATGTCTTTCAACCACAAGTCTATTGGTGTCTGTTAGTGATTGGTTCCCTTACAAGTCACTTCATAGGAAAACCATGTTTGTAGCTAAATTAAAGAGTCACATACATGAAAAAAATGACTTGCCTTTATCCTTTCTATATTTTTAGTGCTGTCAGGAACTTGATCCCTTTTTGCTCTCAGTGCTCCCAGTCTCTATATCTCTTCATGTCCTGTTCAGCTCACTCCTAGTTAGTATGCATGTCTCCTTTCTATGTATCCACCCCCTCCAAAAACTGAAGCACAAATGGAGTGTGGAGCATGTGCAGTGGAGGTGATCTGTGCCTCACACAGCCAATATCATTCACCCAGTGATTTTATGTTATAGTGAAAGTAATAATGCTTTGCTATGGGAAGATAAGCAGTAATGGGAGCGTAATCACTGCTTTTAGCTGTAGGAGTTTGAAGGTGTGCGTGTGTGGGGGGGGGGTGTAATTGATTTCTTTAGGTACACTGCTACATTGTGACTTCAGTAACACAGACAGCAGCTAACTGCAGGATTGGGTGTTATCTGCACAGAGTAACAGATAGTGCTAATTCTTTCCTGATCTTAATGCTGAATCAACTAGCCATGCAGTGACAGAGAAATAAGCTTTACTTTAATAGAATGGATAGTTTCTACATGTAGTGTGTCAGGGGAGGGGCTGGGTGCCACCCAGAGCTAAAAAAAACAAAAAACAAAAAACAACAAAAAGGGATTGGAAGGTCAGAGAAGGGTGGGGGGAGCAGATTTAAGACCACGGGGGAAAAGGAAGAAACCCATACAGCCATACACACTATGAACCCATAATCAATAACTCCTATAGTTAAAAATACGCACAGATGAACAATTGGCCACGGCTAATTTATTAAATTAACATAATTTTGCATAATTTGCAAACTTGCAACTTTAATAAATATGCCCCTTGGCATATTTTCACCACTGTACACCCTTTGCTTGCCATAAACCATCCTTGTTGTTAACCATCATAGCGTAGAACTCAGCTTTGAATGCAACTCTGTCTAGCCAGAGGGCATGTAACGGCTCCATCCATATCCAGCAAGGGTGTACCCGCCAATAAGCCGTGACTCAACAAATTCTAAACAATAACATAAAAAGGGGGTGGGAGGGATGAGCTATGATCCAGCCACCGGCGCAAAGAAAATGGCGCCGGTGACCAAGGGCTCCGCTTTTATAGATGTGGTGCACTGACGTCACGCCGCCGCGCCGCTCTCGCGAGACTCCTCTCGCGACCCAAGGACCAGCAGGGGGAGGACCCGAAGGCTTCCTGGAGAAAAAGGTGCGTCCTCCCCCCGCGGTCAGATGCCCATCCGCTATAACCGGGGGGCTCCCAGACCACGGGGGGAAAAGGAAGAAACCCATACAGCCATACACACTATGAACCCATAATCATTAACTCCTATTAGTTAAAAAATTAGACACAGACAACGACTTTGGATGAACAATTGGCCACGGCTAATTTATTAAATAACATAATCTTTGCATAATTTGCATAACTTTGCATACTTTAATAATATGCCCCCTTGGCATATTTTCACCACTGTACACCCTTTGCTTGCCATAAACCATCCTTGTTGTTAACCATCATAGCCGTGAACTCAGCTTTGAATGCCAACCTCTGTTTAGCCAGAGGGCATTTAACGGCTCCATCCATATCCAGCAAGGGTGTACCCACCACTAGGAGCTCATGTACTCCTACACCGAAATCCTACCGCCACTCAACAGGAATAACGCTTGTTCTATGCCATCCTGCAAGCCCGATAAAAATATGTCGAGGCCAATCTCATTTAAGTGTGTTCCATCCGGCCTCATTAGTGACCTATTGTCCCTTCTAGTTGTCTGTGCCGTACCACTACTCCCCCAAGGAGCGCACGAATCTGGAGATCCGTGTGTTAACCACCCTTCTAGCCTTTTAATGGCTGCTGGGTCCCTGGCACCCTGCCATACCACCCGAGGAACGATCTCCTACCAAACAACGCCCGCTCAGCAAAAAAGTTTTTTATCCGGGCAATATCGGCCTTCATAAGCGTCATAAGGTCGGAAAGTCTGGCCCACAGAGATGTTTCCCGCGGCATGGATTAATAGTACCGGTGGTGATTGGTTTCTCCTGCTGATGTCCACTGCCTCCGACAACACTTGGCTCCATAACAGCCCCGAATGCCTTTCCACTCCAGTGAAGCGTGCTGAAGCCCAGGTTTTTTCCTCCCGGCCGAATTTCTGCTCTCCTTGCTGCCCAAAATAGGTAAGAGTGCCCGATCAACAAACGACATCCCTTTCTCTCCTGAAAGAAAGATTCAATCAATAGACAGTTCCGGCCTAATATATCGGGACACACAATCTGACCTCCATCTACCTAGCCGTTTTACCTCCTGCTCAGAGAATCCTAACGCATATGCCTCTGTGGCAGCCCCTATCCTGAAGGAGTGAGTACCAAACTCCCTGGATTAACCTATACGAGCAAAGAAGATTTCATAATCGCTTCAAACTGATAACGGGTGAGTGGACCCCCCCGACATGGGACAAAAATGCAGCCGAGGGGAAGCGAAGCGCTGCAAACTGCGAACCGCAGCTCAGGGCAGAATCCCCTTTTACGAGCGAATCGAAAACCAGGCCCGGCCCAAAGACATCGTCTTTGATCTTCTCACTTTGACCTTATCTTATCGCCCATTACACACACATCTTCTGCCTGCAGGCCTCCCGCTTTATTCGCCCCAGGAGGAACTAGCTCACCCACTCGCATGGCCCAAAAAAAAGCTTAAGCGAAGCTAGCCTTGAATAGGGAGATTTCGTAAGCTGATGAGCAAGTATGGTGAAGAGAACCTATGAGTCTGATGAGGACTTTAAATGATATGGGGCGCCTGGCTTCTTTGGGTTTATGCTCCTCTTCCACCCCTTAAGAATTGACTGGACAAGGAATTCCTTGGTTATGTCCTGCCAACCCAAAAGGCGAAAAAAGAAAGAAAACACCCTGCAACTACGCTGCGCGACCAGCCCGAACACCGGGAATCCCTAAGACTCACTAGATACTCCAACATGAATTGTATTCTAACACCATTTACCTTCAGAACATCCTATTACCCGCGATAGCTACCCCATCCTTCCACGCCTTACCGTGATTGTGCCAAGTCGAGGGGGCGACCGATGCCTGAACCATGGCCATCAGTTGTTGTCCACTATCCCCATAAGGAAATCGGGCATGGAGTCCCTTCCTCCTCTGCTTCCGGAGCCAGCCTGTGGAATTCTTCCCACTGAAAGCGAGAGAGAGCGTCAGCAATTGTGTAACAATCCCAGGCACATGTCTAGCTTGAACCAAAATTGAGCTGCAAGCACCGGAGTACCAAGTGCCGCATAAGGGCAATGACTGGAAGGGATGAAGAGGATTGCCTATTATCACACAGACCATGCTCGCATTATCAGTCCAGAAGCAGATGGACTTGTTAGACATTCTCTGTCGCCCCACAACTCTACTGCCACCACTATGGGTAACAGCTCCAACAGGGTTAGATTCCTACAACGGTCCGAAACCTTCCAGGTCTGGGCCAACCACCTGCGCTCCATGATTTACCGAAAATGGCACCGAAACCCACGGAGCCTGACGCTCCGTATAGAGCTGTAGCTCTTCGCTGGACTGCTCTGCTGACTGGATAAGTGACCTACCGTTGTAAGAATCAAGGAAGAATTCCCATACCCTAAGTCTTTTTGAGCTCCCTGGTAAGCCTGATATGATGGTGAGGCGCCTTTGCCCCGCAGGTGGCTAATGAAAGCCTCCTGAGAACACCCTTCCCATGGGAAGAATTCTGCAGGCAAAATTCAACGAGCCCAGTAAAGACTGTAATTGGGAAGTGTGATCTTTGATGACGATAAACATGACGAACCCCCTTTTTTAGATCTATTAACTTATCGCTGGGTAGTCGACACTCCATTTAATAGAATCTATCTCTATACCAAGGAAAGAGAGGATAGTCGTTGGGCCGACTGTCTTTTCGGTTGAAAGAGGGACACCGAACCTGTCCATTAAAAACCTGAATGACTGTAAAAGGAAAAAACAATGCTGAGACCCCTGTGGGCCCACAAACAGAAAATCATCCAGTAATGCAGGACAGATCCGGAGCCCGTCTCGCAACGAACAACCCACTCAAGGAAAGAGCTGAATGTTCAAAAACCGAGCACGAAATTGCACAGCCCATGGGGAGGCACATGTCATAGTAGAAGAGGCCCTCGAGGCTACAACCCAAAAGGTGGAAAACAGTCCCTATGTACCGGCAAGAGGCAAAAAGCGGAATCTATGTCCGATTTTGCCATCAAGGCACCTGTGCCCGCTTTTTGAACTAGGGCAGCCGCCCTGTCGAGGGATACATAGGATACTGATGCCTCCCCTGGGCTTATACCGTCATTGACCGAGGCCCCTTGGATGGGATAGATGATGTATTAGCCTAAACTTCCCTGGCTCCTTCTTTGGCACTAAGCCTAGCGGGGAAACCGGAGTTTGAAAAGGGGGGTCGACAAACGGGCCCGCCATACGTCCTAAATTAACCTCTGCTTGGACTTTCTGCCTAGCTAATTCAGGTGCCTCCCGAACTGATTTTAGGTTCTTTGAAAACAGTGGAATGACTGAAAATTGGAAAAAGGATACGAAAACCGTGAACAAAACCATCCTTATAACTTTAGCCGCTTCCTTTCTGGGATAACTATCTAACCAGGGGCCCATCTCTGCCAGTCACTGGGGTCCTCGGGCCTCCTGGAATTGGGCTTTTTGATAGCGGCCTTTCCCTTCCGATAGCATTTTGCTGCTGAGTGTCCAGCCCCCCCACAAAAGGAGCATCATGGCGAAAGCGGCAGGCCGCCCCAAATTTGCACTGGCCCTCGTTAAAGAGCCAGCACGGACCAGCCTTCTTTGCCATCGGAGAGGCTCTAAGCTGTATGCCGAGAAATTTCCCTGTACGCCGGCAGCTGAACCAGAGGCCCTCTGCGACATCATGATTCTCAGCCATGAGTCAGTCGCTCTGGTATTCCAGCCTACCCCTGGGTGAAGTGCCAGCCTACGACGAAATTCCTCATCATAGTGCCACCAGGCGGACCCCCCGTACACTTATAGGCCCCGAAGATGAGATCTAGGTAAACAAAGAGTTCGGGGCATTTGTGGGGAAATTTTTTGCCTATCACCCCTGCCAGAACACAAAAAGCCTGTACCCAATTCCCGAAAGTTTTGGCGACTTTTGGCTTTTTCTCCTTACCTGATTCCGACCTTACATACTCTTTATCACCGTCATCATATCCGGGGTGACCAGGGACCAGATTTCCACTACTCATTCCTCCAAATTTTTTCCTTTGTTCCTCCGAGACATGGACCCCCAACGGGCTGACCACCAGAAAGTAGGTCTCCTTAAGCGCCTCTATTCTGCTGCCGGCCGACACAGGCTGGAATCCCCTGCCCCACCTGGTAACAAACTCCCTGCAGGCCCTGAGGCATAGCCTCTATTTTACCCATCAAAGCCTTGATGGCTGCACCAACTCTCCTTTTCCCCCATTGCCCCCCAGGCTCCTGCACACGAAGACTCACCGGTGGCCTGTTGGATCGATGATGCCGTCTCCCGCCCTGGCTCGTTAGTCTGCCTCTCCGCAAGCGAGTGCCTGCTCCCCCTGATGGAAGCCCTGCTGCGACGCCCGAACCGAGCGCGATCTGGAGCCGTAGGATGAACTCCCAGGTGCAAGATAACGCCTGCTATTCCTTTTAGAGCCATGCCGACTCTTTGCCTCCTGTCATGGGCCCTGGATTGGCTCCTTGACCTCCTGTTACCGGACCTGCGCCTGTGCCTCTTGTGCGAGTGACGCGTCACTTGGCTGGCCCCAGAATCCGAGGAAGAGTACCTTGATCTCCTACGGCTTTCTCCCCTTCTTGCTGCTACTTCTACGGCCCCTTCTATTTTGCCTATCCCTGTTGTCTCCCCTACTCTCAACACTCCTGCGCCTGGGTGACAGGACCTACCCGTTGACCTGGGCCTTTTGCCTCCGCCCCTTTCCTCTCACCTTCACTTTGGGCGTCCCTGGGCCTGTCGCTGCTGATCCCGCTGCCTCTGCAGGTCGCCTCCTAGCACCCCTTTGGAGGTCCCCTATTTCTTTCTCGACCATAGTGCCACCTGCCTGTAGGCTCTGAGCTGCCATAGGATGGGATCCAGTCACCTCAACCAGACCAAGTCCCAAGGGCTGACCCAACCCTGACTCCTGTCCGTCCGTTGGTCCTGAGAGAGGGAAGGTCCCGGGGGAGATCCTCCCCCGAACCCTCCCCTGGGTTGACGAGGAGGAAGACTCTTCTGTTTGGGCCCTAGATCTAAAGATGGAACTAAGTGCCCCACTATTCCTTTCCTCGTCCCCCTGTCTTCTTGCCGGCCCCTTTTTTAGGCTTCCCCCCTCTCTTCTTTCTGCCTGACCTTACGGGCTGGGGCTAAGCCTGTTGGGGGCGCGTGCATTCCGCGCGGTCGAGCTACTGGCACAGGCCCAGATCCCTGGGCCCCTTGGGGTTGTGCCCCAGGCGGCTTACCGCCTGCAACCAACCCGCCCCTCTCCTAATTCTCTCCCTCAACCTGCTCCATGATCTCCTGCTCCATACTTCTAGCCTCGTGCCATAACCAATGCCACCCGTGGAATAAAAGGCTCCGATGAGCTATGATCCAGCCACCGGCGCAAAGAAAATGTCGCCGGTGACCACGAGGCTCCGCCTTTTATAGATGCGGCGCACTGACGTCATGCCGCCGCGCCGCTCTCGCGAGACTCCTCTGGACCCAAGGACCAGCAGGGGGGGACCCGAAGGCTTCCTGGAGAAAAAGGTGCGTCCCCCCCGCGGTCAGACGCCCCATCCGCTATACGCGGCGGGGCTCCAGATTGGTGATAATTAATCCTTATTACGTGTGATTAGTAAAAAAAATATTTGGCAAAGTTTACATGTCTTTTAAGGATAATTATTGTCCATATTCTAGTAGAGGAAGCCAAATTTTGTATAAGTTTACATTCCCATTCTAATCTCTCCTTTTGGGATCTGAAATTTCCCATGAGTGCCATAGGTCTTTCAGGCTGTGTCCTTGGCTGCAGAAATGGGCACCCACAGGGACATCTCGTTTATTGTTATAATTGTGAATCGATGAGAGTTCATCCTTTGCTCAGGGTCTGTCCAGTCTCTCCACATAAAGTCCTGAGGGGCACCTAGAACATAAAATCAGGTAACCACATTGGATGATTTGCAGAAGAAGGTTCCCTTTATTTCAAACCTATGTTGGGTTCCTGGTATTGGTATCCTGTCTCCAGTGTGGATTGTACTTGCAGGTTTCACACCTTTTCTGCAAACAGGGAGATGTTCCATTTTGTGTGGGGCCTGTTAGGGAACTTTTTACAAGCATTTGTTTTAAGTTGGGTGGTTGTCTGTAAGCTAAGAGAGGGGGGTCTGGGAATATTTCTAGTAATCTGTCGTCCTTTTGTAAAATGGGTTGGAGTTTCTTGGCGATTTTTTGTAGTATTCCATTTGTGGGTGGTATGTAATAACCAGTGGGATACGGTCCTCCTTTTGGATATGTTGTATTGTAGCAGGTTGGTTCTGGGGATACTGGTTGGAGTATTTCCATTTGGGGTGGTAGTGTAACAACCAGTGGGATACGGTCTCCTTTTGGATATGTTTGTATTGTAGCAGGTTGGTTCTGGGGGTACTGGTTGGAGTATTCCATTGTGGGTGGTATGTAACAACCAGTGGGATACGATCCTCCTTTTGGATATGTTTGTATTGTAGCAGGTTGTTTCTGGGGATGCTGGTTGGAGTATTTCCATGTGGGGGTGGTATGTAATAACCAGTGGGATACGGTCCTCCTTTTGGTATGTTTGTATGTAGCAGGTTGGTTCTGGGATGCTGGTGGTGTATTTCCATGTGGGGGTGTATGTAATAACCAGTGGGATACGGTCCTCCTTTTGGATAGTTGTATTGTAGCAGGTGTGTCTGGGGATGCTGGTTGGAGTATTTCCATGTGGGGGTGGTATGTAATAACCAGTGGGATACGGTCCTCCTTTGGATGGTTTGTATTGTAGCGGTTGGCCTCCTTTTGGATATGTTTGTATTGTAGCAGGTTGGTTCTGGGGATGCTGGTTGGAGTATTTCCATTTGTGGGTGGTATGTAATAACCAGTGGGATACGGTCCTCCTTTTGGATATGTTGGTATCCCACTGGTTGTTACATACCACCCCCACATGGAAATACTCCAACCAGCATCCCCGAACCAACCTGCTACAATACAAACATATCCAAAAGGAGGACCGTATCCCACTGGTTGTTACATACCACCCCCACATGGAAATACTCCAACCAGCATCCCCAGAACCAACCTGCTACAATACAACATACCTCAAAAGGAGGACGTATCCCACTGTTGTTACATACCACCCACAAATGGAAATACTCCAACCAGCATCCCCAGAACCAACCTGCTACAATACAAACTACCCAAAAGGAGGACCGTATCCCCTGGTTGTTACATACCACCCCCACATGGAAATACTCCAACCAGCATCCCCAGAACCAACCTGCTACAATACAAACCATCCAAGGAGACCGTATCCCACTGGTTATTACATACCACCCCCACATGGAAATACTCCAACCAGCATCCCCAGACACAACCTGCTACAATACAACTATCCAAAAGGAGGACCGTATCCCACTGGTTATTACATACACCCCCCACATGGAATACTCACACCACCAGCATCCCAGAACCAACCTGCTACATACAAACATACCAAAAGGAGGATCGTATCCCACTGGTTATTACATACCACCCCCACATGGAAATACTCCAACCAGCATCCCAGAAACAACCTGCTACAATACAAACATATCCAAAAAGAGGATCGTATCCCACTGGTTGTTACATACCACCCACAACTGGAAATACTCACCCAGTACCCCCAGAACCAACCTGCTACAATACAAACATATCCAAAAGGAGACCGTATCCCACTGGTTGTTACACTACCACCCCAAATGGAAATACTCCAACCAGTATCCCCAGAACCAACCTGCTACAATACAACATATCCAAAAGGAGGACCGTATCCCACTGGTTATTACATACCACCCACAATGGAAATACTACAAAAAATCGCCAAGAAACTCCAACCCATTTTACAAAAGGACGACAGATTACTAGAAATATTCCCAGACCCCCCTCTCTTAGCTTACAGACAACCACCCAACTTAAAACAAATGCTTGTAAAAAGTTCCCTAACAGGCCCCACACAAAATGGAACATCTCCCCTGTTTGCAGAAAAGGTGTGAAACCTGCAAGTACAATCCACACTGGAGACAGGATACCAATACCAGGAACCCAACATAGGTTTGAAATAAAGGGAACCTTCTTCTGCAAATCATCCAATGTGGTTACCTGATTTTATGTTCTAGGTGCCCCTCAGGACTTTATGTGGAGAGACTGGACAGACCCTGAGCAAAGGATGAACTCTCATCGATTCACAATTATAACAATAAACGAGATGTCCCTGTGGGTGCCCATTTCTGCAGCCAAGGACACAGCCTGAAAGACCTATGGCACTCATGGGAAATTTCAGATCCCAAAAGGAGAGATTAGAATGGGAATGTAAACTTATACAAAATTTGGCTTCCTCTACTAGAATATGGACAATAATTATCCTTAAAAGACATGTAAACTTTGCCAAATATTTTTTTTACTAATCACAACGTAATAAGGATTAATTATCACCAATCTGGAGCCCCGCCGCGTATAGCGGATGGGGCGTCTGACCGCGGGGGGGACGCACCTTTTTCTCCAGGAAGCCTTCGGGTCCCCCCCTGCTGGTCCTTGGGTCCAGAGGAGTCTCGCGAGAGCGGCGCGGCGGCATGACGTCAGTGCGCCGCATCTATAAAAGGCGGAGCCTCGTGGTCACCGGCGACATTTTCTTTGCGCCGGTGGCTGGATCATAGCTCATCGGAGCCTTTTATTCCACGGTGGCATTGGTTATGGCACGAGGCTAGAAGTATGGAGCAGGAGATCATGGAGCAGTTGAGGGAGAGAATTAGGAGAGGGGCGGGTTGGTTGCAGGCGGTAAGCCGCCTGGGGCACAACCCCAAGGGGCCCAGGGATCTGGGCCTGTGCCAGTAGCTCGACCGCGCGGAATGCACGCGCCCCCAACAGGCTTAGCCCCAGCCCGTAAGGTCAGGCAGAAAGAAGAGAGGGGGGAAGCCTAAAAAAGGGGCCGGCAAGAAGACAGGGGGACGAGGAAAGGAATAGTGGGGCACTTAGTTCCATCTTTAGATCTAGGGCCCAAACAGAAGAGTCTTCCTCCTCGTCAACCCAGGGGAGGGTTCGGGGGAGGATCTCCCCCGGGACCTTCCCTCTCTCAGGACCAACGGACGGACAGGAGTCAGGGTTGGGTCAGCCCTTGGGACTTGGTCTGGTTGAGGTGACTGGATCCCATCCTATGGCAGCTCAGAGCCTACAGGCAGGTGGCACTATGGTCGAGAAAGAAATAGGGGACCTCCAAAGGGGTGCTAGGAGGCGACCTGCAGAGGCAGCGGGATCAGCAGCGACAGGCCCAGGGACGCCCAAAGTGAAGGTGAGAGGAAAGGGGCGGAGGCAAAAGGCCCAGGTCAACGGGTAGGTCCTGTCACCCAGGCGCAGGAGTGTTGAGAGTAGGGGAGACAACAGGGATAGGCAAAATAGAAGGGGCCGTAGAAGTAGCAGCAAGAAGGGGAGAAAGCCGTAGGAGATCAAGGTACTCTTCCTCGGATTCTGGGGCCAGCCAAGTGACGCGTCACTCGCACAAGAGGCACAGGCGCAGTCCGGTAACAGGAGGTCAAGGAGCCAATCCAGGGCCCATGACAGGAGGCAAAGAGTCGGCATGGCTCTAAAAGGAATAGCAGGCGTTATCTTGCCTGGGAGTTCATCCTACGGCTCCAGATCGCGCTCGGTTCGGGCGTCGCAGCAGGGCTTCCATCAGGGGGAGCAGGCACTCGCTTGCGGAGAGGCAGACTAACGAGCCAGGGCGGGAGACGGCATCATCGATCCAACAGGCCACCGGTGAGTCTTCGTGTGCAGGAGCCTGGGGGGCAATGGGGGAAAAGGAGAGTTGGTGCAGCCATCAAGGCTTTGATGGGTAAAATAGAGGCTATGCCTCAGGGCCTGCAGGGAGTTTGTTACCAGGTGGGGCAGGGGATTCCAGCCTGTGTCGGCCGGCAGCAGAATAGAGGCGCTTAAGGAGACCTACTTTCTGGTGGTCAGCCCGTTGGGGGTCCATGTCTCGGAGGAACAAAGGAAAAAATTTGGAGGAATGAGTAGTGGAAATCTGGTCCCTGGTCACCCCGGATATGATGACGGTGATAAAGAGTATGTAAGGTCGGAATCAGGTAAGGAGAAAAAGCCAAAAGTCGCCAAAACTTTCGGGAATTGGGTACAGGCTTTTTGTGTTCTGGCAGGGGTGATAGGCAAAAAATTTCCCCACAAATGCCCCGAACTCTTTGTTTACCTAGATCTCATCTTCGGGGCCTATAAGTGTACGGGGGGTCCGCCTGGTGGCACTATGATGAGGAATTTCGTCGTAGGCTGGCACTTCACCCAGGGGTAGGCTGGAATACCAGAGCGACTGACTCATGGCTGAAATCATGATGTCGCAGAGGGCCTCTGGTTCAGCTGCCGGCGTACAGGGAAATTTCTCGGCATACAGCTTAGAGCCTCTCCGATGGCAAAGAAGGCTGGTCCGTGCTGGCTCTTTAACGAGGGCCAGTGCAAATTTGGGGCGGCCTGCCGCTTTCGCCATGATGCTCCTTTTGTGGGGGGGCTGGACACTCAGCAGCAAAATGCTATCGGAAGGGAAAGGCCGCTATCAAAAAGCCCAATTCCAGGAGGCCCGAGGACCCCAGTGACTGGCAGAGATGGGCCCCTGGTTAGATAGTTATCCCAGAAAGGAAGCGGCTAAAGTTATAAGGATGGTTTTGTTCACGGTTTTCGTATCCTTTTTCCAATTTTCAGTCATTCCACTGTTTTCAAAGAACCTAAAATCAGTTCGGGAGGCACCTGAATTAGCTAGGCAGAAAGTCCAAGCAGAGGTTAATTTAGGACGTATGGCGGGCCCGTTTGTCGACCCCCCTTTTCCAAACTCCGGTTTCCCCGCT
This sequence comes from Hymenochirus boettgeri, assembly GCA_019447015.1. NCBI lineage: Eukaryota > Metazoa > Chordata > Amphibia > Anura > Pipidae > Hymenochirus > Hymenochirus boettgeri. The sequence continues at coordinate 213,900,242 of CM033475.1, read as the reverse complement.
AGGCTTAGTGCCAAAGAAGGAGCCAGGGAAGTTTAGGCTAATACATCATCTATCCCATCCAAGGGGCCTCGGTCAATGACGGTATAAGCCCAGGGGAGGCATCAGTATCCTATGTATCCCTCGACAGGGCGGCTGCCCTAGTTCAAAAAGCGGGCACAGGTGCCTTGATGGCAAAATCGGACATAGATCCGCTTTTTGCCTCTTGCCGGTACATAGGGACTGTTTTCCACCTTTTGGGTTGTAGCCTCGAGGGCCTCTTCTACTATGACATGTGCCTCCCCATGGGCTGTGCAATTTCGTGCTCGGTTTTTGAACATTCAGCTCTTTCCTTGAGTGGGTTGTTCGTTGCGAGACGGGCTCCGGATCTGTCCTGCATTACTGGATGATTTTCTGTTTGTGGGCCCACAGGGGTCTCAGCATTGTTTTTTCCTTTTACAGTCATTCAGGTTTTTAATGGACAGGTTCGGTGTCCCTCTTTCAACCGAAAAGACAGTCGGCCCAACGACTATCCTCTCTTTCCTTGGTATAGAGATAGATTCTATTAAATGGAGTGTCGACTACCCAGCGATAAGTTAATAGATCTAAAAAAGGGGGTTCGTCATGTTTATCGTCATCAAAGATCACACTTCCCAATTACAGTCTTTACTGGGCTCGTTGAATTTTGCCTGCAGAATTCTTCCCATGGGAAGGGTGTTCTCAGGAGGCTTTCATTAGCCACCTGCGGGGCAAAGGCGCCTCACCATCATATCAGGCTTACCAGGGGACTCAAAAAGACTTAGGGTATGGGAATTCTTCCTTGATTCTTACAACGGTAGGTCACTTATCCAGTCAGCAGAGCAGTCCAGCGAAGAGCTACAGCTCTATACGGAGCGTCAGGCTCCGTGGGTTTCGGTGCCATTTTCGGTAAATCATGGAGCGCAGGTGGTTGGCCCAGACCTGGAAGGTTTCGGACCGTTGTAGGAATCTAACCCTGTTGGAGCTGTTACCCATAGTGGTGGCAGTAGAGTTGTGGGGCGACAGAGAATGTCTAACAAGTCCATCTGCTTCTGGACTGATAATGCGAGCATGGTCTGTGTGATAATAGGCAATCCTCTTCATCCCTTCCAGTCATTGCCCTTATGCGGCACTTGGTACTCCGGTGCTTGCAGCTCAATTTTGGTTCAAGCTAGACTGTGCCTGGGATTGTTACACAATTGCTGACGCTCTCTCTCTCGCTTTCAGTGGGAAGAATTCCACAGGCTGGCTCCGGAACAGAGGAGGAAGGGACTCCATGCCCGATTTCCTTATGGGGATAGTGGACAACAACTGATGGCCATGGTTCAGGCATCGGTCGCCCCCTCGACTTGGCACAATCACGGTAAGGCGTGGAAGGATGGGGTAGCTATCGCGGGTAATAGGATGTTCTGAAGGTAAATGGTGTTAGAATACAATCATGTTGGAGTATCTAGTGAGTCTTAGGGATTCCCGGTGTTCGGCTGGTCGCGCAGCGTAGTTGCAGGGTGTTTTCTTTCTTTTTTCGCCTTTTGGGTTGGCAGGACATAACCAAGGAATTCCTTGTCCAGTCAATTCTTAAGGGGTGGAAGAGGAGCATAAACCCAAAGAAGCCAGGCGCCCCATATCATTTAAAGTCCTCATCAGACTCATAGGTTCTCTTCACCATACTTGCTCATCAGCTTACGAAATCTCCCTATTCAAGGCTAGCTTCGCTTAAGCTTTTTTTGGGCCATGCGAGTGGGTGAGCTAGTTCCTCCTGGGGCGAATAAAGCGGGAGGCCTGCAGGCAGAAGATGTGTGTGTAATGGGCGATAAGATAAGGTCAAAGTGAGAAGATCAAAGACGATGTCTTTGGGCCGGGCCTGGTTTTCGATTCGCTCGTAAAAGGGGATTCTGCCCTGAGCTGCGGTTCGCAGTTTGCAGCGCTTCGCTTCCCCTCGGCTGCATTTTTGTCCCATGTCGGGGGGGTCCACTCACCCGTTATCAGTTTGAAGCGATTATGAAATCTTCTTTGCTCGTATAGGTTAATCCAGGGAGTTTGGTACTCACTCCTTCAGGATAGGGGCTGCCACAGAGGCATATGCGTTAGGATTCTCTGAGCAGGAGGTAAAACGGCTAGGTAGATGGAGGTCAGATTGTGTGTCCCGATATATTAGGCCGGAACTGTCTATTGATTGAATCTTTCTTTCAGGAGAGAAAGGGATGTCGTTTGTTGATCGGGCACTCTTACCTATTTTGGGCAGCAAGGAGAGCAGAAATTCGGCCGGGAGGAAAAAACCTGGGCTTCAGCACGCTTCACTGGAGTGGAAAGGCATTCGGGGCTGTTATGGAGCCAAGTGTTGTCGGAGGCAGTGGACATCAGCAGGAGAAACCAATCACCACGGTACTATTAATCCATGCCGCGGAAACATCTCTGTGGGCCAGACTTTCCGACCTTATGACGCTTATGAAGGCCGATATTGCCCGGATAAAAAACTTTTTTGCTGAGCGGGCGTTGTTTGGTAGGAGATCGTTCCTCGGGTGGTATGGCAGGGTGCCAGGGACCCAGCAGCCATTAAAAGGCTAGAAGGGTGGTTAACACACGGATCTCCAGATTCGTGCGCTCCTTGGGGGAGTAGTGGTACGGCACAGACAACTAGAAGGGACAATAGGTCACTAATGAGGCCGGATGGAACACACTTAAATGAGATTGGCCTCGACATATTTTTATCGGGCTTGCAGGATGGCATAGAACAAGCGTTATTCCTGTTGAGTGGCGGTAGGATTTCGGTGTAGGAGTACATGAGCTCCTAGTGGTGGGTACACCCTTGCTGGATATGGATGGAGCCGTTAAATGCCCTCTGGCTAAACAGAGGTTGGCATTCAAAGCTGAGTTCACGGCTATGATGGTTAACAACAAGGATGGTTTATGGCAAGCAAAGGGTGTACAGTGGTGAAAATATGCCAAGGGGGCATATTATTAAAGTATGCAAAGTTATGCAAATTATGCAAAATTATGTTATTTAATAAATTAGCCGTGGCCAATTGTTCATCCAAAGTCGTTGTCTGTGTCAATTTTTTAACTAATAGGAGTTAATGATTATGGGTTCATAGTGTGTATGGCTGTATGGGTTTCTTCCTTTTCCCCCCGTGGTCTGGGAGCCCCCCGGTTATAGCGGATGGGCATCTGACCGCGGGGGGAGGACGCACCTTTTTCTCCAGGAAGCCTTCGGGTCCTCCCCCTGCTGGTCCTTGGGTCGCGAGAGGAGTCTCGCGAGAGCGGCGCGGCGGCGTGACGTCAGTGCACCACATCTATAAAAGCGGAGCCCTTGGTCACCGGCGCCATTTTCTTTGCGCCGGTGGCTGGATCATAGCTCATCCCTCCCACCCCCTTTTTATGTTATTGTTTAGAATTTGTTGAGTCACGGCTTATTGGCGGGTACACCCTTGCTGGATATGGATGGAGCCGTTACATGCCCTCTGGCTAGACAGAGTGTGCATTCAAAGCTGAGTTCTACGCTATGATGGTTAACAACAAGGATGGTTTATGGCAAGCAAAGGGTGTACAGTGGTGAAAATATGCCAAGGGGCATATTTATTAAAGTTGCAAGTTTGCAAATTATGCAAAATTATGTTAATTTAATAAATTAGCCGTGGCCAATTGTTCATCTGTGCGTATTTTTAACTATAGGAGTTATTGATTATGGGTTCATAGTGTGTATGGCTGTATGGTGTTTCTTCCTTTTCCCCCGTGGTCTTAAATCTGCTCCCCCCACCCTTCTCTGACCTTCCAATCCCTTTTTGTTGTTTTTTGTTTTTTGTTTTTTTTAGCTCTGGGTGGCACCCAGCCCCTCCCCTGACACACTACATGTAGAAACTATCCATTCTATTAAAGTAAAGCTTATTTCTCTGTCACTGCATGGCTAGTTGATTCAGCTTAAGATCAGGAAAGAATTAGCACTATCTGTTACTCTGTGCAGATAACACCCAATCCTGCAGTTAGCTGCTGTCTGTGTTACTGAAGTCACAATGTAGCAGTGTACCTAAAGAAATCAATTACACCCCCCCCCCACACACGCACACCTTCAAACTCCTACAGCTAAAGCAGTGATTACGCTCCCATTACTGCTTATCTTCCCATAGCAAAGCAGTTATTACTTTCACTATAACATAAAATCACTGGGTGAATGATATTGGCTGTGTGAGGCACAGATCACCTCCACTGCACATGCTCCACACTCCATTTGTGCTTCAGTTTTTGGAGGGGGTGGATACATAGAAAGGAGACATGCATACTAACTAGGAGTGAGCTGAACAGGACATGAAGAGATATAGAGACTGGGAGCACTGAGAGCAAAAAGGGATCAAGTTCCTGACAGCACTAAAAATATAGAAAAGGATAAAGGCAAGTCATTTTTTTCATGTATGTGACTCTTTAATTTAGCTACAAACATGGTTTCCTATGAAGTGACTTGTAAGGGAACCAATCACTAACAGACACCAATAGACTTGTGGTTGAAAGACATTTGGTCAATAACACGTTTTATTCATCTCTTGCAGGAACTCCAGTACATAGCACAGGACATATACAGTGAACTTAAACTAATATGACATCCAACATATAGAATATGGTTTAATGAGATAAAATAGACACTTCTGATGATACATTTATCATGTATTTAAATATTCTTAAAGGGTATGTCCTGCTATAATAATTTTCTACTTACCATGTCTCGCTCCTTCGCCGCACTCCCCGGCCCTCTGCTTGCACGGAAATGCAAGCAGGGGGCAGACCGGCAGACACACGTCGTGATTGGCTCTGAGGCAGCCAATCACAGACCGGCTGCCGGCTTCTCAGTGCAGCGAAGGAGCGAGGCATGGTAAGTAACTATCTGAGGACTTTCTAAGAAATTATTATAGCAGTTGGGGCTGGGGGCACAATTTACTATTATATAAATAAAGGGATTATTCTAGCGAGGGAGGGAGACCAGAGCGGGTGGAGAGGGTGGGAGAGGGAGGAGGAGAAGGGCTGCACTGCACATGGCAAAATTCTCCCGGTGGTGACAGGAGGCAGAGTCCTATATGGACTCTGCTCTCCTCCTGGTGGCCACTTTTTTGACTTTGGGGGGATTACTGGAAACCACTTGGAGCTGGGATGTAAGTAAGTATTAAACTACACATACAGAGTGGGACCAGTAGTGGGGGGAATTATAGGTTTGGGGGTGGACATGCCTTTTAATGATTTTCTGTTATTTGTCTTCTAAGGATTCTGGAAAATAAAATAAAGTATCGGGTATTTTTCACATACTGTAAACACTGTACCTACCTTATATGAAAATGGCAAAATCCATACCATCAAACATTATTACAGAGCAGACTGGGGTGTGTGGGGGACCTATCCCTGCCATGCTTGGGACTGCCAATCTCTACCTCAGGACTACTCAAGTCTTACCCATCCCAGGACAAGTAAAGCAGTCTGGGATGGCAGAGAAGCCCTCCAAATAGGACTTTACCACTTCCCATAGAAATAGAAGGTAGATCCGGAGACTTAAAGGTTCTGTTGATTTTCTCTGCTTAGAACTTTTCATCTTCAACCTTATTCACTTTACTCTCCATTGCTGCCACCATTTGACATTGTCTGTAATCTGGTGAGGAAGACACCCATCATGCTCTCTGCTTCTCACGGAAGGTCATTTTGTTCTCATAACCCAGATATCTTGATGGTTTGGATTACTAAGAGAACATTGGAACATTTTCACTTTCTAATGTATGACCATTCCAGGTCATGGCTCAGTCATCCTGTTTCTTTTTGTTCGTCTTGTAAAAGCACTGCGCTTTAATTAATTTTTTTTTGCATTCCTAATTGCTGACACAATACAAATCCTTACAACCCTTGATATAGCAGTATCCTGACCACTGATCGTATGTGTGTGCAGAAATAAATTGTCTGTTTGCATACAATATGAATTTGTGTGCGCTACATACCGCAGCATTTATATTCTAGCAGATTTTTGTGTGCATGCACACGTGGAACATTGCTGATAGAACTGGTGAAAAAAATAGCATGACATGACCAAGACATGAAATAATTATATCCTGGACAGGATGGTATAAATTAAAATGACTTTCATACCCAAGCCTCTGTTGCTATTCTACCAATCCCCATCTACAGAGATACAGTATTTCAAAAAAAACTCAATCCCTGATTATCACCTTTATTAGACAAGGTTCCTAACAGAGTTCATAATAATATAACTTCATTCTAAATGAATACAGTGTTTTTATTTAAAGGGCAAGTTCACCCCTCAAACGAAACATTTTTATAGATTATAAATCACTCCCCAAAATGGCAAAATCTGAGAGATGTAAAAATGTTGCCTGATGCTCTGTTACCACTTTTTCTGTTTCCTGGTTAGCAGCTGTCGTCACGGATTTAACAGATTATTATTATTATCAGGCCGGATTTCCCACAAGACCACCTAGGCCATGGCCTAGGGCGGCACAGCCCCCAGGGGCGGCAAAAAGAAAGAAAGAAAGAAAGGGTAAGCAGCATTTTAAATGTACACAATGCACGTTAGTTGGCACACAGCAGAGCTTTACCGGTTTCTGTTAATCAGAAATGGGCATCGTTTGCCGATTTGCTAGGGGGGCAGGTCCTCCCCCCACTTACAAACTCTGCTTCAGCCAATAAATGACCACGTAACGGTGTGCAGGCGTACAAGTTAGCTGGCCTAGGGGAGAAACAAGTAAATCTGGCCCTGATTATTATTATTATTTGGATTATATAGCACCAGCATCTTCCGTAGCGCTTTACAATAACATGTATACATTCACATCAGGCCCTGCCATGAAGAGCAATCAATGCACATTTATTTGACACACAAAAATATCAGTATGTCTTTATGATTGTGGGGTGCCCGGAGGAAACCCACACAAGCACGGGGAGAACATACAAACTCCTTGCAGATGTGTCCAGGGTGAATTCAAACTCAGGACTTCAGTGCTGCAATGTTCAGTGCTAACCCCTGAGCCACTGTCCTGCTTCATCACACCCTATAACTGACTGTAATAATGTACATGTGAAATCTTGAAGAGCATGGAGAGGAGGTACAAACCTTCTCAGATGCATTTTACCAGTCTGTTGTGGGCACTTTATTTTTCTAGTCTATATGGGCACTTATATTTGCTAGTCTATATGGGCACTTATTTTTACCATCTTGGGACAGTTAGATTTAGTACCAGTCTGTGTGGCACTTATATTTACCATTCTGTGTTTGAGGCACTTATATTTACCAGTCTCTGATGTCAGCCCTCCAGTTTACCTGTAGTATTTGCTTATCTGCATAATCAATGAACCAAAGAATAGTGAGCACTAGCAGGGGAATTCATTGACAAGGCTGCCTCTCTAATGGAGCAGGGTGAAGCACATTGCAGAGCAGCACCCTATAGGGGCAGCAGTTTTGATGCCAGGAATTTTTTCTGGCGTGTGCCTGGGGCCCAGAAGCCAGCCCCCCAAAAAAATTCCATTAAGAAAACACACATTTTCAGGAGGTACTGTCACTTTAAATAGCAGGGAAGCTGTCACATTCATTCCACAACAGAATGCAGCTACAACTCCTCCCCCTCCCTTCTGACTGGCAATTCATTTAATCAAAATCAATGTCTGTCAGCCCTGCAGATCAAAAATCAATGTGGGCATAATTTACCAGTCATTGTGGGCATTATTTACCAGTCATGTGTATAAAGCCCCTCCAACTTCTGGACAAGCCACACCCCTCTTCCGACAAAGCATCACCCACTTTCAATTATAAAACCACACCCCTTCCAGCGGTGCGACGAGGGGGGCAGCAGCATTTGGATTTTTATTTCAGGTGGCAAAAAGTCTAGAGTCGGCCTTGTTCAACGAGGAGTGCTGCAGCCGCGCAGCACTACTTTCTCCCTTAATGTCGCACTAAACGATTTCCGATCATGTAGCGTGTCGTTAAGTCTCACTTTGTGGTGGCTGCACGAGTCCCGGAAGAGGCACCTCGCGCAGCCGGCACAAAGTTTTTTACCAGAGGCTGCATAGGTCTTCGCGAAGTATTTAACGCCAGCTATAGCTGGCGTTAAATACTTACGTGTGGGTGAGATTCACCCAGAGCCGCACAGCCTCTGGTAAATATCGTATGGGAGTTTTGCCCAGTGCAGTTGTGGCTTTGGTGAATCTCCCTGTTAGTGTGAATTTCATAAAATCCCCAGATTGAAAATGTAACAGAATTGAAATTTAATATGTGCTGCTATAAACTTAAAGGAATGATCAACCCCTCCACCACACAATCTTTACCTGCTACAAACCCCCCAAAAGCAGGACTTCGTTATGTTTAAACGGACCAATTCCGCTCCCACACGGAGCTATTTATACTTATATGCTCCTCCTCTCTCCACGGCCGCGCCTCTCCACTTCCGGGTAAGGCAGTCATTATTGGCCGTGACTGTGACGTCACGGCCAATCACTGACTGCCATTCCCAACCAGTCTCCACTGCAGCTGCTCAAGAACACAGAAAGAACACAGCAGTCGCAGTGAAGAGGAGTGAGGAAACCGGAGGCGGTGTGGAGTGAGGAGCTTGTAAGTATAATAACTCTGTCTGGGAGCAGATTTGGTAATTTTAAACATAACGTTCCTGCTTTTGTTTTTTTTGTAGCAGGTAAAGATTTTTGTGTAGAGGGGTGGACAGGAATTTAGTGAAAAAAATTGTTACTTAAATTAGTTAAATTATTTTATCTTATTGCTTATTATTCACATATCTGGTATTCAACATTTTATCTTCATTATTTGAAATATCAATTGATTCCATACCCTTTGCTATGTGGTAAGTAGTGACTGCTATTTCAGGGTCAACAATGGTTCTTCTTTTTCCAGAATGCACCACCTTAAAATGTTCCTAACTGTAATTTCTACTGATTGGTAGAGGTGGACTAGAACCGAACCTGAGTTTAATCGAACTTAAAGTCCGAACAGACACGACTTCTCGAACAATCGAAAATGCTATAATTATCGAATTTACGGGCCGTTCGCTAACCCATAGAATGTTCGTTCGTTTACGGTAACCCTCAAATGTACAGCCACTCGCTAACCCTAAATGTATTATTTGCTAACCCTCGAAAGTTCGATCGTTCGTTTTCGGTAATCCTCGAAAGTATCGTTCGATTTCAAACCCTCGAATTCATGGTTCTATTGCTGCTAACCCTCGAAAGTATCGTTCATAAACCTCGATTGGCCGTAACCCTCCAATGTAGCTTGCGCAAAACCCGACAATTGCCCACTCGTGTTTAAGAAGTGTAAAAGTTTTGGTGACAGTGACATGTTCCCCAGACATTTCCCGTTGCCACAGCCATTTACAGTAGTTACCATTGTTAGTTTTAGCTGTAAATCACCAGACTTTTTGACTATCACCCCACATTGACTTTAATGGGTCCGAATTCGAACTTTCGAACTTTTACTGAAGTTCGTAAGTTCAAACACGGACCTTTTATGAAGTTCGGCCATTTCTACTGATTGGCTTTTGGGTGGGTCAAACATGCTCAGATCTCTACTGAGCAACTGAATTTACCCAAAGACTGAGACCATAACAGACACTATTAGGGTCCTGCAAACAGGAAGTCAGTACTTTGGAAACATTTATATATGAAATGCTGGATGGGCAGATAAGGCCATTGAAATGAGGAAATATTCCCTCATATTTATTTGTGCTAAACTTCTCTTTTAACGCACCCATTTGTTTGGGTTGGTAGCGGCTCTCAGTAGGTTCCCCCAATCATTTGGCAGTTTTAGATACATTGTCTAATTTAGTAAGTAAATTCAAGTTTTATTTAGGTCTAGTCAATGGAAAGTTTTTCTAATCCACGAAAACCTGGAATGATCTCTTATACTTACAGTCTCTGCTAAAAATTGTTTTGTTCAATTTTTTGGTTAAAAGAGGTGTACACTGGGAAATATTATAATTTATATTGTCCATTACTGAAAACGTCAAATCTTCCCAACGATCAAATACTGGTTTTTTTGTTGTTGATCTGTCTCCTTATCTTAGATATCCAGTCTAAAACACTTACATTTCAAGTACTGTATTAAAGTCATGCAGCAACACAAACACATCAGAGTAAATGCTACTACATATATTCTTTATAGTTGAAATGAGCAACGTAATTTTTTCAGTGAACAATTTTCTTATAATCACATAAAGACAGGAGATGCATTGTTTAAATCAACAGTTTCTGGCCTGTAAATCAGGGGATGTGTTACAGTCCAGACATACAGATAGAGCAGACTGCAAATATAATGATATTTGGAACAGAATGTCTCTATGATTAAATAGTCTGGGAGGAGTCAGTATTCCCATCTACCAATACTATTTCTTTCACATTGGCAGCATGAAGAAGATTACAATGTGCAGTTTGTCTTTACAGCGTGTCTTTACATTCTTCCACATGTATGCGCCTAAATGAGTGTCGGGGAACTGACTGGGGGGACGTTAATGATCTGAATGAAGTAACCTTCTCCACAAAGAAATAAAATTGGTAGGTAGAATACAGACTTCCTACCCCCATGCTATTATATTTAACAGATGTGTGGGTTTACAAATGTCATACAGTTGCTCTTTAAAACAATTTACAAAATATATCTGACCTTTACATCAGGTTCTTTTAACTTGCAAAAAACAGTGACGCTCCTGATAGTGGTTCTGTTCTTTATCACTTACCAATCACAGTAACATTTACAGAGGTGACATCAGAGCGTCTGGTCACTGAATTATTCACCATCCAGGTGTAGGTCGCATTGTTCTGAGATTTTGCCTGTTGTATATGAAGTGTTTTATCTGTTATGTTGGCGTAAGTCCCATTAATTGACCACTGGTAGGTGGGTTCAGGGAGAGAGTCAGCGCTGCATTGTAATGTTATATTGGATCCCACGTTCACTGTTAATGGACCTTGTATTTTCAGGTTCTCTGGACCATCTGTATAATGAAAGCAACATAAGGGAATAAAAGTATATTAGTGGGAATGGTCCCATATGTAAAAATATTTCAATTTAATTGGAGCCCCATACATTTTGGATTAGGGGAGAGTGGTACCAGTGCCCTGTTTTGCAGGGGCAGTGTTAATCTCTCCCTCTTTTGATCCTCTGCTGTTGCACTTTAATATGCACATCTGGATTTTAAATCTGACACATCCAGTGGTACAGTTAATATTTTAAACAGTTCAAAAATTCTGCATAATATATTGTTACCCCTTTAGTAAAAATGGGTGTGGTTTGTGGGTGTGGCATGTGTTGAGAGGTAGGGTTAAGAGTGCCAGACTTTTTTGTTCCCTTACGATGTTGTAATCCAGCCCTGGTAATTTTCTTTAAAGGGGAACTGTGCTCTCTATCCAAGTGACCTTTTAAAAAAAACAAACTCCTACCTAATGACTCCACTCTCTTAAAATGACTTCAGGATCATGATTCTAGCTGCAGTCTATCCAAAAGTACAGCAGTATAAGGGTGGGTTTTCTTGCTAGCACTGAACATACATTTTTTCTTGCATCACCTGAACATACATTTTCCTGCCTAATGTGTCCATGGTAGAGGAATGAACAGAGGATGCTTGCAGGTCTGTAACTAGCTTTAGAAATTTTACATATTTTGGGGGTGGGGAGGAGTGGAGGAATTTTTTCTTATAATAACTAAGGTGGCCATACACCAGCACGATATTACTTACCCGACCGACCGCTCACGCAACGCTCTGCTATCCTGCCGGAACCACCTCTCCGATCTTATATGCGATCACACTGCGATCGCAAAATGAATGGGATTTTGCGATCGCATGTCGGTCGTATAAAGATCGGGAGAGGTGGTTCCGGCAGGATCGCAGGAACGTTTGCGTGAGCGGTCGGTTGGGTAAGTAATATCGTGCTGGTTATGGCCACCTTAAGGGCTCCTTCACACTAGAAACTGACAGAAATGCCAGCGTCTGTTTGTTTTCTGCATGGGTTTGTGTCCGGTTTTTCACAATGTGTTTATTTATATAAGAAAATGCATACAAAAAACGGACAGAAATGCAGAATGCAACCAGTGGGATACGGTCCTCCTTTTGGATATGTTGGTATTGTAGCAGGTTGGTTCTGGGGATGCTGGTTGGAGTATTTCCATTTGTGGGTGGTATGTAACAACCAGTGGGATACGGTCCTCCTTTTGGATATGTTGGTATTGTAGCAGTTACATACCACCCCCACATGGAAATACTCCAACCAGCATCCCCAGAAACAACCTGCTACAATACAAACATATCCAAAAGGAGGACCGTATCCCACTGGTTATTACATACCACCCACAAATGGAAATACTCCAACCAGCATCCCAGAACCAACCTGCTACAATAAACATATCCAAAAGGAGGCCGTATCCCACTGGTTGTTACATACCACCCCCACATGGAATACTCCAACCAGCATCCCCGAACCAACCTGCTACAATACAAACATATCCAAAAGGAGGACCGTATCCCACTGGTTGTTACATACCACCCCCACATGGAAATACTCCAACCAGCATCCCCAGAAACAACCTGCTACAATAAACAACATACCCAAAAGGAGGACGTATCCCACTGTTGTTACATACCACCCACAAATGGAAATACTCCAACCAGCATCCCCAGAACCAACCTGCACAATACAAACTACCCAAAAGGAGGACCGTATCCCTGGTTGTTACATACCACCCCCACATGGAAATACTCCAACCAGCATCCCCAGAACCAACCTGCTACAATACAAACCATCCAAGGAGACCGTATCCCACTGGTTATTACATACCACCCCCACATGGAAATACTCCAACCAGCATCCCCAGACACAACCTGCTACAATACAACTATCCAAAAGGAGGACCGTATCCCACTGGTTATTACATACACCCCCCACATGGAAACTCACACCACCAGCATCCCAAGAACCAACCTGCTACATACAAACATACCAAAAGGAGGATCGTATCCCACTGGTTATTACATACCACCCCCACATGGAAATACTCCAACCAGCATCCCAGAAACAACCTGCTACAATACAAACATATCCAAAAAGAGGATCGTATCCCACTGGTTGTTACATACCACCCACAATGGAAATCTCTCACCCAGTACCCCCAGAACCAACCTGCTACAATACAAACATATCCAAAAGGAGACCGTATCCCACTGGTTGTTACATACCACCCCAAATGGAAATACTCCAACCAGTATCCCCAGAACCAACCTGCTACAATACAAACATATCCAAAAGGAGGACCGTATCCCACTGGTTATTACATACCACCCACAATGGAAATACTACAAAAAATCGCCAAGAAACTCCAACCCATTTTACAAAAGGACGACAGATTACTAGAAATATTCCCAGACCCCCCTCTCTTAGCTTACAGACAACCACCCAACTTAAAACAAATGCTTGTAAAAAGTTCCCTAACAGGCCCCACACAAAATGGAACATCTCCCTGTTTGCAGAAAAGGTGTGAAACCTGCAAGTCAATCCACACTGGAGACAGGATACCAATACCAGGAACCCAACATAGGTTTGAAATAAAGGGAACCTTCTTCTGCAAATCATCCAATGTGGTTACCTGATTTTATGTTCTAGGTGCCCCTCAGGACTTTATGTGGAGAGACTGGACAGACCCTGAGCAAAGGATGAACTCTCATCGATTCACAATTATAACAATAAACGAGATGTCCCTGTGGGTGCCCATTTCTGCAGCCAAGGACACAGCCTGAAAGACCTATGGCACTCATGGGAAATTTCAGATCCCAAAAGGAGAGATTAGAATGGGAATGTAAACTTATACAAAATTTGGCTTCCTCTACTAGAATATGGACAATAATTATCCTTAAAAGACATGTAAACTTTGCCAAATATTTTTTTTACTAATCACAACGTAATAAGGATTAATTATCACCAATCTGGAGCCCCGCCGCGTATAGCGGATGGGGCGTCTGACCGCGGGGGGGACGCACCTTTTTCTCCAGGAAGCCTTCGGGTCCCCCCCTGCTGGTCCTTGGGTCCAGAGGAGTCTCGCGAGAGCGGCGCGGCGGCATGACGTCAGTGCGCCGCATCTATAAAAGGCGGAGCCTCGTGGTCACCGGCGACATTTTCTTTGCGCCGGTGGCTGGATCATAGCTCATCGGAGCCTTTTATTCCACGGGTGGCATTGGTTATGGCACGAGGCTAGAAGTATGGAGCAGGAGATCATGGAGCAGTTGAGGGAGAGAATTAGGAGAGGGGCGGGTTGGTTGCAGGCGGTAAGCCGCCTGGGGCACAACCCCAAGGGGCCCAGGGATCTGGGCCTGTGCCAGTAGCTCGACCGCGCGGAATGCACGCGCCCCCAACAGGCTTAGCCCCAGCCCGTAAGGTCAGGCAGAAAGAAGAGAGGGGGGAAGCCTAAAAAAGGGGCCGGCAAGAAGACAGGGGGACGAGGAAAGGAATAGTGGGGCACTTAGTTCCATCTTTAGATCTAGGGCCCAAACAGAAGAGTCTTCCTCCTCGTCAACCCAGGGGAGGGTTCGGGGGAGGATCTCCCCCGGGACCTTCCCTCTCTCAGGACCAACGGACGGACAGGAGTCAGGGTTGGGTCAGCCCTTGGGACTTGGTCTGGTTGAGGTGACTGGATCCCATCCTATGGCAGCTCAGAGCCTACAGGCAGGTGGCACTATGGTCGAGAAAGAAATAGGGGACCTCCAAAGGGGTGCTAGGAGGCGACCTGCAGAGGCAGCGGGATCAGCAGCGACAGGCCCAGGGACGCCCAAAGTGAAGGTGAGAGGAAAGGGGCGGAGGCAAAAGGCCCAGGTCAACGGGTAGGTCCTGTCACCCAGGCGCAGGAGTGTTGAGAGTAGGGGAGACAACAGGGATAGGCAAAATAGAAGGGGCCGTAGAAGTAGCAGCAAGAAGGGGAGAAAGCCGTAGGAGATCAAGGTACTCTTCCTCGGATTCTGGGGCCAGCCAAGTGACGCGTCACTCGCACAAGAGGCACAGGCGCAGTCCGGTAACAGGAGGTCAAGGAGCCAATCCAGGGCCCATGACAGGAGGCAAAGAGTCGGCATGGCTCTAAAAGGAATAGCAGGCGTTATCTTGCCTGGGAGTTCATCCTACGGCTCCAGATCGCGCTCGGTTCGGGCGTCGCAGCAGGGCTTCCATCAGGGGGAGCAGGCACTCGCTTGCGGAGAGGCAGACTAACGAGCCAGGGCGGGAGACGGCATCATCGATCCAACAGGCCACCGGTGAGTCTTCGTGTGCAGGAGCCTGGGGGGCAATGGGGGAAAAGGAGAGTTGGTGCAGCCATCAAGGCTTTGATGGGTAAAATAGAGGCTATGCCTCAGGGCCTGCAGGGAGTTTGTTACCAGGTGGGGCAGGGGATTCCAGCCTGTGTCGGCCGGCAGCAGAATAGAGGCGCTTAAGGAGACCTACTTTCTGGTGGTCAGCCCGTTGGGGGTCCATGTCTCGGAGGAACAAAGGAAAAAATTTGGAGGAATGAGTAGTGGAAATCTGGTCCCTGGTCACCCCGGATATGATGACGGTGATAAAGAGTATGTAAGGTCGGAATCAGGTAAGGAGAAAAAGCCAAAAGTCGCCAAAACTTTCGGGAATTGGGTACAGGCTTTTTGTGTTCTGGCAGGGGTGATAGGCAAAAAATTTCCCCACAAATGCCCCGAACTCTTTGTTTACCTAGATCTCATCTTCGGGGCCTATAAGTGTACGGGGGGTCCGCCTGGTGGCACTATGATGAGGAATTTCGTCGTAGGCTGGCACTTCACCCAGGGGTAGGCTGGAATACCAGAGCGACTGACTCATGGCTGAGAATCATGATGTCGCAGAGGGCCTCTGGTTCAGCTGCCGGCGTACAGGGAAATTTCTCGGCATACAGCTTAGGAGCCTCTCCGATGGCAAAGAAGGCTGGTCCGTGCTGGCTCTTTAACGAGGGCCAGTGCAAATTTGGGGCGGCCTGCCGCTTTCGCCATGATGCTCCTTTTGTGGGGGGGCTGGACACTCAGCAGCAAAATGCTATCGGAAGGGAAAGGCCGCTATCAAAAAGCCCAATTCCAGGAGGCCCGAGGACCCCAGTGACTGGCAGAGATGGGCCCCTGGTTAGATAGTTATCCCAGAAAGGAAGCGGCTAAAGTTATAAGGATGGTTTTGTTCACGGTTTTCGTATCCTTTTTCCAATTTTCAGTCATTCCACTGTTTTCAAAGAACCTAAAATCAGTTCGGGAGGCACCTGAATTAGCTAGGCAGAAAGTCCAAGCAGAGGTTAATTTAGGACGTATGGCGGGCCCGTTTGTCGACCCCCCTTTTCCAAACTCCGGTTTCCCCGCTAGGCTTAGTGCCAAAGAAGGAGCCAGGGAAGTTTAGGCTAATACATCATCTATCCCATCCAAGGGGCCTCGGTCAATGACGGTATAAGCCCAGGGGAGGCATCAGTATCCTATGTATCCCTCGACAGGGCGGCTGCCCTAGTTCAAAAAGCGGGCACAGGTGCCTTGATGGCAAAATCGGACATAGACCGCTTTTTGCCTCTTGCCGGTACATAGGGACTGTTTTCCACCTTTTGGGTTGTAGCCTCGAGGGCCTCTTCTACTATGACATGTGCCTCCCCATGGGCTGTGCAATTTCGTGCTCGGTTTTTGAACATTCAGCTCTTTCCTTGAGTGGGTTGTTCGTTGCGAGACGGGCTCCGGATCTGTCCTGCATTACTGGATGATTTTCTGTTTGTGGGCCCACAGGGGTCTCAGCATTGTTTTTTCCTTTTACAGTCATTCAGGTTTTTAATGGACAGGTTCGGTGTCCCTCTTTCAACCGAAAAGACAGTCGGCCCAACGACTATCCTCTCTTTCCTTGGTATAGAGATAGATTCTATTAAATGGAGTGTCGACTACCCAGCGATAAGTTAATAGATCTAAAAAAGGGGGTTCGTCATGTTTATCGTCATCAAAGATCACACTTCCCAATTACAGTCTTTACTGGGCTCGTTGAATTTTGCCTGCAGAATTCTTCCCATGGGAAGGGTGTTCTCAGGAGGCTTTCATTAGCCACCTGCGGGGCAAAGGCGCCTCACCATCATATCAGGCTTACCAGGGGACTCAAAAAGACTTAGGGTATGGGAATTCTTCCTTGATTCTTACAACGGTAGGTCACTTATCCAGTCAGCAGAGCAGTCCAGCGAAGAGCTACAGCTCTATACGGAGCGTCAGGCTCCGTGGGTTTCGGTGCCATTTTCGGTAAATCATGGAGCGCAGGTGGTTGGCCCAGACCTGGAAGGTTTCGGACCGTTGTAGGAATCTAACCCTGTTGGAGCTGTTACCCATAGTGGTGGCAGTAGAGTTGTGGGGCGACAGAGAATGTCTAACAAGTCCATCTGCTTCTGGACTGATAATGCGAGCATGGTCTGTGTGATAATAGGCAATCCTCTTCATCCCTTCCAGTCATTGCCCTTATGCGGCACTTGGTACTCCGGTGCTTGCAGCTCAATTTTGGTTCAAGCTAGACTGTGCCTGGGATTGTTACACAATTGCTGACGCTCTCTCTCCGCTTTCAGTGGGAAGAATTCCACAGGCTGGCTCCGGAAGCAGAGGAGGAAGGGACTCCATGCCCGATTTCCTTATGGGGATAGTGGACAACAACTGATGGCCATGGTTCAGGCATCGGTCGCCCCCTCGACTTGGCACAATCACGGTAAGGCGTGGAAGGATGGGGTAGCTATCGCGGGTAATAGGATGTTCTGAAGGTAAATGGTGTTAGAATACAATTCATGTTGGAGTATCTAGTGAGTCTTAGGGATTCCCGGTGTTCGGCTGGTCGCGCAGCGTAGTTGCAGGGTGTTTTTCTTTCTTTTTTCGCCTTTTGGGTTGGCAGGACATAACCAAGGAATTCCTTGTCCAGTCAATTCTTAAGGGGTGGAAGAGGAGCATAAACCCAAAGAAGCCAGGCGCCCCATATCATTTAAAGTCCTCATCAGACTCATAGGTTCTCTTCACCATACTTGCTCATCAGCTTACGAAATCTCCCTATTCAAGGCTAGCTTCGCTTAAGCTTTTTTTGGGCCATGCGAGTGGGTGAGCTAGTTCCTCCTGGGGCGAATAAAGCGGGAGGCCTGCAGGCAGAAGATGTGTGTGTAATGGGCGATAAGATAAGGTCAAAGTGAGAAGATCAAAGACGATGTCTTTGGGCCGGGCCTGGTTTTCGATTCGCTCGTAAAAGGGGATTCTGCCCTGAGCTGCGGTTCGCAGTTTGCAGCGCTTCGCTTCCCCTCGGCTGCATTTTTGTCCCATGTCGGGGGGGTCCACTCACCCGTTATCAGTTTGAAGCGATTATGAAATCTTCTTTGCTCGTATAGGTTAATCCAGGGAGTTTGGTACTCACTCCTTCAGGATAGGGGCTGCCACAGAGGCATATGCGTTAGGATTCTCTGAGCAGGAGGTAAAACGGCTAGGTAGATGGAGGTCAGATTGTGTGTCCCGATATATTAGGCCGGAACTGTCTATTGATTGAATCTTTCTTTCAGGAGAGAAAGGGATGTCGTTTGTTGATCGGGCACTCTTACCTATTTTGGGCAGCAAGGAGAGCAGAAATTCGGCCGGGAGGAAAAAACCTGGGCTTCAGCACGCTTCACTGGAGTGGAAAGGCATTCGGGGCTGTTATGGAGCCAAGTGTTGTCGGAGGCAGTGGACATCAGCAGGAGAAACCAATCACCACGGTACTATTAATCCATGCCGCGGAAACATCTCTGTGGGCCAGACTTTCCGACCTTATGACGCTTATGAAGGCCGATATTGCCCGGATAAAAAACTTTTTTGCTGAGCGGGCGTTGTTTGGTAGGAGATCGTTCCTCGGGTGGTATGGCAGGGTGCCAGGGACCCAGCAGCCATTAAAAGGCTAGAAGGGTGGTTAACACACGGATCTCCAGATTCGTGCGCTCCTTGGGGGAGTAGTGGTACGGCACAGACAACTAGAAGGGACAATAGGTCACTAATGAGGCCGGATGGAACACACTTAAATGAGATTGGCCTCGACATATTTTTATCGGGCTTGCAGGATGGCATAGAACAAGCGTTATTCCTGTTGAGTGGCGGTAGGATTTCGGTGTAGGAGTACATGAGCTCCTAGTGGTGGGTACACCCTTGCTGGATATGGATGGAGCCGTTAAATGCCCTCTGGCTAAACAGAGGTTGGCATTCAAAGCTGAGTTCACGGCTATGATGGTTAACAACAAGGATGGTTTATGGCAAGCAAAGGGTGTACAGTGGTGAAAATATGCCAAGGGGGCATATTATTAAAGTATGCAAAGTTATGCAAATTATGCAAAATTATGTTATTTAATAAATTAGCCGTGGCCAATTGTTCATCCAAAGTCGTTGTCTGTGTCAATTTTTTAACTAATAGGAGTTAATGATTATGGGTTCATAGTGTGTATGGCTGTATGGGTTTCTTCCTTTTCCCCCCGTGGTCTGGGAGCCCCCCGGTATAGCGGATGGGCATCTGACCGCGGGGGGAGGACGCACCTTTTTCTCCAGGAAGCCTTCGGGTCCTCCCCCTGCTGGTCCTTGGGTCGCGAGAGGAGTCTCGCGAGAGCGGCGCGGCGGCGTGACGTCAGTGCACCACATCTATAAAAGCGGAGCCCTTGGTCACCGGCGCCATTTTCTTTGCGCCGGTGGCTGGATCATAGCTCATCCCTCCCACCCCCTTTTTATGTTATTGTTTAGAATTTGTTGAGTCACGGCTTATTGGCGGGTACACCCTTGCTGGATATGGATGGAGCCGTTACATGCCCTCTGGCTAGACAGAGTTGCATTCAAAGCTGAGTTCTACGCTATGATGGTTAACAACAAGGATGGTTTATGGCAAGCAAAGGGTGTACAGTGGTGAAAATATGCCAAGGGGCATATTTATTAAAGTTGCAAGTTTGCAAATTATGCAAAATTATGTTAATTTAATAAATTAGCCGTGGCCAATTGTTCATCTGTGCGTATTTTTAACTATAGGAGTTATTGATTATGGGTTCATAGTGTGTATGGCTGTATGGCGTTTCTTCCTTTTCCCCCGTGGTCTTAAATCTGCTCCCCCCACCCTTCTCTGACCTTCCAATCCCTTTTTGTTGTTTTTTGTTTTTTGTTTTTTTTAGCTCTGGGTGGCACCCAGCCCCTCCCCTGACACACTACATGTAGAAACTATCCATTCTATTAAAGTAAAGCTTATTTCTCTGTCACTGCATGGCTAGTTGATTCAGCTTAAGATCAGGAAAGAATTAGCACTATCTGTTACTCTGTGCAGATAACACCCAATCCTCAGTTAGCTGCTGTCTGTGTTACTGAAGTCACAATGTAGCAGTGTACCTAAAGAAATCAATTACACCCCCCCCCCACACACGCACACCTTCAAACTCCTACAGCTAAAGCAGTGATTACGCTCCCATTACTGCTTATCTTCCCATAGCAAAGCAGTTATTACTTTCACTATAACATAAAATCACTGGGTGAATGATATTGGCTGTGTGAGGCACAGATCACCTCCACTGCACATGCTCCACACTCCATTTGTGCTTCAGTTTTTGGAGGGGGTGGATACATAGAAAGGAGACATGCATACTAACTAGGAGTGAGCTGAACAGGACATGAAGAGATATAGAGACTGGGAGCACTGAGAGCAAAAAGGGATCAAGTTCCTGACAGCACTAAAAATATAGAAAGGATAAAGGCAAGTCATTTTTTTCATGTATGTGACTCTTTAATTTAGCTACAAACATGGTTTCCTATGAAGTGACTTGTAAGGGAACCAATCACTAACAGACACCAATAGACTTGTGGTTGAAAGACATTTGGTCAATAACACGTTTTATTCATCTCTTGCAGGAACTCCAGTACATAGCACAGGACATATACAGTGAACTTAAACTAATATGACATCCAACATATAGAATATGGTTAATGAGATAAAATAGACACTTCTGATGATACATTTATCATGTATTTAAATATTCTTAAAGGGTATGTCCTGCTATAATAATTTTCTACTTACCATGTCTCGCTCCTTCGCCGCACTCCCCGGCCCTCTGCTTGCACGGAAATGCAAGCAGGGGGCAGACCGGCAGACACACGTCGGTGATTGGCTCTGAGGCAGCCAATCACAGACCGGCTGCCGGCTTCTCAGTGCAGCGAAGGAGCGAGGCATGGTAAGTAACTATCTGAGGACTTTCTAAGAAATTATTATAGCAGTTGGGGCTGGGGGCACAATTTACTATTATATAAATAAAGGGATTATTCTAGCGAGGGAGGGAGACCAGAGCGGGTGGAGAGGGTGGGAGAGGGAGGAGGAGAAGGGCTGCACTGCACATGGCAAAATTCTCCCGGTGGTGACAGGAGGCAGAGTCCTATATGGACTCTGCTCTCCTCCTGGTGGCCACTTTTTTGACTTTGGGGGGATTACTGGAAACCACTTGGAGCTGGGATGTAAGTAAGTATTAAACTACACATACAGAGTGGGACCAGTAGTGGGGGGAATTATAGGTTTGGGGGTGGACATGCCTTTTAATGATTTTCTGTTATTTGTCTTCTAAGGATTCTGGAAAATAAAATAAAGTATCGGGTAGTTTTCACATACTGTAAACACTGTACCTACCTTATATGAAAATGGCAAAATCCATACCATCAAACATTATTACAGAGCAGACTGGGGTGTGTGGGGGACCTATCCCTGCCATGCTTGGGACTGCCAATCTCTACCTCAGGACTACTCAAGTCTTACCCATCCCAGGACAAGTAAAGCAGTCTGGGATGGCAGAGAAGCCCTCCAAAATAGGACTTTACCACTTCCCATAGAAATAGAAGGTAGAACCGGAGACTTAAAGGTTCTGTTGATTTTCTCTGCTTAGAACTTTTCATCTTCAACCTTATTCACTTTACTCTCCATTGCTGCCACCATTTGACATTGTCTGTAATCTGGTGAGGAAGACACCCATCATGCTCTCTGCTTCTCACGGAAGGTCATTTTGTTCTCATAACCACAGATATCTTGATGGTTTGGATTACTAAGAGAACATTGGAACATTTTCACTTTCTAATGTATGACCATTCCAGGTCATGGCTCAGTCATCCTGTTTCTTTTTGTTCGTCTTGTAAAAGCACTGCGCTTTAATTAATTTTTTTTTGCATTCCTAATTGCTGACACAATACAAATCCTTACAACCCTTGATATAGCAGTATCCTGACCACTGATCGTATGTGTGTGCAGAAATAAATTGTCTGTTTGCATACAATATGAATTTGTGTGCGCTACATACCGCAGCATTTATATTCTAGCAGATTTTTGTGTGCATGCACACGTGGAACATTGCTGATAGAACTGGTGAAAAAATAGCATGACATGACCAAGACATGAAATAATTATATCCTGGACAGGATGGTATAAATTAAAATGACTTTCATACCCAAGCCTCTGTTGCTATTCTACCAATCCCCATCTACAGAGATACAGTATTTCAAAAAAAACTCAATCCCTGATTATCACCTTTATTAGACAAGGTTCCTAACAGAGTTCATAATAATATAACTTCATTCTAAATGAATACAGTGTTTTTATTTAAAGGGCAAGTTCACCCCTCAAACGAAACATTTTTATAGATTATAAATCACTCCCCAAAATGGCAAAATCTGAGAGATGTAAAAATGTTGCCTGATGCTCTGTTACCACTTTTTCTGTTTCCTGGTTAGCAGCTGTCGTCACGGATTTAACAGATTATTATTATTATCAGGCCGGATTTCCCACAAGACCACCTAGGCCATGGCCTAGGGCGGCACAGCCCCCAGGGGCGGCAAAAAGAAAGAAAGAAAGAAAGGGTAAGCAGCATTTTAAATGTACACAATGCACGTTAGTTGGCACACAGC
This sequence comes from Hymenochirus boettgeri, assembly GCA_019447015.1. NCBI lineage: Eukaryota > Metazoa > Chordata > Amphibia > Anura > Pipidae > Hymenochirus > Hymenochirus boettgeri. Next base: position 213,877,332 of record CM033475.1, on the reverse strand, counting down.
AGAGCTTTACCGGTTTCTGTTAATCAGAAATGGGCATCGTTTGCCGATTTGCTAGGGGGGCAGGTCCTCCCCCCACTTACAAACTCTGCTTCAGCCAATAAATGACCACGTAACGGTGTGCAGGCGTACAAGTTAGCTGGCCTAGGGGAGAAACAAGTAAATCTGGCCCTGATTATTATTATTATTTGGATTATATAGCACCAGCATCTTCCGTAGCGCTTTACAATAACATGTATACATTCACATCAGGCCCTGCCATGAAGAGCAATCAATGCACATTTATTTGACACACAAAAATATCAGTATGTCTTTATGATTGTGGGGTGCCCGGAGGAAACCCACACAAGCACGGGGAGAACATACAAACTCCTTGCAGATGTGTCCAGGGTGAATTCAAACTCAGGACTTCAGTGCTGCAATGTTCAGTGCTAACCCCTGAGCCACTGTCCTGCTTCATCACACCCTATAACTGACTGTAATAATGTACATGTGAAATCTTGAAGAGCATGGAGAGGAGGTACAAACCTTCTCAGATGCATTTTACCAGTCTGTTGTGGGCACTTTATTTTTCTAGTCTATATGGGCACTTATATTTGCTAGTCTATATGGGCACTTATTTTTACCATCTTGGGACAGTTAGATTTAGTACCAGTCTGTGTGGCACTTATATTTACCATTCTGTGTTTGAGGCACTTATATTTACCAGTCTCTGATGTCAGCCCTCCAGTTTACCTGTAGTATTTGCTTATCTGCATAATCAATGAACCAAAGAATAGTGAGCACTAGCAGGGGAATTCATTGACAAGGCTGCCTCTCTAATGGAGCAGGGTGAAGCACATTGCAGAGCAGCACCCTATAGGGGCAGCAGTTTTGATGCCAGGAATTTTTTCTGGCGTGTGCCTGGGGCCCAGAAGCCAGCCCCCCAAAAAAATTCCATTAAGAAAACACACATTTTCAGGAGGTACTGTCACTTTAAATAGCAGGGAAGCTGTCACATTCATTCCACAACAGAATGCAGCTACAACTCCTCCCCCTCCCTTCTGACTGGCAATTCATTTAATCAAAATCAATGTCTGTCAGCCCTGCAGATCAAAAATCAATGTGGGCATAATTTACCAGTCATTGTGGGCATTATTTACCAGTCATGTGTATAAAGCCCCTCCAACTTCTGGACAAGCCACACCCCTCTTCCGACAAAGCATCACCCACTTTCAATTATAAAACCACACCCCTTCCAGCGGTGCGACGAGGGGGGCAGGCAGCATTTGGATTTTTATTTCAGGTGGCAAAAAGTCTAGAGTCGGCCTTGTTCAACGAGGAGTGCTGCAGCCGCGCAGCACTACTTTCTCCCTTAATGTCGCACTAAACGATTTCCGATCATGTAGCGTGTCGTTAAGTCTCACTTTGTGGTGGCTGCACGAGTCCCGGAAGAGGCACCTCGCGCAGCCGGCACAAAGTTTTTTACCAGAGGCTGCATAGGTCTTCGCGAAGTATTTAACGCCAGCTATAGCTGGCGTTAAATACTTACGTGTGGGTGAGATTCACCCAGAGCCGCACAGCCTCTGGTAAATATCGTATGGGAGTTTTGCCCAGTGCAGTTGTGGCTTTGGTGAATCTCCCTGTTAGTGTGAATTTCATAAAATCCCCAGATTGAAAATGTAACAGAATTGAAATTTAATATGTGCTGCTATAAACTTAAAGGAATGATCAACCCCTCCACCACACAATCTTTACCTGCTACAAACCCCCCAAAAGCAGGACTTCGTTATGTTTAAACGGACCAATTCCGCTCCCACACGGAGCTATTTATACTTATATGCTCCTCCTCTCTCCACGGCCGCGCCTCTCCACTTCCGGGTAAGGCAGTCATTATTGGCCGTGACTGTGACGTCACGGCCAATCACTGACTGCCATTCCCAACCAGTCTCCACTGCAGCTGCTCAAGAACACAGAAAGAACACAGCAGTCGCAGTGAAGAGGAGTGAGGAAACCGGAGGCGGTGTGGAGTGAGGAGCTTGTAAGTATAATAACTCTGTCTGGGAGCAGATTTGGTAATTTTAAACATAACGTTCCTGCTTTTGTTTTTTTTGTAGCAGGTAAAGATTTTTGTGTAGAGGGGTGGACAGGAATTTAGTGAAAAAAATTGTTACTTAAATTAGTTAAATTATTTTATCTTATTGCTTATTATTCACATATCTGGTATTCAACATTTTATCTTCATTATTTGAAATATCAATTGATTCCATACCCTTTGCTATGTGGTAAGTAGTGACTGCTATTTCGGGTCAACAATGGTTCTTCTTTTTCCAGAATGCACCACCTTAAAATGTTCCTAACTGTAATTTCTACTGATTGGTAGAGGTGGACTAGAACCGAACCTGAGTTTAATCGAACTTAAAGTCCGAACAGACACGACTTCTCGAACAATCGAAAATGCTATAATTATCGAATTTACGGGCCGTTCGCTAACCCATAGAATGTTCGTTCGTTTACGGTAACCCTCAAATGTACAGCCACTCGCTAACCCTAAATGTATTATTTGCTAACCCTCGAAAGTTCGATCGTTCGTTTTCGGTAATCCTCGAAAGTATCGTTCGATTTCAAACCCTCGAATTCATGGTTCTATTGCTGCTAACCCTCGAAAGTATCGTTCATAAACCTCGATTGGCCGTAACCCTCCAATGTAGCTTGCGCAAAACCCGACAATTGCCCACTCGTGTTTAAGAAGTGTAAAAGTTTTGGTGACAGTGACATGTTCCCCAGACATTTCCCGTTGCCACAGCCATTTACAGTAGTTACCATTGTTAGTTTTAGCTGTAAATCACCAGACTTTTTGACTATCACCCCACATTGACTTTAATGGGTCCGAATTCGAACTTTCGAACTTTTACTGAAGTTCGTAAGTTCAAACACGGACCTTTTATGAAGTTCGGCCATTTCTACTGATTGGCTTTTGGGTGGGTCAAACATGCTCAGATCTCTACTGAGCAACTGAATTTACCCAAAGACTGAGACCATAACAGACACTATTAGGGTCCTGCAAACAGGAAGTCAGTACTTTGGAAACATTTATATATGAAATGCTGGATGGGCAGATAAGGCCATTGAAATGAGGAAATATTCCCTCATATTTATTTGTGCTAAACTTCTCTTTTAACGCACCCATTTGTTTGGGTTGGTAGCGGCTCTCAGTAGGTTCCCCCAATCATTTGGCAGTTTTAGATACATTGTCTAATTTAGTAAGTAAATTCAAGTTTTATTTAGGTCTAGTCAATGGAAAGTTTTTCTAATCCACGAAAACCTGGAATGATCTCTTATACTTACAGTCTCTGCTAAAAATTGTTTTGTTCAATTTTTTGGTTAAAAGAGGTGTACACTGGGAAATATTATAATTTATATTGTCCATTACTGAAAACGTCAAATCTTCCCAACGATCAAATACTGGTTTTTTTGTTGTTGATCTGTCTCCTTATCTTAGATATCCAGTCTAAAACATCTTACATTTCAAGTACTGTATTAAAGTCATGCAGCAACACAAACACATCAGAGTAAATGCTACTACATATATTCTTTATAGATTGAAATGAGCAACGTAATTTTTTCAGTGAACAATTTTCTTATAATCACATAAAGACAGGAGATGCATTGTTTAAATCAACAGTTTCTGGCCTGTAAATCAGGGGAATGTGTTACAGTCCAGACATACAGATAGAGCAGACTGCAAATATAATGATATTTGGAACAGAATGTCTCTATGATTAAATAGTCTGGGAGGAGTCAGTATTCCCATCTACCAATACTATTTCTTTCACATTGGCAGCATGAAGAAGATTACAATGTGCAGTTTGTCTTTACAGCGGTCTTTACATTCTTCCACATGTATGCGCCTAAATGAGTGTCGGGGAACTGACTGGGGGGACGTTAATGATCTGAATGAAGTAACCTTCTCCACAAAGAAATAAAATTGGTAGGTAGAATACAGACTTCCTACCCCCATGCTATTATATTTAACAGATGTGTGGGTTTACAAATGTCATACAGTTGCTCTTTAAAACAATTTACAAAATATATCTGACCTTTACATCAGGTTCTTTTAACTTGCAAAAAACAGTGACGCTCCTGATAGTGGTTCTGTTCTTTATCACTTACCAATCACAGTAACATTTACAGAGGTGACATCAGAGCGTCTGGTCACTGAATTATTCACCATCCAGGTGTAGGTCGCATTGTTCTGAGATTTTGCCTGTTGTATATGAAGTGTTTTATCTGTTATGTTGGCGTAAGTCCCATTAATTGACCACTGGTAGGTGGGTTCAGGGAGAGAGTCAGCGCTGCATTGTAATGTTATATTGGATCCCACGTTCACTGTTAATGGACCTTGTATTTTCAGGTTCTCTGGACCATCTGTATAAATGAAAGCAACATAGGGAATAAAAGTATATTAGTGGGAATGGTCCCATATGTAAAAATATTTCAATTTAATTGGAGCCCCTACATTTTGGATTAGGGGAAGTGGTACCAGTGCCCTGTGTTTGCAGGGGCAGTGTTAATCTCTCCCTCTTTTGATCCTCTGCTGTTGCACTTTAATATGCACATCTGGATTTTAAATCTGACACATCCAGTGGTACAGTTAATATTTTAAACAGTTCAAAAATTCTGCATAATATATTGTTACCCCTTTAGTAAAAATGGGTGTGGTTTGTGGGTGTGGCATGTGTTGAGAGGTAGGGTTAAGAGTGCCAGACTTTTTTGTTCCCTTACGATGTTGTAATCCAGCCCTGGTAATTTTCTTTAAAGGGGAACTGTGCTCTCTATCCAAGTGACCTTTTAAAAAAAACAAACTCCTACCTAATGACTCCACTCTCTTAAAATGACTTCAGGATCATGATTCTAGCTGCAGTCTATCCAAAAGTACAGCAGTATAAGGGTGGGTTTTCTTGCTAGCACTGAACATACATTTTTTCTTGCATCACCTGAACATACATTTTCGCTGCCTAATGTGTCCATGGTAGAGGAATGAACAGAGGATGCTTGCAGGTCTGTAACTAGCTTTAGAAATTTTACATATTTTGGGGGTGGGGAGGAGTGGAGGAATTTTTTCTTATAATAACTAAGGTGGCCATACACCAGCACGATATTACTTACCCGACCGACCGCTCACGCAACGCTCTGCTATCCTGCCGGAACCACCTCTCCGATCTTATATGCGATCACACTGCGATCGCAAAATGAATGGGATTTTGCGATCGCATGTCGGTCGTATAAAGATCGGGAGAGGTGGTTCCGGCAGGATCGCAGGAACGTTTGCGTGAGCGGTCGGTTGGGTAAGTAATATCGTGCTGGTGTATGGCCACCTTAAGGGCTCCTTCACACTAGAAACTGACAGAAATGCCAGCGTCTGTTTGTTTTCTGCATGGGTTTGTGTCCGGTTTTTCACAATGTGTTTATTTATATAAGAAAATGCATACAAAAAACGGACAGAAATGCAGAATGCAACCAGTGGGATACGGTCCTCCTTTTGGATATGTTGGTATTGTAGCAGGTTGGTTCTGGGGATGCTGGTTGGAGTATTTCCATGTGGGGGTGGTATGTAACAACCAGTGGGATACGGTCCTCCTTTTGGATGTGTTTGTATTGTAGCAGGTTGTTTCTGGGGATGCTGGTTGCTTTCTTGATCTGTGTTTCTGTAATGGACGGACTGTATCCCTGTTTTGTAAAATCTTTTTTGAGCTGTTCCAGGTGCAGACTTCTGTCTGTAGAGTCAGAGCAAATCCTGGTATATCTTATACCCTGGCTGTAGATAATGGAGTTCTTTATGAGTTTAGGGTGAAAACTGTCATTACTGAGGTATGTGGGTCGGTCTGTAGGTTTGCGATAGATGGATGTTTGTATTGTGTTTCCTTTAATCTGTATTATGGTGTCCAGAAAGCTTAATTGGTAGGTGAATGGTTCATTTTGAGTTTAATGGTGGGGTGGAAATCATTGTATTTTTGGTGGAAGTGCAGTAGGTCATCTTCGCTTGCAGTCCAGATGATCAGAATGTCATCTATATAGCGGAAGTAGGCCATGGGTCTGATGGGGCATGTTGAAAGAAAGTTTTCTTCTAAATTTGCCATAAACAAATTTGCATATTGTGGCGCAAATCGTGTTCCCATGGCCACACCCATCTGTTGCAGGTATAAATCCTGATTGAAGGAGAAGTAATTGTGGGTTAGTATAAACTCCATTAATTTGGCAATTGGTAGTGCAGGTATGTCCTGTTTTTGAAGATATCTCAGACAAGCTGAAATACCATCATCATGGGGAATGTTGGTATAGAGAGCCTCTACATCCAATGTGGCTAAAATGGTTCTATCAGGTAAGTAAGTAGAAAATACTAATCCTACCTCCCTGCCCCAGATACTTTCCATTTTAATAACTTTTAAAAAAAAACACTTTATATGCACTATAGTTCTCCTTTAAGTGTAAGGATAAGAATATACAAATTAACTATGGGCAGATATTCCTTAACAACAAAATATCCATTCATTAATCAATATCCATCCATTTTATATCAATATCAATGTGGCTTTAAAACCCTGCAAAAGATCTCAACTAAACTTTCGCATTCCCACTATGTGTCAATTGTCACAAAGTGGTTAATACTTTGTGCTTCACCCCCATGGACAGTGTGAGACCCAGTACCTATTTTTTGCTCCTGATGAATTATTAACCCATGTTTGCTGGAACTAACCCTGGGATTTATTTAATAAAAGCCAATAACTAGTTCAAGAGCCAAGATTTCCCAAATGTTTTAAATAAACTGTAACTAGACAAATAACCCTGCGGTTAATGTGACAGAATTTATTTAGCCCACAGTAGAATTTCTGTTGACTTTGAAAGAAGGAAAGATAAATTAATTCCTAACATTGTATTTATCTCTTTCAGGGACTCCAGTACCACACACAGGACACATACAGTGAACTGAAATCATAACATCGAGCCAATAGGATCCAGTTACTATCAGACATTACCGTAACCTGAGCCACATTGTTATAGTTCTACCTCCTCCTACATCTCAATAAACTGAAAGTTTAACAGGACTGATTTGTGTCTCCATTTTAATCACCTAGTGTCAAGAAAGTGTGTAGTGACTTGGCAAAAATGGGTTAACTACTGGTATTAGTTCTTGCAAAGGACCAATAAAAATACCATTCCATCCTGGAACAGTCCTATTGTTTATATTACGATTAGTGAAACATGGAACCAGATCTTCTTTTCCAGACAATGTGGGGCCAAACCGTGTATCTGGAATTCTCTACAGCTAGGTGGGTACCTTAAGAGGTCATTTTCAGGTTTTAAAAAATTAATAAATTTCGGTATTGGAATATGCAAGACAGAAACCAATATTATATTTGTGAATGGGAAGGAAGGCCCCTTAAAATGATACCCAACATGGAGCCCTTATTCCCTTGCCAAGGCGAGTTATTAATATCTTGGGAAATATGGATTACACACAGGTCATGTTTGGTATTGGAGGAATTGATAATTAATACAGGAGAGGAATATGTGGTCAATATCCCAATACAATATACATATCTACATTTATATGGAATCTATCTAACTGAGGGGGAATGAATGCTTTTGGCTAGTCGTAAATCTGGACATTCCTAGACACTCCCACCTCATGCATACCCAGGAGGGGGGTGGTTCATCAAAAGGTTTAAAAATCATTGTAGCCCCTATAACTTTGTTCATACTGAGGGGACATGCTAAAAACATGTGTATGGACCCAATGTTTCTTCCCCCCCCCGGGATACAGGACTTCTTCTAGTGAGTAGGGTCTGTGAATATTTTTATCCTTTTTATTTTTTATAACTGTTGTACCTATTGTATGTCATTTTATTGTAACACCATTTTCTTTTATTTTTGTATTATATGCACTGTCCACCTTTTGGAATATTAAATCTAAAATTTAAAGTTTTGTCTTTGATGCTCTAAAAGAACTCAGTTAGACTCTGATAAGTTTATATGTGTTTGAATGGAGTGTGCAGTGTAAATGCTAATTAACTCTGTGACTGCTTGTGAAGGACTGATGCTAATTAACCAGTAAGTTGCTGGAGTGAATGGTGTAGTGTTAACCATTTAGCTGCCAGGACAGGGGTGTGCATAGTCAGTGAGAGTCAAGTTTTTGGGGCATCTTTAAAGCCATATCTTAAAGTGGTGGCAGCTTGTAACGATTGATTGGTCAGATCACGTGCCCAGAGAATTGGTGTTTGTGACACCTACACTGGGTACACTTTGGGATTTATGTGAGAATAAAAATTATAAAACAATACTAAGGGCTGTACCGTGAGACTTTGTTATGTATGATATGTATAATATATACATATATCCCTTATATAAATAAATTTATAAATTCATAGAGAATAACACGTTATACAGTCATACATATTACATACACAGGTAATACAAAATATGAGTAAACAGTGTGATGAGTTTCTTACAGCAATACCATGATACAATAGGAGAGAGGACCCTGCCCAAAGAGCTTACAGTCTAGAGGATATGGGGTGAGACATAAGGTTGCAGGAGTCGGTAGGCTGTAAATAGATTGCCAGTGGAGTGTGAAAGGTGGGTTGGATCATATTGGGTAGTAAGATGGGTAATGTTTAGGCCAGGTTATATGCTAGCCTGAAGTGGTGAGTTTTAAGGTTACGTTTGAAGGTATTAAGGGATGTTGAATGACGGACAGACAGAGGAAGGGAGTTCCAGAGCAGAGGGGCAGCACGAGCAAAGTCCTGAATTTGGGCATGGGAAGAGGTGACAAGGGTTGATGAGAAGAGGAGATCATTTGCGGAGCGGAGGTTGCGTCTGGGACGATATCGGTGGATCAGCTCTGAGATATTTGGAGGGGCTGTGTTGGATAGTGCTTTATAGGATAAGGTAAGCAGCTTGAACCGGATCCTTTGCGTGATGGCCAGTGGAGTGACTGACAGAGAGGAGAGGCATTAGAGGACCGAGAAGAGAAATGAATGAGCCGGGCAGCAGAGTTGAGGATTGATTGAAGTGGTGCCAGGCGGTTGTTTGGTAGACCACACAGGAGTGTGTTGCAGTAGTCAAGCCGGGATATGACTAGGGCATGGACTAGGATTTTTGTAGCTTCGTGCGAGAGGAAGGGTCGGATGTGGGAGATGTTTTTGAGTTGGAGCCGACAGGAGTTGGCAAGCGAATTGACATGAGGTTTGAAAGAAAAAACGGAATCTAGTGTTATTCCCAGGCAGCAGACATGAGGAGATGGGGATATGGGTGTGTTGTTAATATTAATAGTAAGACTAGGGAGGGGAACAGATCGTAAGGGTGAGAAAAGGACAAGTTCAGTCTTGTCCATGTTGAGTTTGAGGAAGCGGGAGGACATGAAGGCAGAGATGGCACTAAGGCAGTCGGGGACCTGGGATGTCAGTGTAGGGAGATCAGGGGCAGAGATGTAAATTTGGGTATCGTCTGTATACAGGTGATTGTCTGTAATTCAGTAAAAGGGCTTTATTCCAGGATGAATGAAAAATAAATTTTCCAGCATTCTGTGCAGCCAGGGAATGCTGGGAGTTGTAGTTTTAAAACGTGAAAAGTTCAACACCCTATCATTAAATTATATTGCATTTTAATAAATTCCTTAGCCAATGGACATAAAGAAGAAGCTTACTGCTAGCAGAATGCTGGGAGTTGTAGTTTTCAAACATGTGCATATTCAAACCTTTTGGTAGGAATCGCTGAAGCATGGGCTTTTAATGTCTGTAAGTCAGTAAAAGGGCTTTATTCCAGGATGAATGAAAAATAAATTTACCAGCATTCTGTGCAGCCAGGGAATGCTGGGAGTTGTAGTTTTTAAACTTGTGAAAAGTTCAACACCCATGCTCTATATCATTACATTGTATTGCATTTTAATACATTCATTAGCAAATGGACATAAAGAAGAAGCTTACTGCTAACAGAGAATGCTGGGAATTGTAGTTTTCAAACATGTGCATATTTAAACCCTTGCTTAGGCTGTTTAGTTAGAATTGCACATTGTGGCAGGATTGCCTGGGACTAGCTGGCAGATTAAATAAAATTGGGTGGGTATGTGTGTGTGTTTGATCATATTATGTGGTGGGATTGCCTGGGTCCTTTTTAGGACTTTCAGACTTATCCCATTTGAGCCTCCCCCTGGATACTTGCCGTGAGTGGTAAGGGAGAGTGGAATGGATCCTGATACCTACAAGAGATATAAGTAGCCTCTCTCTGGCCCCACAGCTTAACAGCTTTATGCATAAGGGAGAGGCAGACAGATCCCCCATCACTTGCATGTTTCTGCACTTTGTGTTGGTATCACTGAGAGCATGACCACGAGCTTTCAATAGAAATAATTAATTAATAATAATAATTTGCGCTTGCGTTTTGCAGGGGATTATGGGTGAAATGAAAATCGCATGTCATGTTAAATGTGTCAGCTTTTGTTTGCGCTTCCATAGACTTGTATTATATGTGTTCGACAAAAACGGGCCAAAAATGGTGATCGCTTGCATTATCGCACATTGCGAGGCCTACTTCCCTCGATTTACATTATAAATAAAATGTCATGCAGATCGCAAAGTGGAAACAGAAAACACAACAAAAATGCACAAGTGGGGCCTAGCCCTAAGGCTTCATGTATTGGGTACAGTGGTAAGTGATAATATGAGGAAAACACACATCCAACCTGCTTTTATTAACTTTGTAAGGCCGAGGCCAAACTATAGCATGTCCGAGTACTCCGGGAGCCAGCATGTATTTCTGGTGTGTGCGTCATCGTGCACTGATTGCATATCACATGCTCTCGAATTAACGGATCTCAGCGGAGTGCACCTAGTGTAGTCACATCAATTATCCGGAGTCTCCCGGATTCTGGGGTGGTCTCCCGCACACCCGCAAGACCATCCCAAACTCCCGTGACCCAAACCTACCTGAGTCCGCCTCCGGAACGCCTTCGCCACGCCTCCTATGTGACGTAAATTACATCACACGGGCCAGTTACGCCCTTAGCCACACCTCTAATGTGACGTAATTTACATGGTGTAACTGGCCCCTCCCTCCCGCTCCCACCACGCCCCTTTAGTGACGTCACATCAATTGGCCACGCCTCCTTCTCCCCACCTTGCCCGGAAGCCAGGTTCGGCAGGGTGGGATGTCTGGCTTTTCAACACACAATAGGATCGCAATTGTGTGTTAAAATGATTTGTTGTGGCCTGGCCCTAAAAGGTTTGTCTTGTGCCGTATCAGTAAAGTAGGATCTAAGGGCTAGGCCACACTCGCGTATTTTTCACGCGATTACACACGCCATATTCGCTAACATGGAATTCACGGGAATGTGAACATTCCTGCAATTTCCGATGCGCACGTGATTGCGCGTCCGTTCAAGCATTTTTTCCACGCAATCGCATGCGTTTTCTCTATAAAATAGAAAGAAAACGTGAAAACGCATGTGCAAAGGCGTAACAACGCGTGCTAACATACATAAATCGCACACACAATCACATGCGATAACCCTCGCACACACATTGCGTGTGTGATTTGGTCTGTTGTAGTGTGGCCTCAGCCTGTTATAATGATGTCTGGTACAATAGGAAGGGAATTGGTCTCTAGTGTATAAAATAGAAGGATTGCATCACATCTTATGGTCTAGGGGGTTATAAATATACAGTGAGATTATAAAGAACAGTTGTAAACACTCCCATTGGCTGCAAGACAGAATGTGAATGGGGAAATCCCTGTTTGTGTCAAACAAGCAAAAGTCAGACTTTATCTTCCTGCCAGAGAACAATGTTCACCCATAGAGGACGGTCAGTCTGGACCCTTTACTTGACGGGGTATCTACTGACAGGTAAGTGGGGATTTCTCTCTATCATTGGTCACAAACAATCCCTTTTTAAACCCGATTAAAAGACATATATATATATATATATATATATACAAGCAAAAGTGTACCCGTTGGTGCACAATGGAAATTATGTGTGTGTATGTTTTGGTATGTGTGGATATAGAATCTTTACACAGGTATATTTTAAGCTTACTCAAACAGTCACCTGAATACAGGGGAAGCAAATAGGCTAATCATGATGGTGAGAGAGTAGACCCAGGCAATCCTGCCACACTGTGTGGTGCAAAGTAAACATGATATGTTCATACATATTAGTATTCATCATGGCAAGTGCCACATTTATAGCTGCTTATGTTATGACTTGGGAGCACAGGATACTGATTAGCTTTATAGAATAAAGGGCATGTCCACTTCATCTCTGCTCCTTATGGTTCTCCTGCAATGTCTGTTCAAACAGACAAAAAATCCTTGGTATACCTGCCTGGCTAGGGCAAAGGATTTGCAAGCGAGCACCTTCATCCCAAACATCAATAGCAGCTGCCAATTCAAATTGTTCTAGCCAATCAGTCCACTCCCTAGTTACCCCATCAAATGGATCAGGTTTAAAAATAGGTTTGGCAATTGGGCCTGGTAGAGCTACTGAGTATAATTGGGGCATTTCATCTGCAGGTACAAGGACAGGAGGATTTCAATCAATACTTTCAGTAGCAGCCTCCATAGCTTAATACAGAGAACAAATATACAGAGAAAACATGGAGAATAAATGGTATTACCAGCACCGCTCCACCAATTCGTACCAGATTACTGCTTTATGGAAGGATTATGGGTAGCATGGCACACAGTGGGTTACTCTGGTGATCTGGCACAAAGCAGACAGTGCACTTTCTTTAAACAATATAAACCAGTTTTAATTACTTTTAACAGTAAGTATTGCAATGATTTAATAACAAAACATAAACAGGTTCCCCACATAACATGGGCAGTAATCAGGTGTGTCCTTGTCTATGGTGCACCACTTTAAATATTGACCAGGCCTGTATATTGTGTGTCCTTGTAAGTTGGTGTACACTTATCTGTTGCTTCAGAGTTTATATCCAATAAGGTAAATTGTCTGTCCAATAATCCTCCCAACAGGTGGTAACAGGATCTTATACACAGGATCTTGTGTTACATTCAATATCACTCCAAAGCACACACCATCATTTACTTTCACTTTTTCTCCTCCTAACCAAAGAGCAGGGATGTCTTCTTTCTTATTACTCACTGACACCACCTGCAGGCTGGAGGTGGTATATAAGGAGCCTTGGTGTATATGTCTATTACAATACACATCACGCCCTGTAAACTTTCAGTATTCACATGGAGCAGATACAGGGGTGTAGTTTAACCTCCCATTTTGGCCATACCATGTTGAAATAGGGATCAAAGCTCTGTAAGTAAGTTTATGAAAGATAAACCATCAGGGGATATCTGTCGGGGGAGAGAGGATATGAGAGGATATGTGAGTAGAAGTATATGACAAATGAAAGAATGCCTGATTGGGGTCTAGATTTATATATTGCCTAAAATGCAATATACAGTCTAATATATTTAATATATGTAAAATGTTAAAGTGGGGATTAGGCACATCTGCACTTTTATACACGAGGACATTTGTATATATTTTATGTAGGGTAATTTTATGTTCACAATTTTAACAATGATGCACTAGATACACTTATTGAAGAATATGTAAAGTTTTTTATGAAATAATGCACACACAGCAATTAACAGAAATTTTTTATTCAAATTATTGTGATATTGTATGGTAACTATATTACCACTATGTATTCATAGCACTAGAGCACTTTATTGATATGGAAGGATTGGTTTAAGAGATCACATGTGACAGGTTGAGGGGTGTGGCTTAATGCTTAAATACTGCACTGTTTGCACATTTTGATGTTGGCTTGATAAAGGCCTAAGACAAAGGGCCGAAACGTTGCCGTGATATGTGTGAATGAAACATACGTTTGTGACAAGACCTTGGAGTGCACCTTAAATCTCTACCATTATTATACTTTATTAGGAGGTGGCACCCGGGCAAGTATCCAGCTTGGAGTGAGTGCCTGTATTCACTACATGAATATATATATATAGTTTATAAATACATAGATACTTCTGTCCGTAAATATATAAATTTTATAAATAGAAGTGCTAGAGCTTTGCCACAAGAGGTAAGGAGGTGGGTAACAAACAGATACAATGGAATGGGTATAAGTGCTGGAGTGAGACATATGCAGTGCAAATAAAACAATCTAATACTACCAGATAGGTAGGATGTAAGGGTAGATTTAAACTGGCTAATAGAGGTTTCTTGATGTAGAGAGAGGGGAATAGAATTCCAGAGGATGGGAGCCACAAGAGAGAAAGGTTTAAGGCGAGAGGAAGCAGTACGAGTGGGGGGGTCTGTACAGGAGCTGGTTCTGCGATGAGTGGAGGGTACGGGCAGGAACATATGGGGAGACTAGAGAGGAAAGAATTTTGTATGTAATGCCCTGTTTAACAGGGAGCCAGTTTGTTTTCCGGTACCGAGATTTGGAATACGGTTAATTAGAGAGCGAAACAATACGTGTGGCAGAGTTAATTATAGACTGAAGGGGAGAGAGGTGGGAAGCAGGAAGACCAGAAAGTAGGAGGTTGCAATAGTCCAGGCATGATAGGATGAGAGCATGCATAAGCATAGTGGTGGTCAGGAGAGAAAGGAACCTGTGGATTTTGGCTATATTGCGAAGGAAGAAGCAGCAGGTTTTCGCAACATAGTTAATGTGGTTAGAAAGGGAGAGAGGAGTCAATAATTACCCCTAGGCAGCGTGCCGATTGGATAGGGGAAATGGGGGGATTGTCAACAGAGATCGAGAAAGATGAGACAGGACCAGGTTTAGGTGAAAATACAATAAGTTCAGTTTTAGAAAGATTTAATCTGAGGTAGCGTTGAGACTTCCAGGAGGAGATGGTAAGGAGGCAGTCGGAGACACGTGATTGGATGTCAGGAGTTAGCGTAGGGGTGGACAAGTAGATTTGTGTATCGTCTGCATATAAATAATATTTGAAGCCAAAAGAGCTAATAACGTCTCCCAAGGAAATAGTGTAGAGGGAGAACAATAAGGGTCCAAGGACAGACCCTGCAGGACCACGACACCAAGAGGAACCGGAGAAGAGATATTGCTAGCATAAGATACAGAGTAAGTTCTGTCAGAGAGATAGGATAGAAACCAGGATGCCACTTCATTCCTAATGCCCAAAGGAGGGAATGATCGACTGTGTCAAAAGCAGAGGGGAGGTCAAGGAGGATAAGAATAGAAAAGTGACCCTTGGCCTTTGCAACCTGCAGATCATTTACAACCTTACACAGAGCCGTATCGGTGGAATGTGCATAACGGAAGACAGATTGCAAAGGATCCAATAGGTTATGAGCATGAAGGTAGCTAGTGATATGGGAGAAGACTAATCGTTCTAGCAGTTTAGAGGCTATCGGTAAGAGAGAGATCGGGTGGTAGTTGGCAAAACAAGAGGGGTCCAGCGAGGGCTTTTTTAGTATGGGCTTAACATGGGCATGCTTAAAGACAGAAGGGAAAATTCCAGATGTGGCATTGAATATGTGGGTAAGTATAGGGGTAAGCACATGATCAGTATACTTGCTTCAGTAATACAGAGAGCATGGGATCAAGAGGACAGGTAGTGAGCGGACATGATAGAAGCAGGCGAGAGACTTCTGAATGGGTCACAGGAACAAAAGATCAAAGAATAGCTGAGTGAGGAGAGGGCAACAAAATGAGAGAGTCATCCCTAGGACCAGATATCTGCATGCTGATGGAAAGTAATGTGCAAAGTCCTGGGGAGAGTGCGGAGAAAGGAGGTCAGCGGGAGAGGGGAGCAGAAGGCAGTTGGAGATGGAGAACAGGCGATGTGGCTTAGATTTGTTGTTATTTAGAATTTTCTGGTAATAGTTCTGTTTTGCCAGCAAGAGCCTGGAGCCGAGACATTGCAGCATGAACTTGTAATGGAGAAAGTCAGCCTTTGTATGCAACACGCGCACACCTGCATATAAAATGGGAAATGGGGTTGAGCCATGGACAAAGATTAGAGGTTCCTCGTCTGAGGGAATGCAAGGGGGCAAAAGAGTCTATTGTGTTAGTCAGGATAGAATTATAGGAATTAGCAAGCGAGTTAGGTTCAACAACTGTAAAAAGGGAGGAGAGACAAGAGGACAGGGATGTGGCGAGTGCCGGTAGATCTATGGATCTAGTATTACGAACAGACAGGCGCTTCTTGGTTCTGTAGTGCACATTATCGTGCATGGGCGCTATAGTTAATCAGAACCAGGAAGTTGTCGGGACCTATCAGTCTGACAGCGGAGGATCACATTAAAGGTAAGTTTGTTCTACCCTCGTTCCTGGCTCCACAGGAATTGATTAAAGAACAGAAGGTAAGGCTATAACCTTCTGGTCTTTAATCAATGAATTAAAGTAATAGTTCTCTTTTGCAGTGAACCACTCCAAGCCCCCGGCCATTGGCATTTTATTATTGATCGTGTTAATGGTGGAAAGATCCCACTATTACAAGTCTAGACATCTTTCACAAGAAAATGGAACCAAACACAGGTGCGTCTACCCAGAGTTATTGGAAAAGTCGCTACTAGCGGCAGGTGTTCAAATCCTAATAAAGTTGTTGTCAGACTTTACAGAGGCCCTTCTCTTTATGTTCTTATCCCTGTTGCGCTAGCACAGATACTATGATAAACTTACAGATGTCATTTTGACAAAGAAAAAACTTATTGTGTTGGCTATGTTTATACCAATGTAATTAAAGGTTAAGGTTCATATTTCCTTCAATAAATTCTATTTGTTCAATTACAAATTTACAGGTGGAATGGTATGGAGAGATAATAGGACATGATAGTAGGTCTACCAGAGACACAAACAGGTGATATGTTGTGTTTTGTCTCTATTCCTGTTTACAGGATCCTAACAACGCACTGTGTATTATAGTTCATTCCATTGGTACCAGTGGTTTATAAAGAGGCAGAATTATATTGCAAGAGAAGGGGGGCTACAAGGGGAGGAGGAGACACAGGACAGATTGACTGACAGTTTCAGAGCAGGAAGCAGGAACTGCAGGGGACCTGGTGATGCTGCTGCCATATCACACACAAAAAATGTAAATATCTTCAAAACTATGCAAAATAAACAATGAAAATATAGTGCAAAAATTCTCAGGAGAGCAATTCCTATCAATTTACCTAAAGTCATTTTTGGACCACAGTTCCCCTTTAACTGCGATAGACTCACATTACATTGTTACTATTACTTTACTAATGTGTTTCTTTTCCACATAGATTTGTCCCATCTTGTAAGTAACTTGTAAACTGCAATAAAATATATTTTATCTACAATGAACCTTGCCTGACATTAGATGGTGAATTCACTTTTCTCTTAAGATCTTGTCAGATACATATTGTAATCATTTTCTGTGTCATTTACAAAAACGTACACATTACTGCTCACTGTTACATCAGATATAAAATTGACCTAGGTGTTACCCTTTACTCCTTTAAAAAGCATTTCCATCCCCAAAACAATCATGTAACCAAAGATACCCCACTACCAGCATGGAGCCCAATTTCCTTATTGTCACTGCATAAAATGTTTTCTAATCCTTTATAAACAAGTAACTGCCCTGTAATCAGACAGACAGACCATGTTATATCTGTTATAGAGATCCCTGTGCTGACCTTGTTCTTCTCTTTCAGTTTCCCTCAGTCTTTGGATGGATTCAGCCTGTGGAATTGATATTCAGTTGGTCCCTCAGTACCCAGTGGTTAGTGAGTCTGTTACCCTGAAAGTCACTGGAATCAATGGGACAATACAAAACGTCTCCTGGTACAAAGGACCAACTACAGATAATGTATACCGGATCCTTAGCTACAGTCCACCTGCTAACCCTCCACAGACACAGGGGCCACAGTATTTCTCTCGGGCCAGTGGGTCCCCAGATGGGTCATTACAGATCTCACACCTTCTTACTACAGACCAGGGATATTACACAGTACAGAT
This sequence comes from Hymenochirus boettgeri, assembly GCA_019447015.1. Classification (NCBI taxonomy): domain Eukaryota; kingdom Metazoa; phylum Chordata; class Amphibia; order Anura; family Pipidae; genus Hymenochirus; species Hymenochirus boettgeri. The sequence goes on along the minus strand of CM033475.1, from coordinate 213,859,362 downwards.
ACAGACTGACATTGAACAACTAGTCACAGTTAACCTGCCTGTCTATGGTGAGTAATTTGGATTCTGTTATATAAACTGAAAGTATTTATTCATCTCGCTGAAAAATATCTATGATAGATAGATAGTTAGATAGATAGATAGATAGATAGTTAGATAGTTAGATAGATAGATAGATAGAAAGATAGATAGATAGATAGATAGATAGATAGATAGATAGATAGATAGATAGATAGATAGATAGATATGAATAGAGAGAGAGAGAGAGAGATGTGGGTAGATAGAGAGAGAGAAAGAAAGAAAGAGAAATGGATAGATAGAGAGTAAGAGAGAGATGGATAGATAAAGAGAGGGAGAAATAGAGAAATGGATAGAGAGAGATGGATGGATATATATATAGAGAGAGAGATATGGGTAGATAGAGAAAGAGAGAGAGATGGATAAAGAGAGAAATAGAGAAATGGATAGAGAGAGAGAGAAAAGGAGAGATGGATAGATAGATAGATAGATAGATAGATAGATAGATAGATAGAGAGATATATGGGTAGATAGAGAGAGAGATGATAGTTGGATAGATAGATAGATAGATAGATAGATAGATAGATAGATAGATAGATAGATAGATAGATAGATAGATAGATAGAGAGATATATGGGTAGATAGAGAGAGAGATGATAGTTGGATAGATAGATAGATAGATAGACAGACAGACAGACAGACAGACAGACAGACAGACAGACAGATAGATAGATAGATAGATAGATAGATAGATAGATAGATAGATAGATAGATAGAGATAGATTACAGTATCTTTAACTAGAAAGGGAAAGTTAAGTAAATACTTTGAATTTGGCTTGAAGGCCCCATTTCGGAATGGAATGTGTATGTCTGTGCTGTAGATTTCAAACTCGGTAATCTTGTTACAGAATGAAGGGGCATTTTATTTCCACTATGATTAAAAATGTCTATTTTTATTATTGTGAGTACCTGTGTCTGTATGGTATTGAGAGGTATGTTTTTTCTATTTAGCATATGCTCCAACAGTATCGGTTTGGCCGGTACAGTACCGTTTTTCCAGCTGCTGTACCGGCTAAACAGCTGTACCAGATTTGTACGGATATTGTGCTGTTTAAAATCCTAAAAAGTAGCAGGGCGTCCTCTGCTTAAAAAATATATATATATTGAAGTAACAATTTAAAGTGTTGAACAAGGTACAGTATGCTCCTGGGACTTTGGCTTGAACGGCCCCATTTCGGAAGGGAATTATATGTCTGTGCTGTGAGTTTTAAAACCCAGTAATCTTGCTATGAAAGGGCATTTCATTTTCATTTCCACTCTGTCTATTGTCTATTTTATTATTGTGTGTTCCTGTGTCTGTGTGGTATTGAGAGTTGTGTTTTCCTAGTTAGGGCTACAAAAAGGAGAATAAAACTCAACAAGTTTGAGTTAGTACTTTCCTCAACATCCTTCTCAGCATGGAGGATCCCACTCAGGGGCCTTTCCTTTTTCTCTATGAGCTCATTTTCAGTTCTGTTTGCTCCCCAAAGCTGAAGCTGACATTTCCCTTCCCTGTCAGTACTTTTGCCTTCATTACATTTTCTGCTCCTGTGTGATTTCCACTCCCACCTACTAACCCCTATGAAGTAAGAATATATTAAATCATCAATATTCAAAATGCAGAAGTGTCTGGGTGGTGCAGAAAGATTCACTGATTAACCCATTCCTAGTAGCAGTGTAGTGTGATGTATATAGGTCTGGGTATATAGGGTGTCCGGATCTGAAATAATGTATGTCTCATCTAAAGCTTCCAATCTGATATATAACTAATATTTCGCAGGTGAAACATACAAAGACACTGGTCTGTAGCTGTGAGTAATGCAGGTTTATTGTAAGCCATTACAGGCTTGTGTACCGTGCCTTTGCAATAAATTTAGTTATTTCTTATTACCTATAAGCGTACGTGTGGATCCTTGTCTGATGGATTGATTGCTCTTCACTTTGTTTTATCTGGATAAGAACCTTTAGCGGAGGGTTCGGGGCAATCTCGCACCCGGACCAAGAGACAGAGGCGGTGAGTGCTAGCTTGCTTACTTCTATTGGGCGTTCCGCCCTATGTACCAGTTTTACTGGAGCCTCCATTAATGGTGCAGTGGGACGGTTTCTTACCTGTTATTCCACGAAGGGCCCGGGGCTGTGTTGCACCTGGGCCACCTTGATTATAGAAGTAAGCACATAAATGTTCTATGTGTGCTAATCTATATGTTTTATAGGGTCCTATCAAACGTTGTTTGTATTTTTATATGCAGGTTTATTGCAAAACATGCGTGTTACATGTTTCAGACCCACTCGTCTTTTATCAAGCACTTGAGAAAGGATGAGTGGGTCCGAAACATGTAGCACATATTTTCTCATTAAACATGCACTACTCACAGCTACAGGCCTTCGTATGTTTCACCTGCAATATACTGATATATTGTTTAAAGGGCAACTATAGAGTCCAAGTTCAAACTTTTAGAAACTTCATACTATTAGGGCACGGCCACCGAGGAACGTGTCAGTACATTGTGGAGTGTGTATTCATGCTAAGAAGAGTCATGGGGGGGTGTTAGAATTTTTCCAGCATTTACTGTAATTCGCTCATCGATTTCCAAGTTACCAAAATTGTAATTTTTTCTTTTCACTTAGATATGGAGATACTTGTTGCTGCGAAAATTGGTGTTTTTATATATATGACAAAAATAACGCTCTTTGTCATTGCAATGTCCTGCGATAGCGAAATTGTGAAAAATTGCGATCGTTTATAAATATGCCCCTAGGTGTAGTGAAAAAGAGAGCCTCCACATGGCAAATACCAGGCACCAAAACCAGTACATTTAGACAGCTTGGTTAGACACCAAACATCTGACTGTTACTGTGATTACATACACCAAAAACTGGCAGCTCTGCTATTAAAACATAACTAGGCCTTGCTAAAGGCCTCTAGCTATGTTATACTGTATTCTTGGCACAACCCCAACCACTTGGCTTCTAGACCTTTTGGCACCTGAGGCAAACTTTTCAAGCTGCACCTACATTTTCCTGTGGCCCGCAAACAAGGGGTGTGGCCTGTGTAAGTGGGCATGGCCTGTGTAAGTGGGCATAGTCTGTGGAGGTGGGCATGGTGGACTAACAGTGGCTGGCGAATTAGAGGGCTGGCCTTAAAGTGGCTGCTGAACCATCCAGTAGACACTGTTAGTTCAGTCATCCAGTTCAGCAGCCACTGTTAGGTCAGCCTTCCAGTTCAGCAGCCACTGTTAGGTCTGCCTTCCAGTTCAGTAGCTTACTGTAGGTCAGCCTTCCAGTTCAGCAGCCACTGTTAGGTCAGCCCTCCAGTTCAGCAGCCACTGTTAGGTCAGCCCTCCAGTTCAGCAGCCACTGTTAGGTCAGCCTTCCAGTTCAGTAGCCACTGTTAGGTCAGCCTTCCAGTTCAGCAGCCATGTAGATCAGCCTTCCAGTTAAGCAGCCACGTTAGGTCAGCCCTTCAGTTAAGCAGCCAATGTTAGGTCAGCCCTCCAGTTCAGCATGCACTGTACGGTCAGCCCTCCAGTGCAGAGCCACTGTTAGGTCTGCCTCCAGTTCAGTAGCTACTGTTAGGTCAGCCTTCAGTTCAGCAGCACTGTAGGTAGCCTCCAGTCGCAGCCACTGTTAGGCTGCCCTCCAGTTCAGTAGCCACTGTTAGGTCAGCCTTCCAGTTCAGCAGCCACTGTTAGGTCAGCCCCAGTTCAGCAGACATGTTAGGTCAGCCCTCCAGTTCAGCAGCCACTGTTAGGTCAGCCCTCCAGTTCAGCAGCCGGCTGTTAGGCCAGTCCTCCAGTAAACCAGCCACTGTTAGATTAGCCTCCAGTTAAGCAGCCACTGTTAGGTAGCCCTTCAGTTAAGCAGCCAATGTTAGGTCAGCCTCCAGTTCAGCATGCACTGTACGGTCAGTCCTCCAGTTCCCCAGACACTTTTAGTTCAGTCCTCCAGTTCCCAGACACTGCTAAGTCAGCCCTCCAGTTCCACAGACACTGTCTGGTCAGCCCTCCAGTTCACCATACACAGGTAGGTTAGCCTTCCAGGTCACCAAACACTGGTACTTCAGCCCTCCAGTTCAGCAGACACTGGTAGGTCAGTCCTCCAGTTCAGCAGATACTGGTAGGTCAGCCCTCCAGTTCAGCAGATAATGGTAGGTCAGCCCTCCAGTTCAGCAGACACTGGTACTAGCCACTGTTAGGTCATCCCTCCAGTACACCAGCCACTGTTAGGTCAGCCCTCCTGTTTACCAGCCATTGTAAGGTCAGCCCTCCAGTACATCTGCCACTGTTAGGTCAGCCCTCCTGTTTACCAGCCACTGTTAGGACAGTCCTCCAGTACACCAGCCACTGTTAGGTCAGCCCTCCAGTTCAGCAGCCACTGTTAGGTCAGCTCTCCAGTTCAGCAGCTACTGTAAGATCAGCCCTCCAGTTCAGCAGCTACTGTTAGGTCAACCCTCATGTTCAGCATGTACTGTTCAGTCAGCCCTCCTATTCCTCAGAAACTTTTAGTTCAATACTCCTTTTCCCAAGACACTGCTAAGTCAGCTCTCCATTTCCCCAGACACTGTCAGGTAAGCCCCCAGTTCACCACACACTGGTAGGTAAGCCCTCCAGTTCCCAAGACACTGGTAGGTCAGCCCTCCAGTTCAGAAGACACTAATAGGTCAGTCCTCCAGTTCAGCAGATATTGATAGGTCAGTCCTCCAGTTCAGCAGATATTGGTAGGTAAGCCCTCCAGTTCAGCAGACAATGGTAGGTCAGCCCTCCAGTTCAGCAGCCACTGTTAGGTCATCCCTCCAGTACACCAGCCACTGTTAGGTCAGCCCTCCAGTACACCAGCCACTGTTAGATCAACCCTCCAGTTAAGCAGCCACTGTTAGATCAACCCTCCAGTTAAGCAGCCACTGTTAGGCCAGTCCTCCTGTACACCAGCCACTGTTAGATCAGCCCTCCAGTTAAGCAGCCACTGTTAGGTCAGCCCTCCAGTTAAGCAGCCAATGTTAGGTCAGCCCTCCAGTTCAGCATGCACTGTACGGTCAGTCCTCCAGTTCCCCAGACACTTTTAGTTCACTCCTCCAGTTCCAAGCACTGCTAAGTCAGCCCTCCAGTTCCCCAGACACTGTCAGGTTAGACGCCCGTTCACCATACACAGGTAGGTAGCTCCAGGCTCACCAAACACTGGTACTTCAGCCAGTTCAGCAGACACTGGTAGGTCAGTCCTCCAGTTCGAGCAGATACTGGTAGGTCAGCCCTCCAGTCCAGCAGAAATGGTAGGTCAGCCCTCTAGTTCAGCAGACACTGATACTAGCCTGTTAGGTCATCCCTCCAGTACACCAGCCACTGTTAGGTCAGCCCTCCTGTTTACCAGCCACTGTAAGGTCAGCCCTCTAGTACATCGGCCACTGTTAGGTCAGCCCTCCTGTTTATCAACCACTGTTAGTTCAGTCCTCCAGTACGCCAGCCACTGTTAGGTCAGTCCTACAGTACATCAGCCACTGTTAGGTAAGCCCACCAGTTCCCCAGACACTGTCAGGTAAGCCCCCAGTTCACCACACACAGGTAGGTTAGCCCTCCAGTTCCCAAGACACTGGTAGGTCAGCCCTCCAGTAAAGAAGACACTAATAGGTCAGTCCTCCAGTTCAGCAGATATTGGCAGGTCAGCCTCCAGTTCAGCAGATATTGGTAGGTAAGCCCTCCAGTTCAGCAGACAAGGAGGTCAGCCCTCAGTTCAGCAGACACTGATACCAGCCACTGTTAGTCAGCCCTCCTGTTTACCAGCCACTGTAAGGTCAGCCCTCCAGTACATCTGCCACTGTTAGGCCAGCCCTCCTGTTCACCAACCACTGTTAGGTCAGTCCTCCAGTACACCAGCCACTGTTAGGTCAGTCCTACAGTACACCAGCCACTGTTAGGTCAGTCCTACAGTTCAGCAGCATGTTAGGTCAGGCCTCTCAGTTCAGCAGCCACTGTTAGGTCAACCCTCATGTTCAGCATGTACTGTTCAGTCAGCCTTCCTGTTCCCCAGAAACTTTTAGTCAATACTCTCTTTTCCCAAGACACTGCTAAGTCAGCCCTCCAGTTCCCCAGACACTGTCAGGTAGCCCCCAGTTCACCACACACAGGTAGGTTAGCCCTCCAGTTCCCAAGACACTGGTAGGTCAGCCTTCAGTTCAGAAGACACTAATAGGTCAGTCCTGCAGTTCAGCCGATATTGGTAGGTCAGTCCTCCAGTTAAGCAGATATTGGTAGGTAAGCCTCCAGTTCAGCAGACAATGGTAGGTTAGCCCTCCAGTTTAGCAGACATGATACTAGCCACTGTTAAGTCAGCTTTCATCATACATCAGCCACTGGTAGGTCAGCCCTCCAGTTCACCAGACACTGTTAGGTCATCCCCCAGTTCATTATCAAGTGTTTACTTAACAGTGGCTGGTGAACTGGAGGAGATGATGATGTAACACTGTCTGTGAAATTGAGGGCTAGCCAAAAAAGTGGCTGCTGAACCCTCCAGCCCTCCAGTTCAGCAGCCACTGTTAGGTCTGCCTTCCAGTTCAGTAGCCACTGTTAGGTCAGCCTTCCAGTTCAGCAGCCACTGTTAGATCAGCCTTCCAGTTAAGCAGCCACTGTTAGGTCAGCCCTTCAGTTAAGCAGCCAATGTTAGGTCAGCCCTCCAGTTCAGCATGCACTGTACGGTCAGCCCTCCAGTGCAGCAGCCACTGTTAGGTCTGCCTTCCAGTTCAGTAGCTACTGTTAGGTCAGCCTTCCAGTTCAGAAGGCTGTAGGCGCCGCAATGTAGGTCAGCCCTCCAGTCAGAGCCACTGTTAGGTCTGCCTTCCAGTTCAGTAGCCACTGTTAGGTCAGCCTCCAGTTCAGCAGCCACTGTTAGGTCAGCCCTCCAGTTCAGCAGCCACTGTTAGGTCAGCCCTCCAGTTCAGCAGCCACTGTTAGGTCAGCCCTCCAGTTCAGCAGCCGCTGTTAGGCCAGTCCTCCAGTAAACCAGCCACTGTTAGATCAGCCCTCCAGTTAAGCAGCCACTGTTAGGTCAGCCCTTCAGTTAAGCAGCCAATGTTAGGTCAGCCCTCCAGTTCAGCATGCACTGTACGGTCAGTCCTCCAGTTCCCCAGACACTTTTAGTTCAGTCCTCCAGTTCCCAAGACACTGCTAAGTCAGCCCTCCAGTTCCACAGACACTGTCTGGTCAGCCTCCAGTTCACCATACACAGGTAGGTTAGCCTTCCAGGTCACCAAACACTGGTACTTCAGCCTCCAGTTCAGCAGACACTGGTAGGTCAGTCCTCCAGTTCAGCAGATACTGGTAGGTCAGCCCTCCAGTTCAGCAGATAATGGTAGGTCAGCCCTCCAGTTCAGCAGACACTGGTACTAGCCACTGTTAGGTCATCCCTCCAGTACACCAGCCACTGTTAGGTCAGCCCTCCTGTTTACCAGCCATGTAAGGTCAGCCCTCCAGTACATCTGCCACTGTTAGGTCAGCCCTCCTGTTTACCAGCCACTGTTAGGACAGTCCTCCAGTACACCACACTGTTAGGTCAGCCCTCCAGTTCAGCAGCACTGTTAGGTCAGCTCTCCAGTTCAGCAGCTACTGTAAGATCAGCCCTCCAGTTCAGCAGCTAGTTAGGTCAACCCTCATGTTCAGCATGTACTGTTCAGTCAGCCCTCCTATTCTCAGAAACTTTTAGTTCAATACTCCTTTTCCCAAGACACTGCTAAGTCAGCTCTCCATTTCCCCAGACACTGTCAGGTAAGCCCCCAGTTCACCACACACTGGTAGGTAAGCCCTCCAGTTCCCAAGACACTGGTAGGTCAGCCCTCCAGTTCAGAAGACACTAATAGGTCAGTCCTCCAGTTCAGCAGATATTGATAGGTCAGTCCTCCAGTTCAGCAGATATGGTAGGTAAGCCCTCCAGTTCAGCAGACAATGGTAGGTCAGCCCTCCAGTTTCAGCAGCCACTGTTAGGTCTCCTCCAGTACACCAGCCACTGTTAGGTCAGCCCTCCAGTACACCAGCCACCGTTAGATCAACCTCCAGTTAAGCAGCCACTGTTAGATCAACCCTCAGTTAAGCAGCCACTGAGGCCAGTCCTCCTGTACACAGCCACTGTTAGATCAGCCTCCAGTTAAGCAGCCACTGTAGGTCAGCCCTCCAGTTAAGCAGCCAATGTTAGGTCAGCCCTCCAGTTCAGCATGCACTGTACGGTCAGTCCTCCAGTTCCCCAGACACTTTAGTTCACTCTCCAGTTCCCAGACACTGCTAAGTCAGCCCTCCAGTTCCCCAGACACTGTCAGGTTAGACGCCAGTTCAATACACAGGTAGGTTAGCCTCCAGGTCACCAAACACTGGTACTTCAGCCCTCCAGTTCAGCAGACACTGGAGGTCAGTCCTCCAGTTCAGCAGATACTGGTAGGTCAGCCCTCCAGTCCAGCAGAAATGGTAGGTCAGCCCTCTAGTTCAGCAGACACTGATACTAGCCACTGTTAGGTCATCCCTCCAGTACACCAGCCAACTGTTAGGTCAGCCCTCCTGTTTACCAGCCACTGTAAGGTCAGCCCTCTAGTACATCGGCCACTGTTAGGTCAGCCCTCCTGTTTATCAACCACTGTTAGTTCAGTCCTCCAACGCCAGCCCAGTTAGGTCAGTCCTACAGTACATCAGCCACTGTTAGGTAAGCCCACCAGTTCCCCAGACACTGTCAGGTAAGCCCCCAGTTCACCACCACGGTAGGTAGCCCTCCAGTTCCCAAGACACTGGAGGTAGCCCTCCAGTAAAGAAGACCTAATAGGTCAGTCCTCCAGTTCAGCAGATATTGGCAGGTCAGTCCTCCAGTTCAGCAGATATTGGTAGGTAAGCCCTCCAGTTCAGCAGACAATGGTAGGTCAGCCCTCCAGTTCAGCAGACACTGATACCAGCCACTGTTAGGTCAGCCCTCCTGTTTACCAGCCACTGTAAGGTCAGCCCTCCAGTACATCTGCCACTGTTAGGCCAGCCCTCCTGTTCACCAACCACTGTTAGGTCAGTCCTCCAGTACCCAGCCACTGTTAGGTCAGTCCTACAGTACACCAGCCACTGTTAGGTCAGTCCTACAGTTCAGCAGCCACTGTTAGGTCAGCCCCTCAGTTCAGCAGCCACTTGAGGTCAACCCTCATGTTCAGCATGTACTGTTCAGTCAGCCTTCCTGTTCCCCAGAAACTTTTAGTTCAATACTCTTTCCCAAGACACTGCTAAGTCAGCCCTCCAGTTCCCCAGACACTGTCAGGTACCCCCAGTTCACCACACACAGGTAGGTTAGCCCTCCAGTTCCCAAGACACTGGTAGGTCAGCCTTCCAGTTCAGAAGACACTAATAGGTCAGTCCTGCAGTTCAGCAGATATTGGTAGGTCAGTCCTCCAGTTAAGCAGATATTGGTAGGTAAGCCCTCCAGTTCAGCAGACAATGGTAGGTTAGCCCTCCAGTTTAGCAGACAATGATACTAGCCACTGTTAAGTCAGCCTTTCAGTACATCAGCCACTGTTAGGTCAGCCCTCCAGTTCACCAGACACTGTTAGGTCATCCCTCCAGTTCATATTCAAGTGTTTACTTAACAGTGGTGGTGAACTGGAGGATGATGTGTAACACTGTCTGTTGAAATTGAGGGCTAGCCAAAAAGTGGCTGCTGAACCCTCCAGCCCTCCACTGTTAGGTCAGCCCTTCAGTTCAGCAACTACTGTTAGGTCATCCCTCCAGTTCAGCAGCCACTTTTAGATCAACCCTCCAGCATGCACTGTTCGGTTAGCCCTTCAGTTCGCCAGACACTTTTAGGTTAGCCCTCCAGTTTCCCAGACACTGTCAGGTCAGCCCCCTAGCTCACCACACAAAGATAGGTTAGCCCTCCAGTTCACCAGACACTGATAGGTCAGCCCTCCAGTTCAGCAGACACGGTAGGTCAGCCTCCATTCAGCAGACACTGATATGAGCCAATGTTAGGTCAGCCCTCCAGTTAAGCAGCCACTGTTAGGCCAGTCCTCCTGTACACCAGCCACTGTTAGATCAGCCCTCCAGTTAAGCAGCCACTGTTAGGTCAGCCCTCCAGTTAAGCAGCCAATGTTAGGTCAGCCCTCCAGTTCAGCATGCACTGTACGGTCAGTCCTCCAGTTCCCCAGACACTTTTAGTTCACTCCTCCAGTTCCCAAGACACTGCTAAGTCAGCCCTCCAGTTCCCCAGACACTGTCAGGTTAGACGCCCAGTTCACCATACACAGGTAGGTTAGCCTTCCAGGTCACCAAACACTGGTACTTCAGCCCTCCAGTTCAGCAGACACTGGTAGGTCAGTCCTCCAGTTCAGCAGATACTGGTAGGTCAGCCCTCCAGTCCAGCAGATAATGGTAGGTCAGCCCTCTAGTTCAGCAGACACTGATACTAGCCACTGTTAGGTCATCCCTCCAGTACACCAGCCACTGTTAGGTCAGCCCTCCTGTTTACCAGCCACTGTAAGGTCAGCCCTCCAGTACATCTGCCACTGTTAGGCCAGCCCTCCTGTTCACCAACCACTGTTAGGTCAGTCCTCCAGTACACCAGCCACTGTTAGGTCAGTCCTACAGTACACCAGCCACTGTTAGGTCAGTCCTACAGTTCAGCAGCCACTGTTAGGTCAGCCCTCCAGTTCAGCAGCCACTGTTAGGTCAACCCTCATGTTCAGCATGTACTGTTCAGTCAGCCTTCCTGTTCCCCAGAAACTTTTAGTTCAATACTCCTTTTCCCAAGACACTGCTAAGTCAGCCCTCCAGTTCCCCAGACACTGTCAGGTAAGCCCCCAGTTCACCACACACAGGTAGGTTAGCCCTCCAGTTCCCAAGACACTGGTAGGTCAGCCTTCCAGTTCAGAAGACACTAATAGGTCAGTCCTGCAGTTCAGCAGATATTGGTAGGTCAGTCCTCCAGTTCAGCAGATATTGGTAGGTAATCCCTCCAGTTCAGCAGACAATGGTAGGTTAGCCCTCCAGTTCAGCAGACAATGATACTAGTCACTGTTAAGTCAGCCTTTCAGTACATCAGCCACTGTTAGGTCAGCCCTCCAGTTCACCAGACACTGTTAGGTCATCCCTCCAGTTCATTATCAAGTGTTTACTTAACAGTGGCTGGTGAACTGGAGGAATGATGTAACAGTGTCTGTTGAAATTGAGGGCTAGCCAAAAAGTGGCTGCTGAACCCTCCAGCCCTCCACTGTTAGGTCAGCCCTTCAGTTCAGCAACTACTGTTAGGTCATCCCTCCAGTTCAGCAGCCACTGTTACATCAACCCTCCAGTTCAGCATGCACTGTTCGGTTAGCCCTTCAGTTCCCCAGACACTTTTAGGTCAGCCCTCCTGTTTCCCAGACACTGTCAGGTCAGCCCCCTAGCTCACCACACACAGATAGGTTAGCCCTCCAGTTCACCAGACACTGATAGGTCAGCCCTCCAGTTCAGCAGACACTGGTAGGTCAGCCCTCCAGTTCAGCAGACACTGATATTAGCCACTGTTAGGTCATACCTCCAGTACACCAACCACTGTTAGGTCAGCCCTGTTTACCAGTCACTGTAAGGGCAGGCCTCCAATACACAAGCCACTGTTAAGTCAGCCCTCCAGTACATCAGCCACTGTTAGGTCATCCCTCCTGTTTACCAGCCACTGTTTGGTGAGCCCTCCAGTACCCTAGCCACTGTTAGGTCAGCCCTCCAGTTCCCCAGACACATTTAGGCCAGCCCCCCAGTTCCCCAGACACTGTCGGGTCAGCCCCCAAGTTCACCACACACAGGTAGGTTATCCCTCCAGTTCACCAGTCACTGGTAGGTCAGCCCTCCAGTTCAGCAGATACTGGTAGGTCAGCCCTCCAGTTCAGCAGATACTGGTAGGTCAGTCCTCCAGTTCAGCAGACAATGGTGTACGAAACAAAACAAATGGTAATTCAGCAGACACTGATACTAGCCACTGTTAGGTCATCCCTCCAGTACACCAGCCCCTGTAAGTTCAGCCCTCTTGTTTACCAGTCACTCTTAGGTCATCCCTCCTGTTCACCAGCCACTGTTAGGTCAGCCCTCCTGTTAACCAGTCACTGTTAAAGCAGCCCTCCAGTACACCAGCCACTGTTAAGTCAGCCCTCCTTTTCACTAGCCACTGTAAGGTAAGCCCTCCTGTTTACCAGCCACTGTTAGGTCAGCCCTCCAGTACACCAGCAGACACTGGTAAGTCAGCCCTCCAGTACATTAGCCCACTTTTTAGGTTCAGCCCTCCTGTTTACCAGCCACTGTAAGGGCAGCCCTCCAGTTCACTAGACACTGATAGGTCAGCCCTCCAGTTCAGCAGACACTGGTAGGTCAGCCCTCCAGTTCAGCAGACACTGATATAAGCCCTCCTGTTTACCAGCCACTGTTAGGTCAGCCCTCCGTACACCAGCAGACACTGGTAAGTCAGCCCTCCAGTACATTAGCCACTTTTAGGTCAGCCCTCCTGTTTACCAGCCACTGTAAGGGCAGCCCTCCAGTTCACTAGACACTGTTAGGTTAGCCCTCCAGTTCAGCATGCAGTGTTTACTTAACAGTGGCTGGTGAACTGGAGGAATGACATAACGGTGTCTGTTGAAATTGAGAGCTGGCCAAAAAGTGGCTGCTGAACCGATTCAGCCCTCAAGTTCAGGTGACACTGTTAGGTCAGCCCTCCAGTTCTGTAGCAACTGTTAGGTCAGCTCTCCAGTTCAGCAGCCACTGTTAGGTCAGCCCTCCAGTTCAGAAGCCACTATTAGGTCAGCCCTCCAGTTCAGCTGCTACTGTTAAGTCAGCCCTACAGTTCAGCAGCTACTGTTAGGTCAACCCTCCAGTTCAGCGTGCACTGTATGGTCAGTCCTCCAGTTCCCCAGACAGTGTCAGGTCAGCACCTCAGTTCACCACACACAGGTAGGTTAGCCCTCTAGTTCACCAGTCACTGGTAGGTCAGCCCTCCAGTTCAGCAGACACTGGTAAATCAGCCCTCCAGTTCAGTAGATAGTGGTAGGTCAGCCCTCCAGTTCAGCAGATACTGGTAGGTCAGCCCTCCAGTTCAGCAGACAATGAATGGTAGGTCAGCCCTCCAATTCACCAGTCACTGATACTAGCCACTGTTAGGTCATCCCTCTAGTACACCAGCCACTGTTAGGTCAGCCCTCCTTTTCACCAGCCACTGTTAGGGCAGCCCTACTGTTTACAAGCCACTGTTAGAGCAGCCCTCCTGTTTATGAGCCACTATTAGAGCATCCCTCCAGTACACCAGCCACTGTTAGTTCAGCCCTCCAGTACACCAGCCACTGTCAGGTCAGCCCTCCTGTTTACCAGTCAGCTCTCCAGTACACCAGCCACTGTTATGTCAGCTCTCGAGTACACCAGACACTGTTAAGTCAGCCTTCCAGTGCACCAGACACTGTTAGGTCGGCCCTCCAGTTCACCATCCAATGTTTACTTAACAGTGGCTGGTGAACTGGGGGAATGAATGATGTAATGGTGTCTGCTAAAATTGAGGGCTGGCCAAATAGTGGCTGCTGAACCCTCCAGTTCAGGAGACACTGTTAGGTCAGCCCTTTGGTTCAGAAGACACTGCTAGGTCAGCCCACCAATGTGACTAGTATATGAAAGTTTGCCCACAGTATGACTGATACATGCAAGTTTTCCCACAGTGTGACTGGTACATGCAAGCCTGCCAACTGTGTGACTGGTAAAAACATGTTTGCCCACTGTAACATACTATTTTTTTCACTGTGACTGGTATATATATGTTTGCCCACTGTGACTGGCACATACAAGTCTGCCCACCTTGTGACTGGTACATGCAAGTCTGCCCACCGTGTGACTGGTACATGCAAGTTGGCCCATTGTGAATGGCACATACAAGTTTTCCCACTGTGACTGACACTTACAAGTGTGATCATTGTGACTGGCACATACAAGTTTGCCCACTGTGACTGGTACATACAAATTTGCCCTCTGTGACTGGTACATACAAGCTTACCCACTGTGACTGGTAAATACATGTTTGCCCATTGTGACTGGCACATACAAGTTTGCCACTTACAGTGGTAGAAGGCATGCAGAGGCAAGATGAGGTAGAGACAGGAGAGGCACACATGTGGAAACAGTAGAGGCATGGAAGTAGGAACTTTTGCTCTGTTGTACATGCTTTTTGCAGTCAGGCGCTCGCGCAATTCCATGTTTTTTCTTTGCTGCTGGCTGCCTCTCCATCTGAGCCAAAAGACTCATTGTGCCTCATGGGAGAGGCGGCCCTGCCCTAACATATGATTGGTCAATAATACAAGAGCCAATCATATTTAAGATTTGTTCAAGACCAATCAGATTTTGGGGGTCTGTTTATGAGACACTATAAAATGGCGTGAAACCCCCAGAGAATCTCAGTTTCTAATCAGCAGTCAAACAGCAGAGGGCAGATAGGGAATGTTAGGGGTTGTATATTACTATGCTGTGCTGAGCAAGGAAAAGATTTCTCTATTGCCCCAGAGCACTGCATAGCCAGGAAAAATCAACTTGGATACCTCATTATACAGAAAGTGAATGGTTGGATAATCCACTGGAATGGCAGCAACTAAAGAGTTACTAAGTAATGTATGATAACATAATAACACTTTAGTTGCCACCATTCCCGTGGCAGGAAGCACATAAGTAAAAAGACCTTTCAAATGCTACAACAAAAATCTAAGTTTATTTAAGCAGTTTCTGTACATTTCCTTTAAAGTAACAGGTATAAAAAGCATCTATACTGAAACAATAGTTATCTTTAGATATCCAATCTGAACTATTTTCTGCTAGGTTCAGTTTTGCTATAACTGGAATGGAGACAGTGTTCATGCAAATCATGTGAATTGCATGATGGGAAATTCACTCTTCAAAGTGATTACTGAGCATGCTTGTCCTTATAGATATCCAGACCAGGTGGAAGGAGGTGTCAGTTATGAAAGGGAGGAGAGATACTGAGCCTGAGAAAACCATTTACTTTGTTGAAGGAATGCAGCGACACACAAACCTCAGAGAATGTGCTACTTACATGCATTATATGTAAAGATGAGGCAGTCTTTTTTTCACTATAGTTGCCCTTTAAAGTGGCTGTTGAACTGGAGGGCTAACTTAAAGGGCATCTATAATGACCAAAAAAATTTTTTTAATTTCCCGTTACTGAAAACTATAGTTCTTCCTAACCACGACTGTACCATTTTTTGTTGATCTGCTCCCTTTTTTTTTAGATATCCCATCTAACACATCTTACATTTCAGCTGCCAATCAAGTGCCTTGCTCTCATAAACTATTCTTCTGTGAGCAGTTTTGCTGTAGTTGCAATGGTGACACAGTTTTTACAGTTAGAATGCTGTATGCAGGCTTGACAGTTGCTTTGTGGGGAAAACGTCAGTTCAGGTGGAAGTGGGAGTGGTTAAAATAGGGAGGGGGGATACTGCTCCTCAGCAAAAAAAAATTGCTTGATTGAAGGCATGAAGCAACACATGCAGAGTTAGTGCTTCTTACATCAATTTATTTATAGATTAAGGTGAGGAAAAGAAGTGTCCCTATTCTGATCTTACAGTGGCTGCTAAACCCTCCAGCCCTCCAGTTCTGCAGACACTGTCATATTGCCCACAGTGTGACTGGTATATGTAATATCGCCCACAGTGGGACTGGTACATAGTATATTGCCCACAGTGGGACTGGTACATATTATATTGCCCACAGTGTGACTGGTACATATTATATTGCTCACAGTGTAAATGGTACATATTATGTTGCCCACAATGTGACTGGTACATATATTGCCACAGTTTGACTGATACATATATTGCCCACAGTGTGACTGGTACATATATTGCCCACAGTGTGACCCATTCATTTTATATTGCCCACAGTGTGACTGGTACATATTATATTGCCACAGTGTGACTGGTACATATATTGCCCACTGTGACTGGTACATATATTGCCTGCAGTGTGACTGGTACATATATTGCCTGCAGTGTGACTGGTACATATATTGCCCACAGTGTTACTGGTACATATATTGCCCACAGTGTGACCCGTTCATTTTATATTGCCCACAGAGTGACCCTTTCATTTTACATTGCCCACAGAGTGACTAGATCATATAATATGGCCCACAGTCTGACTGGTACAAAGTTTTGTTTGATGGCAGGCAGAGGCAAGATCAGGAAAGGCACATACAGCAGAAACATTCTCTGAAAGCAATGGATTTGTTCGGCACATCTCATGCACGATTGCAGCACTCGCTCTTCTTGTGGTCGCACTTGTTGTTTTTGTTATTTTTACAGCTGCCAGACTCCTATCCTCTGAGTGCACAAGCACCACCTGAGCAAAAAGGCTCACTCTGCCTCATGGGAGAGGTGGCACTGATTATAACAGTCAGTTTTGTAGCTTAATGTGAGGTGGGCTTAGAGGAGCAAAAAGCCCTGCACAGAGCATAAAATAAAATAGAGCCTTCTTAAAACAGAAGGTACTTCACAGCCTCATGCTATAAAAACAGCATTGCCCAAATATTCCAAGAAATGAAGAATGATTCCTTACTTACAGCAATCCCAGAGAAATGGGTGGAAATAAGTTTCTTCTTTATGTTGTCCTCTGATACACAGACTATGCTTCCTGCCTAGCATACAGTATTTATTTATTTTTTTGGATTGGCTAAGTACGTCACATGTTTTACAAACAAAATATGATTGAGTGTAATACTGAGTTTCTTTTAGGTTTTAATTTGCCTAAATACATGCAGACATTTCAGCAGTGGCAGGGGTGTGGCTAAATCTTCCATTTTGACTATTCTATTTAAAATAGGGGTACCCACTCTGTAAGTACGGTACTTTTATAACGTTATATATTTTGTCTTGTACCTAATATGTCAGACATTTAGATGGTAATAAAGAGAAGTTACACACATACATATACATCTTTCCTATAACAGTTTAGTATGTCCATCCATTTTACAACTTTCTTTTTTACTGTCTTACTGAAGAACAGGAGGTAAATGCACTATCTCCCGTTCTTCAGTAAATCTTGCAGGAGAGCAGAAGAAATTTACCCCCGGATCATTCCAGCGCTGCAGAGAGACTCCGACGCGGCTGAAAGCCTCCGACGCATCCACAGTCCTTTGCACTCTGCGAACATGCTCACACAGTGTGAAGGAACGTGGACGCGTCGGAGGCTGTCAGTGAAGTCGGTTCTGGAACGATCCGGGGGTAAGTTTCTCCTGCTCTCCTGCAAGATTTACTGTCTTACCTGTTCTTCAGTAAGACAGTAAAAATGAAAGTTGTAAAATGGATGGACATACCCTTTAAACTGACATGTTTAGGGAATAAGAAGTGGAACTAGACAACTAGATTTAGTCCTGAACTGAAGAGTTTATCCACTGGTTCTTCTGTTCCCTTGGTATTTATAATGTTTACTGACTGATTTATTTTCATCTAATTCCTGTTCCTTCACCTACAGTGCCGGTCACTAAACCAGTGATTAGTCAATCTACTAACCAGGCCGTGGAAAGTGAGAATATCACCCTCTCATGTAATACAACAAATGCTGAGAAGATTATATGGAGCAAAGTCAATGGGAATCTCCCTTCCAGGGTCATATTGTCTATAGATAACCGTACTGTTACCTTCATCAGGATTAACAGGGCAGATACCGGGCAGTACCAATGTGAAGCTGAGAATCCCGTCAGTAAGGATATCAGTGATCCCTACACACTGACTGTGAATTGTAAGTAACTGCAGCAGGTTATAAGAACATAGGGTGTGATGCTACATCGGCTGATAACTTGATACTTGCAAGTGGCTTTGCTCTTTCTAAAACTTTATTTATTCCATATTTGCTGTCCCAGGTTCCCCACTGTGGTTCAGAATGTAGGGATCCTCACTATTTTCAGTATGGGGGTGTGGTTGTTAGGCAGCACTACAACAAGGGAATCCAATGATAATTCTGTAATTAATTTGGATTCAAAGAGAAAAATTAAGAAGAAAAATGTCTTACAGACGTGTGGGACACATAGGAGAAGTGTGTTATCTTGTAGCTAAGGAATACGGTACATATTTTATGAGTTATCTACAGATTTATGGACATTTTGTGCATAGACCTTAATAGACATGTGACGCAGGCCCAATCAACACTAAATGCCTGCTTTTGAATAGAATCCGCTGTGAGCTGCCTCTTGATTGGATTTACCTGTGAGCAGGGGCATATTTACACATCGGGAGCCTGTAGGCACAAAAGGCCTGACACCTTTAACCTCACCACTCAATACAGACCACACCCTCACACCACACCTGTTTTCTTCTTTTTGTGAAGAAAATAGACTATATAGGGGGTGGGGAGAGATTGACAGCTGCCCCTACAACCACAGGCCCCCTAGGCATGTGCCTATAGTGCCCAATGCTAAATCTGGGCCTGCCTGTGAGCAGACATTATCAGGGCTGATTACCTGCCTCTTGATTAGATTCACCTGTGAGCAGACCTAATCAGCGCTGATTACCTACCTCTTGATTGGATTCACCTGTGAGCAGACCCTAATCAGCGCTGATTACCTACCTCTTGATTGGATTCACCTGTGAGCAGACCTAATCAGCACTGATTACCTACCTCTTGATTGGATTCACCTGTGAATAAGCCTACAATTTACATATTTATACTACTTGTAATGTTAAAGGGTTTAATACTCTGTGTATAACAATTTTTCATAAAAAGCCAGAAAAATCTCTTCATTAAGACTTCCTGGTGTTAATGTTTTTATTCCATAAATCCACCTGGTTTTAGCTTGTAAACATTTTATTTATCTCTACCTCTTATATTGAGTTTAACAGTCTGGATTCCCAAAAATGTTATGTTCTTCTTCCCTGATATATTTAGCCACACTACTGCATGTAATATCTCCCTTTAGTGTGGCTCTCATGTGTTCCTGTATTTATGTACACAATTTGCATTTGGTTTTCCTCACATATTTTTTGCCGCACTCACAGGTGATCAAATTCACCACCTGCGATGTCTGGCAAATTCCTCAAGTCACTGATCCATCCAGATATAGGACCTAATCCATTGTATTATCCATTAACTTACAAACTGTACATCAGCCACACTTCCTAGTAGGGTTAGTTTGTAACCAGTTGGATCTAGTTAGTGTTGGGTCAGTAAAGTGTCTATTTGATAATTGGTCCCTTGGGTTCCAGGTCCTTTTATAAGGTTAATGTTGGGTAACTTCCCACTTTCTCTCCTACCTCCACATCCTTTGATAATAAATACCAATGTTTACCCAAAATGATTTTGATTTTTTCCCATTCTTGATTAAAGGGGATATTAGCCTAATTTTACTAATTTCTCTTTTTGTCCCAAACTTTTTAGCTATATCCCCTGCTTTTCAATCTAGATCCCAGCTCTATAGTCTGTTGATTTAAATCTGCCACTGGAACAGTTCCTTATAATTGGGAGCAATTGACCTACGGGGATCCTATTGACTGAACTTTTTAGGTGATTACTTGTATCATGTACAAGAGAATTAACCGCAGTGGTTTTCCTAAGCGTAGAAGTTATCAGTCTATTTCCCTCTTTTTTAAAGGGTATGTACACTGTAAATCCAACTTACTATTACTGGATAGCTTAGGCTTTAAATGTAATTTTTTTTTCCCCTATCACCCTCATGTATCCTACCTTTACTCATTGAAAGGTTGTCTTCCTCCTTCTGTCTCCTCCCTTTTTCAGCTCCGCCCCCCATAAGATTGGCCAAATCCCTTTGCCAAGCAAATATTGTCCCGTTCGCAGAGTGCGCTCCTGATGTTAGGAATTTAAGCTTCCTCAAACCCTTACATTCTTTTCAATAATACAACCCTAAGGTTCCTACCTATTCGATATCCTGGGTAATTTCAGGAAAAGAGCAACTTGATTGGATTCACATGTGAGCAGTCCTAATTATTGCTGATTAGCTGCCTTATGACTGGAGTAACCTGTGAGCAGATCTAATCAGCCCTGATTACCTGCATCTTGCTTGGATTCACCTGTGAGCAGTCCTAATCATTGCCAATTAGCTGCCTCTTGAATGAATGCACCTGTGAACAGACCTAATCAGTGCTTATTAACTACCTCTTGATTTTTTATTAATTTGGAAGTAGATCTAATCACCTAAGTGTCACTCCCATGAGGCAGAGTGAGAGGCAGCAGGAAAATTAAAAAAAAAAACAACAGGAGCACCTGACTCCATGTAAAACTGATGAGTGGATTGCTAAATATTAACCCTTAGCTGGATCATATAGGGAAGACAGTTCCCTAGCTTTCTGTAGAGTCTTAGTAGTAAGTCCCTATGACATCAATTCCTGCTATAGTAAGCCAGTGTTAAACTGAGTTTGGCTCAGGTGCCAAAAACCCTACTTTTTAAACATGGTAAAAGAACAACCTGATATAAAGGTTAGAAATAGTTTACAGACTGATTGTTTTCTTTTTAAAGGGCAGCTATACTGATGTTTGTGAAACAATACGTCCTATTAAGTATAATAGTATGGGAGGTAGGAGTCAATACTCCTACCTACCAATTTTACATCTTTTATTTCTTCATTCAGATCATCTTTACATCTACCCAGTCAGTTCCCCCAACACTGATTTCATGTGCAACCCATGTGGAGGAATGAAGGTGAAGCTGGGGGACCACCACAAAGCTGTGAAGACAAACTGCACATTGTAATCTTCTCCATGCTGTCAATCTGGAAATAAATAGTATTGGTAGATGGGAATACTGACTCCTCCCAGACTATTTAATTTAATAGAGACATTCTATTCCAAATATCAGTATATTGACAGTCTGATCTATCCTTTGTTTGGCTGTTCACCATTAAAGGACATGTCTACCCTTTAAAGGGTATCTCCATTCATATTATCAGCTTTTGGGAATTCAGATTTATTGAAGAACGGGAGGTAAAGGAGCTGTGCCTTACCTCCTGTTCTTCAATAAAACAATTAGGAGCCAGGAGGTAAGGTAAGGTACTTATCCGATCGCTCGCTCCCCCGGGCGCGTAGTCTGACAGGTCTCGACGGACTCTGTCTTCTATGCACAGTCAGTCGGGATCTGTCAGAGGATGCGCCGGGGGATGCTGCCATATGATTGGGGGAATGTACAGAGAGCCGCTACCAACCCAAACCTCTGGGTGCAGTTAAAAGGGAAGTTCAGCACAAATACATCTGCTTTTCAGAAACAAAGTGAATATTTTCTCATTTCAATGGCCTTAAAGGGCATGTCTACCCCAAACTATAATTTAACCCACTACTGGCCCCTCTGTATAGTTTAAATCATTACTGTACATCTCTGCTCCTTGTTGTTCTAATGTCCAAAGTCAAGGAAACTGAAGAGTAGAGAAAGCCGGTTCGCGGATCAATGGCCCTTCTAAGGGCCACAATGGTCCTTAGAAGGGCCTTTTGGGGCCGTGACCCCCCTCCCCGGCACTTGGAAGGGCCATTGTGGCTCTGACAAGTGCCTTTTGGGGCTTAAGGAGTCCCGCAGCTAGAACCGGGACACCCCTCCCCAGCACTGTCAAGTGCCTTTGTTGAGGGTCCTGCCCTAGGGCCATGTCTTCTTTCTTCCCATTACCAACTCCGCTGATGTCGCCGTCATCAGCTGACTTCACTGCGGCCACCAGTGACATAGCCGACGCTGTCGGCATCAGCATCGCCAGTTCCGATGTACTGTCCTCGAGTGGAACGGATTTTAGGAAGTTTTTCCACCTCTATTGAAGAGTAGGAGCCTCTGTCCTCTGAGAGGACAGTGGCAAGTGCAGGGGAACCCTTTCCCCCCCTCCCTCCCACCATCCAGATCCATCCATTCACCCAACGTTTAATCCTCTTTCTGTAGTGTAGGGCATCCCTGCCCACGCCCAACCGCTGTGTCATTTTGTTAAAAAAAGATTTAGAACACTAGTTACAGCCCTTCATTCCCGCTGTGCTCTCCATTGATGTGAGCCGCGTCTCAGCCAATCACAGACGTGGCTGCTGGTTCGGCCTCTACTTGCAAGTTCTGGCAAGCACGGAGACGGATCAGTGGTGCGCCGGAGAATCGAGGAGCTGTAAGTAACATTCTAAATCTTTTTTTAACATTCTGATATGGCGGTTGGGGTTGAGTAGGGGTGCCCTAAATCATTTTTTTTTATTAGGGTGGACATGCACTTTAAAGGGAATGTTCAGTGGAAATATCAATATTTTAAAAAATTATTAGTTTATATTATACATACCTAGTTATTCTAGATATTCTCTCCCATTTTTCAAATCAGTTGATTTCATACCCTTTGCTGTTCCTGCTGTTGACATTAGTGAGCTGACATTTCAGGTTCTAACGGTCCTTCTTCTTCCCAGGATGCACCACTTCATTGGAATGTTCCTAACATTTCAATGAATAAATTTCTACTGATTCTACTGATCAGGTCTCTAGGACTGGGTCAAGGGCAAGACCATAACGGTCTCTACTAGGGGTCCTGCAAACAGGAACTCAGTATTTCGGAAGTATTTATTTATACACAGACAAAATGCTGAATGGGCAGGTTAAGGTCATTGGGATGGAAAAATATTGAAATATGTTTTTTCTTAAAAGCATATGTATTTGCACTAAACTTCCCCTTTAATCAGCCCATCCAGAATTTCATATATAAATGTTTCCAAAGCACTGACCATTATAGTGTCCGTTATGGTCTCAGCCCCTAGGTTGATTCAGTTGCTCAGCAGACATTTGAGCATGTGTGACCCATCCAACAGCCAATCAGTAGAAATTACAGTTAGGAACATTCCAAGGAAGTGGTGCATTCTGGGAAGAAGGACCATTAGAGAACCTGAAATAGCAGCTCACTACTGACCACAGTAAAGCATAGAAAAGGGTATGAAATCAATTGATATTTTAAAAAATGAAGACAATTTATAGAATAACGACCACACATTAAATTATAATTGCTTATTAACAAGGTCACCTGGGGATGTTATTAAATTCACACAAAATTCTCACTATTTGGCAGAAAACTCTCAGTACTTTGTCCTATATAATATATTGTATTAAATTGTTCCATATCTGGACTATCTCTCTGCACTTCTGTCTCTACAAATATATGAAGATACTGAAGATCATTACAATCCAGGCCCCATTGCTGGGATCATCTGCGGTTCCATTCTGGGAACCATTTTGGTCATCTGCACAGTTTGGTTGGTCTACAGAAGATGTGTCCTTCCCAGGAAACAGGCAAAACAAGGTGAGGAAACACAGGGACAGTAACTGGGACTCTACAATTAATTTGCAGCTACCAATCAAATGTTAAATTTCTATTGAGTTGCTGCAGTTAGATAACATCTGATTAGTTGTTGCAGATTAATAAAATCTATCAATTCCTACTGAAATCCTTAGCAAAGCTGCTGCCTAAACCCTAATGCTGGCCACTACAAATTTACCTCTCAACCTTACCTTACCTCTTGGTGTAATGTCAAGACATTGTATGGCCAGCTTTGATATAAATGTATATTCAT
This sequence comes from Hymenochirus boettgeri, assembly GCA_019447015.1. Taxonomy (NCBI): domain Eukaryota; kingdom Metazoa; phylum Chordata; class Amphibia; order Anura; family Pipidae; genus Hymenochirus; species Hymenochirus boettgeri. Next base: position 213,835,789 of record CM033475.1, on the reverse strand, counting down.
ATATAATATCTTGTAATTCTAATGCTGTGTGTGTTTCTTTTCATAGCACAATGCATTGACCAACCAAATCTATCCAGTGTGTATGAAAACGTCCTTGCACTGGTAGGTGATCAATGTGCGGATAATGGAATTTTCTCATTTTACATGTGACGTTCCCGTCTGGCCCATTTGTGTCTCCCTAATGATGTTTCCACTCTCTCTGCCTTTAGGGACAGGATATTATGGAGGAACCTTCATACATGGTGAGAATCGTCTTTGTAAATGGATCTGAAAACTGCATTTTGGTTTGTACCATCAGGTAGAGCAAATAGCATTGACAATGTTCTTCATTGGTCTTCCCCTTGGTAACGTGTGTAAAAATGAAGGAAGACAGCACAGATGGAGTTGGCTATGGTGGCTTAACTGCCGCCACCGCACGCGCGCGGGGGGGGGCGTTAGTAGGCTCCGCCACAACCCCAAACCCCTGCAGTATCAAGCTTTTTTAAAGAGCTGATCGCACATATGAAGAAAACATATGTGCGATCAGCTCTTTAAAACCGGACCCGCACAATCAGCACTTAAAAAAGGCTCGATACTGCAGGGATCTTGGAAGTCTGTGGAGGAGGGAGTCAGGGGCCCAGCCCCTTTAGGTACGCCCCTGGTTGGCTATGGTGGGTAGGTGGTGTCTCCTATTCTAATTTAGCTACAAACATGGGATTCCAATGAACTGACTTGTAAGGGAACCAATCACTAAGTGACAGCTCTGCAGACACCAAGAGACTATTTGGTACATAACACGTTTCATTCATCTCTTGCAGGAACTCCAGTACAAAACACAGGACATTGAGCTTAAACCATGACATCCAGCAGATAGAATGCAGGTAATGATATATATTCTGATCATGCAGTTATCATGAAACTGAACTAAATATGCCTACAGAGCACGTTCACCACTCAAATGAAAAATCCTCCCAGAATACCTTCAATTGTTAGAAAGATCTATGCAGCAACTGATGCTCTTCCCTTTCATCTGCCTCTTAAAGGCAGCCAGGGGATTAATATTCAGTCCTTGGCATGACTGATCTTATATAGTAAAAAAGAGTTGTACCTCCACGGGCGCTGGACCCATTTGCTCGTGCTGGCCACATGACATGTGGACTGCATCTGCAGGAGAAGTTGTGCGCGTGGGTCACGCACCAGAGGGTTGTGTGTCTGGGTGGGTCGTGTGCCGGGGGTGCATGTCTAGTGCGCGGGGACGATTCTGAACAGAATCGGGGGCTTGCTAGTAGCTGCTAACTGTTAGAACCAGGAAGCAGGAAGATAGAGACATAACAGAACATCGGGCAGCATTTCAGGTTAGATTAACATCTCTAAGCTTTGCAGGGATATGAGAGATAAACTCATGCCCCCAACATACCAAACTATTGAACCCCTGCTCCCACATCCCCAATAAAAACACACAACACCAGATATGGCGCAAAAGAGGTCACAGCCATATTAAATAAGATGAATTAAAGGAGCATTCTAAATAATATGCTCTAAAACTATAAACAACTTTATTTATAACTCTATACCCTTTATTAATTGGTAAACAAGAAAATTGTTAATACTCTGACAGAACTCCCCCGGCTTGGCGAGGGTTATTGTGAACCAGGCACAACTAGAGCCCCAGTGACTTGTACTGTACCTTCTTTACAGAGCTGCCACCCCGTGGGCTAGCTCTATTACCAACACTAGTCACCTTCCAAAAAGAACCACCACCCCCAACTGTGACATCTACCTGAGGAAACAAAAACCAAGAATCCAAGGGAGGAAGTGGGATCAGCTATCTCCACTACTTCCCCCATCCCCTCCTAATGACCTTGGGGGGGTGGTGAATTACTTAAATGCATTTTTTCCTTTCAGGGGTGAACTTGCCCTTTAACAGTTTTCCTGTGTTTGTCTTTTAGGGGTCCTGGAAAATAAAAAAGAAATTCTGGGTAGCCATACCCATACTGTACATCACATACTGTAAACCCTGTACCTACCATATATTAAAGTCTTTCAAGGTAGGGTGGTCTCCTGCACTCCCACTAGAATACCTATCTGCCTTAGGACTGCTCAAGCTCCACCCATCCTGGGACAAGATAAAGCAGTCTGGGACTGCAGGCAAGCCTCGAAAAATACCCAACATGCTCTCTGCTTCTCACTGGAAGGTCATTTTGTTCTCATAACCACAGATATCTTGATGGTCTGGATTACTAAGAGAGACATTGGAACGTTTTCTACAGTTTAACTTTCACATTTATACAACGTCCATAGTGGGGCATTCCTCTAGCGGGTTACATTATAATTGAGTTGTCATTGCACATCGCAAATTGCATAGAAAATGCGTAAATGGGGCTCAGCCCTTACAGTATGTAACACTAACCGATTATAAATGGGCGTGACTTTCACCCCGGATCTCATCGGCTGTGGCTGGCGGTGAATCTGCCCGTATATGTAGTATTGGCCTAAATATAACAATTTTATACACAAGAACAAAATGTATAATTATCGAAAAATGTGATAATTACCTAATTGCTGATTCGGTAATCCTAAAATGTAGCCTTCAAAAGTATCGTTCGGTAACCCTCAAATTGCCCATAACCCTCGAATGTAGCAGGTGGAAACCTGATAATTTCCCATTGTGGGGAAAGTTAGGGGGAGATGCAATATATTTCGCTATCGCAACCTACACGCACTCGTTTCCGCAATGTATTAACCACTGTGCGACTGTTAATACATTGCGAAAACACCAGCGGTAAGTTGTGACCTTTTGCGCATATTTTAAAGACACCATTGAAGAGGCGTTAATTGTCGTGCAAAAAACTAGCGCAAAAAATGGTGCAAAATTTATTGCATCGCTTTGCGCTGCGCAAAGAAAGAAAATTGTGACATGGCGCAGGCAGTGCAAAACCTTCGCTAACACGTTAGTACATAGGTTAGCATGATTTTAGCGCTTATTTTCTCGTTAGCGCGGGATATTGCATCTCCCTGTTAGTGTTTAAATAAGTATTGGATAAGTTACCATTGTTATTTTAATTGTTATTTATTCAAACTTTTCAAATTATTTCCTCCCATTGACTAATGGGTTTGTTTCCGATCTATGCTATTATTTTTACTACCACCTGGTATTGTACGAATGAATGTACATTTACAGCCACAATCATACATTTACAGCCACAATCATACATTTACGGCCACAGTGTTCCTAAATTTACAAATGGTTGTTCATACAATACCATGCGGTAGGAAAATACCACAATGGTGTTGTATAAACAAATGGCTCACACAAAAAAGTATTTGACTCTCCAGTAATAATTATATAAAGTGTGTACACATACCCACAAAGCCCCATATCCCCTAAAACCAATCCAAATGTCTCTGTCTATATGTAAATATCATTAGTAATGGTGTTTTAGAATGTCCCATACATTATAGAGGGTGCCCAAACATACAATAATAATGTTTAGTGCTCTGCAACTCACTATCCACATTTCTAATACCCCGCTCACCTACCCACACTTACACAGTTCATTACTCATATGTAAAATATAAACATTTGTGGCCTCATTTATCACTGGGCACTGTTTCAAAATCCGTGGTTAAAGTTATGTTAATGGATATTAAATGAGTGTGAGTTTAACCCCTTCCTTGCAATGGCTGCACGGTATCATAAAAGATACCTGCATAGCTGCTGCAAGGTATTCAGTAATGATATTTGCGCTAATTACTGGTGTTAAAGTAATGCTGGGATTTCTGTTACTTATACCAGAACAAACATTGACCGAGAACGATTGCGGCTTTTAGTAAATAGTGTGTAACTGTAATATAATGCTCAGTCCAGTTCTGTAATAAAACACAACCCCAAATTATAATCTCCAGTAATAATATTTATAAAGAACAAATCCTTGTGTTAGGGTATCCACACCTAGACTGACAATACACACAATTCCCACTGTGCCAGATAGAGCACTCCAGGGTCTCGAACAAAATCATTTATCTCAGTGAAGAATCACCCCATTCATTCCTTTTCGGCTGCACCATTGGCCGCCATCAAGAAGTGATGTCATAAAAAAGTGTCACTATTAATAAAGGTGAGAAAAACAACTCCACCCCTACAAGGACCCAAAGATCGTGCACATGATCATTGACAAACAACTGCAAGTGTTCAGGTGCTGAACGGTTCTGGGTAGCCGGTTCAGTACTTGCACTTTCTTTGCAATTGTAACATTTTTTGCAGACAAAACATGACCCATTCTCTATAAGATATATATAGCTATAGAACAAGTTCCAGCTCACAGACCCAAACGCCTGCTACAACGTAAAGCCTTAATGGGCTCAATGAACACTGCTTGCTTACGGTAAATGTTTTTTGAATGACAGAAATTGATTCATTTTCATATGCTACAATCCATTTTGTTTTAAAAGTTTTCATTGATCCGATTAAAGGGTTAATTAAGAATAATCCAGATTCTCTTAAAGGGTATGTCCAAATTTAGTAAGTTATGCAGGACCCCCCAAAACCTCATTTACGTTATGATCCACTGCTGCGTTTCCCTTCTGCTTCAGGTTAAGGCTGTCAGTCATGGCCATGATAGTGACGTCACGGTCAATGGATGACGGCCATTACCTGACGAGCCTCCGCTGCTGCCCGTGCACGGAAAAGGCACATAGCGCAGTAGAGCGGCGGTGGATCGTGGAGCTTGTAAGTATAATGTCTCTGTCTGGGAGAATATTTCACCACTTTAATTATAACATAAATAAGGTTTTGGGTCCTGTATAACATACTACATTTATCTTGAAGGGGTGGACATACTCTTTAATATATAGATGTATTCTCTTAATAGAATAGCTTTTTACTCAATCCTCAGAAATAGTGCAGCATTTATTATCTGGATAATGGTATTTTCTGATATTTTATGTAGTTAATATAACAATACATGTTTCATTTATTGATACTCTCACTAGGTATATTATTACGCTTTTAGCAACTTTTTAAACCGTTTGAATAATACTTTGATTGACACTAAGATTAAAGCACTTTAACAGTGATTTTTAAAGAATTATTATCCCTAATGTTCAGATGTTTTCAATATGTATGTAAAATGAATTAGATGTTATTTATTCTGACCAGCACTAATGATGTCACGGTGGGAGCGGGATAATTGGGTATATAATGCACCTTGGATGTGATGTTAATAGGCTTGATAAAGGCTCTAGGAAGCGAGACAAAACGTTGCTAATTCACTGTTCTAATAAAGCATGGAAAAGTCCCTTTAAGTTCATCAATTTGTTTATTTGTTTATCTATCGGAACTGACCTGTACCTGGGCAAGTATAACCCGTGAAGCGTGAGTCCCTACACCTATTTGTATATCCCTCCTATTGTATATGAATATTTATATATTTATGGAGTTTTCATTGAGTCTTTAAGAGCTTCTAATAAGGATAGGTGCATATGTATGTGTGGCAATTCTCACTATTACCATCTAAATGACTCTAAAGTAAATATAGGCATATAGGTCCCTTATATTGCAGCAAGTACATGACATAATATATAAAGTTTATAAATGTACTTTACTTAGCTGGTACCCATATCTTAATATGGAATAGCCTGTGAGTAAGAGCACTTTGCTCGAAACGCGTAAGGCCATTTTTTTGCTGTACGTTTGCCTTTTGCTGTGATGTGGTGAATAAATTGAATTATCAATACAACAAGCTGCAATATCTTTATTCAACCGGAGTGCGCTGCCTTATATTTACGTGTGTGAATGAGAAGCTTCGAGTTGGATTAAGCGAGGGGTCCGGGGCGTGCTGCACCTGGGCCACCCAGGAATACGGGTGAGTGAACGGTCATATACATGCTCATCATCTTGATTACCAGTCGGAGGATGTTTTGTAGCGACTGATTCGGGGCATATGCACCCGGATCATTTGACTTACTAAGTAAGTCAGAGTACTATTAACAAATGTTATTCAGATAATTTCGTATTGTTAATTAATCACCTTTTAGGGCTATAGAGGGGTAGTCTCGGCCACTTTCTTGTATTACTACTTAATATGGAATAGTCAAAATGGAACTAGGGGCCAAGATAAAAGCAAGGACCTCCAGGGTAGTGTTTTCAGAAACTTCAGTGGTGGGGAAGATCCTGGAAAGTTTAATAAGGGAACATGTTCTAGAGTATGTTTCAAGGACTGACACTATAAGTAGTAACCAGCATGGATTTAGGAGGAATAGATCTTGTCAAACTAACTTGCTTGGCTTTTATGAGGAAGTAAGTAGAAATTTAGACTCTGGTATAGCAGTAGATGTAGTTTACTTGGATTTTGCAAAGGCTTTTGATACAGTCCCCCATAGGCGACTAATGAATAAGCTAAGGTCTGTTGGGCTGGGGAGTCATATTTGTACATGGATAGAAAATTGGTTAATGAATAGGATGCAGAGAGTAGTTGTTAATGGGGCTTCATCATTATGGACTAAAGTGCTAAGTGGGGTGCCACAGGGTTCTGTGTTGGGGCCGCTGCTATTTAATCTATTTATTAATGATTTGGAAGTGGGTATTGTCAGCAAGGTTTCTGTGTTTGCTGACGACACAAAACTTTGTCGACCATTAAAAACTTCAGAGGATGTGCAATCGTTGCAAGGGGATCTAGATAGATTATCACATTGGGCTGCTAAGTGGCAGATGAAATTCAATGTTGATAAATGTAAGGTGATGCATTTTGGACTTAAAACTCCTTGTGCTACTTATACTATAAATGGCTCTGTGTTAAGTGAATCCCTGTTGGAAAGGGATCTTGGAGATTTGGTGGATAACAAACATAAAGGTAGCAAGCAGTGCCAGGCGGCAACAGCTAGAGCCAGCATGGCATTGTCTTGTATAAAGAGAGGTATGGATTCAAGGGAGGAAAATGTAATTCTCCCTCTTTACAAAGCATTGGTAAGGCCTCATTTGGAATATGCAGTGCAATTCTGGAATCCTGTGTACAAAAAGGACATCTTTGAAATGGAAAGGGTTCAGAGAAGGGCAACTAAATTAATAAGGGGATTGGGGGAGCTTGAATATGAAGAGAGACTGGAAAAGTTACAATTATGTACGCTGGAGAAAAGGCGCTTGCGTGGGGATATGATTACTGTGTATAAATACATTAACGGGCCATACAATAAACTATCTGGGGCATTGTTCACCAATAGAACATGTCAGAGGACACGTGGACATCCCTTAAGACTTGAAGAAAAAAGGTTTAGGCTTCAAGCTCGGAAAGGGTTTTTCACTGTGAGAACGGTAAAGCTATGGAACTGTCTTCCAGTGGACGTTGTAATGGCAGGTTCATTGGTCAGTTTCAAAAAAAAGCTGGATGAATTTCTGCAAACAAGGAATGTTGCAAGTTACTGGTATTGATACATAAAGTAGAGTTGATCCAGGGAAATTTCCGATTGCCACTTGGAGTCAGGAAGGAATTTTTTCCCCCTTCATAAATTTGGTGGGTTTTTTTTGCCTTCCTCTGGATCAACAGTTAGGCAGGAAATGAGGATATTGCTAGATGGGTTGGACTGGATGAACGTATGTCTTTATTCAACCTCAAATACTATACTATACTATACTAATATTTAGCCACACCCCTGTCACTGCTAAAACCACTGTTTAAAACTGAAAGGAAGTGTATAAATGGGAAAGGTCTTAGAATGATCCCCTGCTCCCCTGCTCGATTGTATTTGCTTCAGCAGATACTACATGACACTACTTAAGCTGGGTACACACAATGAGATATTTCGGTCCGATCGACCGATAGTTCAGTGTATCGCATTATCGCATCCGAATGATCCCATGTCCGACCGACCGTTCGGACATGGGATCGGAATCGAATCGGAAATGGTGGAAAACCTCATCCGATCGTGCAGTCTTCTATGGACCGCGGTAACTATGGGACGCGGCTGCTTTTGCCGCGACCGACAGTCCTTACTCCTGGCCGACCGGTCGAAAGTATTGAACGGTCGGTCAGGAGGAAAAATCGCTAGGTGTGTGTCTAGCTTAAGAGCTACCAAGTCTATTGTCCATAATAACTATCAAAAACATTTTATTGAGTCAAATCCTAACTCCAATTTAGGGTATAACCATTTTAATTTATGTTGGTTTTGGCAAAATGCATAATTCAATAATTTCACATCTGTTCCCGAAACTTTGACCAGTGACCAGTTTTCAACGACTAAGGAGGTATATTGTAAATTTGTGACTATAACCATAAAACAATGACGCATATGTAACGTACCAATAACAATTTTTTATTTACTTTACTTAATTTACTAAACATTCATGTCCACACATAAAAAAATGGCGCATGTGTACTCCGGTGACAAAGAGCTACGCGTTTCACAGCATAAACGCTGCTTCCTCAGGGACAAAAGGGAGACACACCCCACACCCCTCCGCACATTTATAATTAACTTAGCCCCTACTTCTGGTTGCTGAAAAAGCATTAAAAAAATAACCCATACAATGCCAGTGTATACCAATGTGTTTTAGGTGTGCATGCATTTATGTGAATCTAATGTAACAATATAGTATCTCTGTACCAACCAGAACTACAGTATATGTATTAATACCAGTAATTCTCAATATTATATGTATCCCTGTATCAACCAGAACTACAGTATATATATTAATACCAGTAATTATCAATATTATATAGTATCCCTGTACCAACCAGAACTACAGTATATGTATTAATACCAGTAATTCTCGATATTATACAGTATCCCTGTAACAACCAGAACTACAGTATATATATTAATACCAGTAATTCTCAATATTATATGGTATCCCTGTACCAACCACAACTACAGTTTATGTATTAACACCAGTAATTCTCAATATTATATAGTATCCCTGTACCAACCATAACTACAGTTTATGTATTAATACCAGTAATTCTCAATATTTTTTAGTTTTAGAAACGTATCTATGCCACTTTTAAAGCTATTCGATGTGTCATTACCACATCTGCTGGAAGAAAGTTCCAGTTTTATTGTTCTCACTGCAAAGAAACCTTTCCTAACCTGAAGATGAAACTTCTTTTCTCCTAATCTTAAAGGATGTCCATGTGTCCTCTGATATGTCAACAATGCACCAGAGAGTTTACTGTATGCCCTATTAGTATGTATGTATGTATGTATAATTTTATTTATAAAGCGATACTTGGGTAAGCAGCGCTGTACATTATTAAATACAGAGTATACAAACAAGGTGATACGTGCAAGCCATTATACAGACTAGGTTATTATATGACTAGGTTATTATATGGTTATTATATTACTAGGTTATTATATGATTATTATATGACTAGGTTATTATATGGTTATTATATGGTTATAATAACCATATAATAACCTAGTCATATAATAACTATAAAATCACAATATAACCTAGTAATATAATAACCATATAATAACCTAGGGCCATATTTATAAAAGAGCGAAAAGTAGCAAAATGTTTTCGCATTTGCTTTTCGCATGGTTTTTCACCAAAAAGACAGTTAACGCTATTTATAAAGGTAGTGTTAACGAATGGCGAAACTGTTTCCGCGAGCTATCGCTAAAACCCTTTTCGCCTTTCTTCGCCATACATCGCAATGGTAATTTTAGCGAAAAAGGAGCGAAAAGACAACGCGATTTATAAAAGAGCGAAAAGTGGTTTTGGCGTTAAAAAGAGCGAAAGATTAGCGCGACCCTGAAGGTCATTGTTTGAGTGAAAAGGCATGTTTGGAGCCTGTCTGCGCATTAGAATGTAATATGCCTTGGAAAAGCGAACCCGCATTAGAAAGGCGAACGCACATTAGAAAGGCGACCGCGCATTATACTGTAATATGCCTTGGAAAAGCGATCGCGCATTAGAAAGGCGAATGTGCAGTGCAAAAGAGAATTGTATTCCAATTGAGAAATTCTAAGAAGATTGACTAAATAAGACATGGCTAACTTCTTGGTAAATGTGAGGTGGCCATTTTGAACTTGACATCATTTTCTAGTGGGCTTTTCTGGTTTCGAATGGTTTTCGCAATGCAGGCTTCTTAGATGCGTTAAGTTTTCGCTGCAATACTTTTCGCTCTTTATCGCGCCCGTTCACCTTTTTCAGATGCGAAGTGTGTTTTTTCCGCTTTTTTATAAATAAGGCGAAACGAAGCCCCAAATGGCGCTATTTTCGCTGCGATGTACTGCGCTAATTATTTGGCGAAAAAGACAATCCTTTATAAATATGCCCCTTAGTCTTATAATAACCATATAATAACCTAGTCAAATAATAACCAAATAACCTAGTTTAGGCAGGAAATGAGGATATTGCTAGATGGGTTGAACTGGATGGACGTATGTCTTTATTCAACCTCAAATACTATACTATACTATACTAGTCTTATAATAACCATATAATAACCTAGTCATATAATAACCAAATAGCCTAGTCATATAATAACCATATAATAACCTAGTCATATAATAACCTAGCCATATAATAACCTAGTAATATAATAACCATATAATAACCAGGTTATTATATGGTTATTATATTACTAGGTTATTATATGGTTATTATAAGACTAGGTTTTAATATGGTTATTATATTACTAGGTTATTACATGGTTATTATATGACTAGGTTATTTTATGGTTATTATATGGTTATTATATTACTAGGTTATTATATGGTTATTATATTACTAGGGTTAGCGAACGGTACATTCGAAGGCTTGCGAAAACGAATGAACAAACGAACAAACAATCCTTCCTGGGTTAGCGAACGGTACATCCGAGGTTTATCGAACGAACAAACGATCCTTCCTGGGTTAGCGAACGGTACATCCGAGGTTTATCAAACAATCCTTCCTGGGTTAGCGAACAGTACATTCGAAGGCTTGCGAAAACGAACGAACGATCCTTCCTGGGTTAGCGAACGGTACATTCGAGGATCATCGAACGAACAAACAATCCTTCCTGGGTTAGCAAATGGTACATTCGAAGGCTTGCGAAAATGAACAAACGATCCTTCCTGGGTTAGTGAACGGTACAATCGAGGATTATCGAACGATTGAACAATCCTTCCTAGGCTTAGCGAATGGTTCATTCGAGGGTTAGCGAAATAATGGTACATTCTAGCGAACGGCCCATAAATTTGATAATTATCGAATTTTCGATAAAAACCAAAAACTCTGAAAATTTGGGTTTCGTGAAATCTGGGAGTTCCGAAAGTTTCGTTGGGACTTCGAAACCTTCGGATTCAATTAGAAACTGGGTTCTATTTGAACCCACATTACATCTCTACCCTCTATCCCCCTTATTATTTTAGTTGCCCTTCTCTGAACTTTCATTTCCAAGATGTCCCTTTTCTAAGTGGGATTCCAAAACTGCACCGCATATTCCAAATGAGGCCTTACCAGTGCCGTGTAAAGAGGGAGAATAATATTTTTCTCCCTTGAATCTATTCCCCTCTTAATACAAGACAATACTGTATCTTGCTAGTTGTGGAGAACTCGGGAAAACATCCATGTTTCCTTATGTAGTAAAGAAATCTCCCCTCTTGTTATTTTGATTTTGTGCTTTGTGTGGGAAAACAGAAGTGTGGGAAGCTGAAAAGGAAGAAATGTCGGAAATACCGACCACAATAGAGGAACCCTCAGAACCAGCATTATAGAATAAATTGACTGCTGTCACAATGTTCAACTCTATCTGTAAGGAAAACACAAACCAAGTAGAGATGGCTGTTGTTAGTTTTACCATGAAGATGAGTTTGTGCAGAAACTGCCAATTTGTTCTTTGGAATTACCCTGTGAATTCATTTATATATCTTGTCTCCGGGGTGTTTCATTTTTTGCACCAAGACTTATGTTTGGTAATATTAATTGTAAATGGCAAGCATTCCCTTTAATCTTTGTTAAAAATATAAACTGGTAAATTGTTTACTAATCCCTTTAGAAAAACAACTCTCCAATTAGAGTAGGTGAGGAGTGAACAATTCAATGGAGGATACATGGAGGGCAGGTACATACTGTATATGTATATTGTGTCAATGTGGAAAGGATTAAAGTTAATACTCTGCAGGTACTGAAAGAGTTAGTGGCAATACAGTAGTGTTGGCCTATGACGATGGCCACATCACCTCCATTGGTGTCTGCTGCACTGTGATCAACGTATCGGGGCGATTCACATGCACTCCAATAAGGGCAGATTGCCCAAATCGCACATGCAAGCGGACAATAAAATGTGCACTTGCCTAATTACAAGCGTTCTAGTGTAACCTCAGCTGGAAAGTCAGCTGACACTGAAAGAATTTAACATCTCAGATCTCACCAAATTTCCATGTTCTGCCCCACCCGGCTACCTTTTCATGCCACCTTCCAATCGGTATTTAATTGGTGGCCAGTGATGCTGCATACACACAAACATACGTATATATTCCGATCTGCCCTATCTGGTACAATGTGCAACTCTTACTATCTACTAAAGTAGTACCATTATAAAGAAATATCACTAGAAACAGTCTGTCAGAAGGAATTGAGAGGGGAAACCCAGCTGCATCAGTTTGGCTGGCCAATTTTTGTTTGTTTTTTTTATAGGGGTGGAAGTGTGCGTGTGGGTGGGAGGGCGCCTAGGGCACAAAGATGGCTAGAAATGGCCCTGCATCTATGTATGTACACACAGGCGTGGCCACCAACTAACGCCATATGGGACCAATGCATGAGTGCAATTAGAGGAAAACCACAGACAGTTTTTAAACAATTTAAAAGTTTCTTTCAGAAGTACACCAGACAATCTATACATATACTGTATAGCATTTTAGATATTTTAGTAAAAAATAAAGGAAACAGGTGATCCAAAAAGTAAAAGTAAAAAAAAAACACTAAATATCAATATCCCACATTCTAAAACAAACAATATGCCATATGTATGGGTGTACAAACAGGTATGAGATTAGGAGATTTTCTAAAAGGAATAATGGGAAAACATCATTGAAAGTTAGAAATCTTATTCAAACTCAAATGCCAAATAAAAAATACCAACTTAGGGCTAGGTCTCATTATCACACACAGCAGCACATGCAGGATTTTTGCAATGCGTTGCTGTGCATGATACTCCATGTGTGCTGAGTTCCAGGCCATTTTAATGTTATTGGCACGCATGCTATCCGCACGAAAAGTGAACTCATTTGAATCAATAACTGACCAGAACGCAGCGCACCTAGTGGGAACCAGAAGCGGGAATGGAGAGCAAATTGTACTCCGACACACAGTAGTGGGACTTAGCCCTAAATATCAATTCCCCATGTTCTGAAACTAACAGTATGCCACATTCATGGGTGCACACCACCACCATGCTGGCAGTCAATGTTGTATTAATGGGCGATCAGAACTCAATTGCACTAGAACATCAGACAATGAATGGGGGAAGACATAGGGAAGCCACAGACGTCCTCAAATGTCAAGGGGACTTCCTTCCCGGGAACTGGTTTTCCTATACAATCCCACATTACAGGGTTTAATATTCCCAAGTTGGTTTTAGACTAAACCAATGGGGGATTAAGGGGGCAAGGGGGACACTTAAATGCTGCCCCCTGATCGCCCACCGCATAAAATTTACTGTAACACTTAAAGGTTAAAGTAACTGGAAATCCTTGTTGAAATACACTATAAATCTTTGTTATAATATAGTATTTGAGGTTGAATAAAGACATACGTCCATCTGATCCAACCCATCTAGCAATATCTTTTTCCTAAATGTTGATCCAGAGGAAGGCAAAAAAAAACCACCAAATTTAAAGGGGAAAAAAATTCCTTTCTGACTCCAAGTGGCAATCGGAAATTTCCCTGGATCAACTCTACTTTATGTATCAATACCAGTAACTTGCAACATTCCTTGTTTGCAGAAACTCATCCAGCTTTTTTTTGAAACTGACCAATGAACCTGCCATAACAACGTCCACTGGAAGACAGTTCCATAGCTTTACCGTTCTCACAGTGAAAAACCCTTTCCGAGCTTGAAGCCTAAACCTTTTTTCTTCAAGTCTTAAGGAATGTCCACGTGTCCTCTAACATGTTCTATTGATGAACAATGCCCCAGATAGTTTATTGTATGGCCCATTAATATATTTATACACATCCAGCGTACATAATTGTAACTTATCCAGTCTCTCTTCATATTCAAGCTCCCTCAATGCCCTTATTAATTTTGTTGCCTTTCTCTAAACCCTTTCCATTTCAAAAGTGTAGCGCTCGGCCATCGGGGGTTGTTGCTCACTCGTAAATCAAGCGTGTGTACAAACCTTAAGATGTCCTTTTTGTACACAGGATTCTAAAATTACACTGCATATTCCAAATGAGGCCTTACCAAGAGGGAGAATAACATTTTCCTCCCTTGAATCCATACCTCTCTTTTATAAGACAATACAATACACAAGATTATCCCCCCCCCTTGTACCTGTATGTTGACTTAGATTGTAAGCTCTTCAGGGCAGGGATCTCATTCCTAATGTGTCAAGGCTTTTTGCACTTATATCCATTTATACATAATTTATATATATGCTTTCTTAACCGATGTATGCAATTGTATTTAACTTAATTTAATTTTTATCTATCTGTATAATGGCTTGCACTTATCTCCTTGTTTGTATACTCTGTATTTTATAATGCACAGCGCTGCATACCCAAGTGGCACTTTATAAATAAAATTATACATACATACATACCATGCTGGCACTGGCTGTTGCCGCCTGGTACTGCTTGCTACCTTTAAGTTTGTTATCCACCAAAGCTCCAAGATCCCTTTCCAACAGGGATTCACTTAACACAGAGCCATTTATATTACAATATAAGCAGCACAAGGATTTTTAAGTCCAAAATACATCACCTTACATTTATCAACATTGAATCTCATCTGCCACTTAACAGCCCAATGTGACAATCTATCTAGATCCCCCTGCAACGATTGCACATACTGTGAAGTTTTTAATGGTTGAAAAAGTTTTGTCGTCAGCAAACACAGAAACCTTGCTGACAAAACCCACTTCCAAATCATTAATACACAGATTAAATAGAAGCAGCCCCAACACAGAACCCTGTGGCACCCCACTTAGCACTTCAGTCCATAATGATGAAGCCCAGTTAACAACTACTCTCTGCATCCTATTCATTAACCAATTTTCTATCCATGTACAAATGTGACTCCCCAGCCCAACAGACCTTAGCTTATACATTAGTCGCCTTTGGGGGACTGTATCAAATGCCTTTGCAAAATCCAAGTATACTACATCTACTGCTGTGCCAGAGTCTAAATTTTTACTCACTTCCTCATAAAAGAAAAAGGAAGATCTATTCCTCCTAAATCCATGCTGGTTACTACTTATAATGTCAGTCCTTGAAACATACTCTAGAATATGTTCCCTTATTAAACTTTCCAGTATCTTCCCCACCATTGAAGTTAAACTTACAGGCCTGTAATTACCCAGCTGTGAACGACTACCCTTTTTGAATATTGGAATAACATGAGCCCTTTTCCAATCCAAAGGCACACCACCGGACATGAGGGAATCTGCAAATAAGAAACAATGGCCTAGATAAAACTGAACTAAGCTTCCTAAGGACCCGAGGATGTATTTTATCCGGTCCAGGAGATTTATTAATATTAACCTTATTTAGTTGTTTCTGTACCATATCCTCTGTCAACCAAAGTGCACTTTTTGTTATACCATTATTGCTACTATACGCTATGATATCTGTACTTGGATCTTCTATAGTGTATACAGTGGGAAAAAAATATTTAAGACATTTGCTTTATCGCCATCCTCCATAACTAACTTATCCCCATTAATTAATGGTGCCACATTTTTAGTCCTCATCTTCTTACTATTAATATACTTTTTAAAAAATTAAGCTTAGTGATGCTTTGCTCAGCTATCCTAACTTCATTATTAATTTTAGCTAGTTTGATTGCTTTCTTACACTCCTTTTTAGAGTTTTTATAACAGGGAGTGTAGCAGCACGGTGCCAGCACGGTGGCTCAGTGGTTAGCACTGATGTCTTGCTGCACTGAGTTCCTGAGTTTGATTCCACCCTTGGACACATCTGCAATGAGTTTGCATGTTCTCCCTGCACTTGCGTGGGTTTCCTCCAGGCACTCCGGTTTCCCCCACAATCATAAAGACATACTGATAGGTTGTATGTGTACATAAAGTGATTAGATTGTAAGCTCTTTGGGGCAGGGCCTGATGTGAATTGAGTAAATAATTGTAAAGCGCTGCAAAATATGTAGCGCTATATAAGAAATAAAATACATACATATAAAGGCCCTTTCTGTTCCCTCTGACTTAAAGGTTTAAAATGCTTTTTCCTTCCTTTCCATTTGCATCTTTTTGTCAGAATTTAGCCACATGGGAGCGGATTTATTTTTTTTACATTTATTTCCCAAGGGTATAAATTTAGATGTATAAAATCCCCTTAAACACAGTCCACTTCTGTTCAGTACCTTTACCTGATAATACATTATCCCAGTTGACATTCTGAAGAGCTACTTTTGACCTGGGAAAATTTGCTTTCCTGAAATGAAAAGTCTTTGTTAACCCAGCGCACTTTTCCTTTCGATAACATACTCCAAACAACACTATTTCATGGTCACTATTCCCTAAGCCTCCAGTTACCTTTATCTATAATGCGCTCCACAATGTTAGATATTACCAGATCCAACAGAGCTCCTTTTCTGGTAGGAACTGAAGCAAATTGCCCTTTTCTGTGTGGGCAGTTCCAATCCACCAATCAATGTCAGGGTAATTTATTTTTTTTATATTATTTTCTAAATTCTGTAAGTCCAGAGAAATAGTTTAATCAAATAAGTAAATGGTAAAGTATGCCCGACATAAAAATAATTACTAAATAATTTATTATTATATTATTATTTTCCACACATTAGGTTAAATATATCTGAAAATCAATAGCACATGGTAACATAGAAGCCACTGATCGATTTACCTTTCACCCGAACTCCTTCAATGCAGGGTAGACACCTCACCCGTATCAATCGCCTCCAGCGTGCTGCTGTCATGGGTTGTTCCAAACCCCAGTCAATGTATAATCAGTTAGCGCAAACAGGCGGCCTAATCAGCACCACTTCAGACAGGCTTGAAAGAGACTTTTTCACAGTCCGGCTTGTTAAAAGAATAATCACCTTTATTGACACATAATTTAAAATCGCTTCATAGCAAACATATACGGGTATAACATCCTGGAGACCAGGATGTTAAATGATGTGTCAATAAAGGTGATTATTCTTTTAACAAGCCGGACTGTGAAAAAGTCTCTTTCAAGCCTGTCTGAAGTGGTGCTGATTAGGCCGCCTGTTTGCGCTAACTGATTATAAATATATCTGAGCAGAGCAGGAATATATAAGAATAAAACTATGATTCTGCCTAGGGCCCAGGATATATTTGGGGCCCAGCTTCAAATGCAGAAACAATTCTATGTTTTACATTGGTGCTTACAAATTCAGATAAAATTGATTAGATTCCCGGCCTACCCCCCTGCCTAACACAACTATCAACATCAATGACACACTAATCTCCCCAAAACCTTACGTGCGATGCCTGGGAGTAACCTTTCACTTAGAACTTTCCTTTAAACACCACATTAATACCCTGTCTAAGCTCAAAAACATCTCACGCATTCGTCCCTCCCTTTCCCTTCAGAACGCTGCCAACATTCTAGTTCACGCCCTAATCATCTCTCGGCTGGACTACATCGTAAACTAATAATGCTCTTTATGAATCATGGGTGAGACAGAGGATTTATAGTGTAAATCCGTTTACATGTGCTGTCCTACTGCCCTCAGACACTTAGTTATTGAAGTGCAAGGACTGAGAGAAATGAACCCCTAATTGCAGAGATCTGTTCCATTTATTGTACTAACATCCCTTTACATTCTCTACACATACACCTACATGGGCTGATACGAGTCAATAATACACACAATAATTTACTACACAAATTAAATTTTGGGCTTAATCCTCAGCCCTTTTAACATATAATTTCCAACCATCTTGAATCGAGCTAATCATAGCCTTGACCTTTTTTAAAGGGGAAGGAGAGATAATAATGCTGCGCCTCTCAAGAGCACACAGCCCTTTTCTTAAACCTCCAGGCTGCGACTTTTTTAGAAGTATAAATCCGTACCTTATTTGTAGTTTTCAGTTGAAGGGAGGAGATTCATCCACTGGATAAGCTTGAATTGTACCGGAGGAATTCTGGGTTGGGTGGGAGGGTGACCCTTCCTTTTTTCTCCCCAGCGGCTGGCCTAAGAAATGCCGGTTGGCGCCAGGCCAGGTAAGTCCCTCTGCGGGTGAAGAGAAACGGGTGGGAGGGGTTAGCCCATGCTGTCATGGCTAGACCCGATGCCGCCTATGAGTCAGGCCAGTCATGCAGCCCCGACTACTTACATACAACCACTCACACACTCTCTCTCTCTTCAAAAACACACAACCCAAACCTTTTCACGCAGATTCCCCGTTCTTTCTTCTCCCTTTCTTTTACCTGCTGACAACAGTTTTGCTACTCTTTAGTGCCAGGCCCACGTTACACAACTGTTAAAGCTGCGAGTGATCAGCTGTTTAAAACGCCTGTGCTGGGCCTGCAGCTCTTTAAAGAGACCAGAATTATTCTCAAACTGTTCAGATTGCCACCTCTGGCCTGCACAGACCACAACCCTTCCCCACCCTCGTTTACCATAGAGTACACGGATGTGACACGGAAACCCTCGGTTCTAAAATCCGAACGTTCCGTAAGAAATCGGGCGATCGTTCGGATTTTGGGACTTCGGAAAGCATTTCTGAAGGTTACCGGATATACAAGGTTATATTTAGTAACCCTCGAAAATAACCTAGAACGTTCGATAACCCTTGAAAATAACCTAGAACGTTCGATAACCCTCGAAAATAACCTAGAATGTTCGATAACCCTCAGAAATATCCTAGACCATTCGATAACCCTCGAAAATATCCTAGAACGTTCAATAACCCTCGAAAATATCCTAGAACGCTCTATAACCCTCGGAAATATCCTAGAATGTTCAACAACCCTCAGAAATATCCTAGAACGTTTGATAACTCTCGAAAATATCCTAGAACGTTCGATAACCCTCGGAAATATCCTAGAACGTTTGATAACTCTCGAAAATATCCTAGAACGTTCGATAACCCTCGGAAATATCCTAGAATGTTCGATAACCCTCGGAAATATCCTAGAATGTTCGATAACCCTCGAAAATATCCTAGAACGTTCGATAACCCTTGAAAATATCCTAGAACGTTCGATAACCCTCGGAAATATCCTAGAATGTTCGATAACCCTAAGAAATATCCTAGAACGTTCGATAACCCTCATAAATATCCTAGAATGTTCGATAACCCTAAGAAATATCCTAGAACGTTCGATAACCCTCAAAAATATCCTAGAACGTTCAATAACCCTCAGAAATATCCTAGAATGTTCGATAACCCTCGAAAATATCCTAGAACATTTGATAACCCTCGAAAATATCCTAGAACGTTTGATAACCCTAAGAAATATCCTAGAACGTTCGATAACCCTCAAAAATATCCTAGAACGTTTGATAACCCTCAGAAATATCCTAGAACGTTTGATAACCCTAAGAAATGTCCTAGAACGTTCGATAACCCTCAAAAATATCCTAGAACGTTCGATAACCCTCAGAAATATCCTAGAACGTTTGATAACCCTAAGAAATATCCTAGAACATTCGATAACCCTCAAAAATATCCTAGAACGTTCGATAACCCTCGAAAATATCCTAAAACGTTTGATAACCCTTGGAAATGTGATCAGGTTTTTCCTAAAATCCTAAAGTCTGGAAACGAAAACAAACTTACGAGTTTCAGCCATCTCTATAGCTGAGATATCTGAACTTCGCTATCCACAAACCTGCAGTGATGCTGTTTCTTCTGCCTGCATCATATTCATTCTAGTAAAATATAATAATTGTAATCCAACATTATTATATTGTATATGAATCCTTTCTAAACAAACAACTGCCCTGTAATCAGACAGACAGACCATGTTATATCTGTTATAGAGATCCCTGTGCTGAACTTGTTCTTCTCTTTCAGTTTACCTCAGTCTTTGGATGGATTCAGCCTGTGGAATTGATATTCAGTTGGTCCCTCACTACCCAGTGGTTAGTAAGTCTGTTACCCTGAAAGTCACTGGAATCACTGGGACAATACGAAGCATCTCATGGTACAAAGGTTTAAACTCAGATGCCTCAAAGCAGATTCTTAACTATATTCCATCTGCTAACCCTCCACAGACACAGGGGCCACAGTATTTCTCTCGAGCCAGTGGGTTCCCAGATGGTTCATTACAGATCTCAGACCTTCTTACTACAGACCAGGGGAATTACACAGTAATAATACAGACTAACACAGCACAACAAGTCACAGTTAACCTGCCTGTCTATGGTGAGTAATTTGTATCATAATGAAAATCTAAATCCTGTGTTGGTTTACGTGATTAACAGGTTTTAGTTACTGGTATATAAACTGTGTGGGACAAATCATATTCACTCACTGACACTATTTATTCATCTCACCCAGGAATCAGATAAAATTGGTGCCAGGAGGGATCAGAATCAAAGTGCCCCCCCCCCCCTACTCCCCTCGATCCCCCATCAGACTTAACCAAAACCGATGTGGGGAACCAGAGAAATTAACCCACTAATTGCTGGGTCATACAGGGAAGCCAGTCCCATGAGCCAGTCCCACGAAGATCTAATAAGTCGTGTGGCAAGGGAGACCATGATGATGTCAAAGCAATTCCTCTTCCACCAGGATCTCCTCTAAGTCTTCCCCTAAGCTTCATTGGTGGTCCGGTGGAGGCACTGAACTGCGATCCACTTTTGGATATCAGTGCAGTACCAGCTATAGCAAGCAGTTAGTGTGTGACAGCTTGCTATAGTATTTGTGAATGGAGCTTAAGAGTTCCATTCAAAAATTGCTACTGAGCAAAGACTTGGTGGCGGAGATCAATATTAGGTGATCATTTATTAATCTTTGTCAATGAATGAAAAATCAGTTCCTGGAAAATGATTTCCGGGAAGTGATTTTTCCGATCTTGGAAAACAGGCATTTATGCCCATATTCCAAGTTCGTTATTATTCCCTAAGATGATCTGATGATTTTCTTGATTTAAAAAAAAAAAAATGGTTTTATTGTTATTTTAACAATAAAACCATAATTATAAAAAAAAATTGTTCTTGTCTAAGCTGTCCAGAGTCAAAGGGAATCACCAAAGTAAATGCTGATTATATTCCACTGATTTCAAGGGAAACTAAGCCTATAATAGGAAATTTTGCAGAGGTACAAAAAAAGACAAGTATTTGGCATCCGTTTCTATTATTCACAGGGAGGTGAGAACGCTTATTCCCACCTCCCTGTGAATAATATTACGCTCAGGAGACCAGGAACTTACCTTACCGCGCTCCTCTCGCAAGCCGCTCCTTCACTGACAGCCGCTCTGTCCCGACCGTGCGCCCTATCTCTACAAAAGATAGGGCGTGTGATAGGGACAGAACAGCTGTTCAGTGAAGGAGTGGCTTGCTAGAGGAGCACGGTAAGGTAAGTTCCAGGTCCCCGCCCTATAAAAGAACCATATAACCACACATACACTACTGCTCCTCGGGGAGTCAGCGCCAGGCAAGAAGGGAGGGGGTCACAAATTCCTTTTGTAGAAGAATATTGTGATCCACAAGGCCATTTCATGAGCTAGGATTTCTCTGATTAATATACACACCCACTACATCCACTAACCATTTCCTAGTGAGACCGGAATCTAAACTCCTTACCCTTGAGTTAGGGAAAATGATAATGGCAGGTGATTTTAACATATCTATCGATCCCACACTAGGCCGAGACCTTCCACCTCTGCACACAGAACAATTTTCTCCAAACCTCTCTTCTCCCTAATGAAACTCTTTAATCTATGGGACATATGGCGCATTTTCCACTCAAATGATAGAGAATAATCATTTTTGGTCCCACCCACATGATGTCCATGAG
Source organism: Hymenochirus boettgeri (assembly GCA_019447015.1). Lineage (NCBI taxonomy): Eukaryota > Metazoa > Chordata > Amphibia > Anura > Pipidae > Hymenochirus > Hymenochirus boettgeri. The sequence goes on along the minus strand of CM033475.1, from coordinate 213,813,691 downwards.
TTCCCTTACCAGACACTTGGAGGAATCACCAGACAGGCAGTTCATCTAATCGCACCCACCCGTCTTCCCTTGGTTTTCTTTTATTTCCTCATTGTACTCACTGTCATTTAGAGATGAGATCCGGGTCCGACTCGGACCTGGATCCAACACGGAGACCCTCGGTTACGAAATCCAAATGTTCAGATGGATCGTTCGGATTTCGAAACTTCGGAGCGCGTTTTCGATTTTTATTGAACGTTCGACCTATTTTCGAAAATAGCCTTGAACATTCGATAATCCTCAAAAATATGTTTGGAAACTCAAATAAATAAAAAATACAAAACACATTCGGATCGTATTTTTGAGGATTATCGAAGGCTATTTTGTAGAATTTTCTAAAATACCTTGAACGTTCGATAAAAATTGAAAATGCACTCGAAGTCCCGAATTCAAATTCCACTTTTGGATCTTTGGGATCTTCCCGAGATCCGTAAACCTGGCAGTTTCGGCCATCTCTGCTGTCATTGTGTCATTTTGTCATTGTGGCGTATTACGTTTGGGTGTCAGGAATGGTTCTTTGGTGAGGTAAGTGCCAAATGGAGGGAAGGGAGCCCACAGCGAGTTCCCTCATACCCCCTGTTTATTGGTGCAGAGACTTTGTTTAATCCAAGCATGTTGTCCGAAGTCATGTTCTATAATATAAGTCATCAGGTTAATTAGGCCCAGCTTCTTATTATGGTATTGATGATATAGTCCAGCATTATGCAGCTAAGAGTTGTAACACCATGAGAACACAGATGGGTTAATGAAAAGTTCTTTTCTATGTTCTAAATCTTTGCCTTTAAAACCCCCATGTTTTTTGATTTCCCCTAACACCCCCCATATCTTTTTTTCTCTTCCCCTCCTATTAAATGTAAATTAAAGGAAAACTAAACCCATAAAAACAAACTATTTGCCATTCGTTTCTATTATTCACAGGGAGGTGAGAACGCTTTATCTCACCTCCCTGTGAATAATAGGACGCTCGGGGGACCTGGAACTTACCTTACGCCGCTCCACTCACAGCCGCGTATGCGCCTAAGATAGGTCGTGCGGTCGAGGTGGGTGTTCAGTGAAGGAGCGGCTGCGATGGACGGCGGGTAAGGTAAGTTCCTGGTCTCGCGAGCGTAATATTATTCACAGGAAGGTGTTTCTATTATTCACCTGGATTATGGGAGTTTAGTGTCCCTTTAAAGAGAAAAGGAAAGAGTTTCCTTATTATGTAAATAATAAATACAACAAATACCATATGTAACTTGTGTTTATCTACTGTATATAATACATTCCACTTTATGGCAATTTCAATGAAAACTTTTATGTACAAAAGAAAATAAAAAGAACAGATGTGTGGGGAGCAGAAAAGGAAGAAACACATAACAGATAGTGAGGGAAATACCGACCACAATAGAGGAACCCTCAGAACCAGCATTATACAATAAATTGACTGCTGTCACAATGTTCAACTCTATCTGTAAGGAAAACACAAACCAAGTAGAGATGGCTGTTGTTAGTTTTACCATGAAGATGAGTTTGTGCAGAAACTGCCAATTTGTTCTTTGGAATTTCCCTGTGAATTCATTTATATATCTTGTCTCCGGGGTGTTTCACTGGTGAAATTTCCATGAAACCCAATGGATTTACATTAATTTACTAACTTATAAACATTCAGACATAGTTTCCTTTTATCCCTAATGTGTATTACACAAGGTAGGTTAATGGACTTAATGTATAATAAACAGGTAATATGGGGAATGGTTAGTGTGAAACATCCCAGATAAAATACACCTGACGTGATTCATGTAAATGGATTATCAGTTACGTAGGATCTAATTGTTATAATGATGTCTGGTACAATAGGAAGGAAATTGGCCTCTAGCATGTAAAATAGAAGGATTGCATTACATCTTATGGTCTAGGGAGTTATAAATATACAGTGAGATTACAAAGAACAGTTGTACGGTAAACAATCCCATTGGCTACAAAGAAAATGAGGAAGGTGAAATTCCTGTTTGTGTCACACAAGCAAATAATCAGACTTTATCTTCCTGCCAGAGAGATCACAATGTTCACCCAGAGAGGACGGTCAGTCTGGACCCTTTACATGACGGAGTATCTACTGACAGGTAAGGGGGGAGGGGTTTCTCTATCATTGGCCAGAGTGTAAACATGAAATAAATGAAACAGATCTATGCCATTAGGGGGTTTATTTCTCTCCCTGCACTAGTTTCTTCAACAACTGATTGAGGGCAATAGGACAGAGCACAGTGGTGTAACTAGGAATCACTGGGCCCCCTAAACTATGATGGGGCCCCTATCCATGCTTCATCCACAGTGGTTATCTGGTAGGAGGCCATAAAATAAAAAGATGGGCCCCCTTGGCTCCCCTGTGGTTGCTCCCCCTGATCCCCTCTAGTTACACCCCTGACAGCGCATGTAACTAGACACTGTAAGCCCATTATTAAACTGGTAATTTAGGGTTCTTTATTACTTTACAATGGAGCTTAAAGGGCATCTATAGTGAAAAAACACATTGGCCCATTGCAAAGTTAAATTCATGTACTCTGTGCTCCCTTTCTCCTATATCTGTCAGTGACTTTGTTTTTTCATGGTGTCAGATCTCTCTGTCAGCACTCCCCCCTTCCCCCTCCCCTCTGTTACCTCCTCCATGTCTCAACTCCAGCTAACCGACAAGCTCCTCATGTGCAGTAGGAGTTAAATGTTTAACATCCTGAAAAACACACCCACGCACAGTGGCCAATAGAAAGCAAGCTGTCCTGGAGACACGGATCTCTCTGTGTCCTGCTAAAATAAAAATCTCTCTCTTTGTGACCATCATCAATCAGTGAAATCTATCAAGAAGGGGGGTCAAGTACAGCCTTATATCTACCATGAAAGCTCTTATCTCTATATTATTACAGAACATGGGGGAGGGAGGGACCTGAGCAGGGAAGAGGATCATGTTGCAGGGAAGTAGGAGTAGAGAAATGTAATCTAACTTGTGTATCTCAGGACAGAGAGGGAAACATAAGAAAATGCAGACACTCTGGGGGTTGTAGGGAATTATAGAACACATGGAAAGAAAGAAAAAAAAGTTCATTTTCCCACTATAGATGCCCTTTAAAGAGCATAGAAACCCCTCCCCTTACCTTTAATTACAAATATACATGTTATAAAACTGTCCAACAATTAAAATAAGATACATTTTAAATGCCCTCTATGTATTGAATGTATTACTGGGGATGTCATCTAATGCATTTTATTGGAACTTGGAAGCACCAATGTAACAAATAAAATTGTTTCTGCATCTGTCCTGGGGCCTAAGCAGAAGATAAAGTAGTTTATTTGTAATCCTGCTTTTCTCAGATATTTTTAACCTTTTGAGTACCAACCAGTCTGGATTTTTTTTAAACAAATAAATAAATTGCCATTTATCAATTGGTGGCATTGCTACCAACCTACTCCAAATGGGACCAAGGCACAAAAGCATTTACAGAGAAAAATGTAACCAACTTTCTTCCAGTCCAGGGGGTATCACAGAGATATCCCAATATAATACGATTTTAGAATCTACATACCTTGAACTATGTAATGATGCCATTCTTTCATACATACAGTACGTGTAGAATTCCAGATCTAGAATTCTATGGTTTGAGAAGATTTTCTAAAAAAAATGTAGAAAAAGATAATTGGAAGTTAGAAAACGTACCCAAACCAACGTGACATATAAACAACCAGTAAATATCAATCTCCCACATGTCCCTGTATGGGTGTGCACACAGACAAGGCTACCAGCTAACCTCAAATGGAACCAAGACAGACATCCAACCCTGGCAAATGTGCCTTCCAGGACACCCCCAAGAAACTGTGCAAGCGATGCAGTAAATTTAGTGCTGATTATTGCACTCGTTTTCTCCACTGAAATGAAAGCCTTTTCAATTGTGGTTTTGACACCAAGCAAAAGATTGCAACTTAACTGCTAGCATTCACAAGATCACAACTTACCTTTCACTTTCACAAGATGCAATAATAGTGGTGGCTAGATCACTGGCGAAAAGTGCTGGTCAGTTGCGAAATTTATTGCATCTTCCCCATAATTCCAAAAATAAATATTTTAAAGGGGTATCTCCTATGGGGTGCCATTTGTTCCCAGATCATTTTGTAACAAAAAGACACACTTTAGTGACAAAACTATATTTAGCCAACCAAAAGAAGTTCTGTGGTAACAAAACACATTCAGTGAACAACAAAAAGACAACAAAAAAAGTCAACAAAAAAAACAATGTTTTGGTGACAAAACTATATTTAGTCAACCAAAAGAAATTCTGTGGTAACAAAACATAAACTAAGGCAACAAAAAAATTGTAGCACCAAAATGTATATTTTGATGACCAAAATCTATTTTGGTGAGCAAAATGTACAGTGGATTGAAACAGAACATTTTTTGTATACAAAAAGTGGTGAAGAGTAACATTATGCTGGCAAAAAGAAAAATTTGTAGACCAAATACATCTTGTAGCATCAAGTATATGTTTTTAGTACACAAAATGCACTAAGAAAAGACAAGCATACTTTTTGTGCACCAAGCTTTGGTAATAATAATCTTGGTTAAAAAAAATAAACTGGTCAATTTTTACTTTCCTTTTAATCCCTTCAGAAAAAATGTGTACACGTAATGACTCTCCATAATGTATTTCCCTTTAAATACTTTAATAAGGAATAACTGGTATATGATATACTTTCCCTCTCAAAATGGGATTTGCCATGCATCCTCTTTAACCTCATTAATAATAAAATGCTTGTAAATGGCACTGTAAAAGGAAAGCTTGCCATTTACCATTTTCATTGCCATTTACCATTACTATTACCAAATCTTGTTGACTATATACATGTTTTGGTCAGCTAAATAGTTTTGTCACCAAATCATTGAGGTTTTTTTTGTTGTTGACTAAATTTGTTTTGTAACCGCCGAATTTCTAAATGTAGGTTTTGTTACCATGGAATTTATTTTGGTCTTAAATATAGTTTACTCACCAAAGTTTTGGTTTTATTGACTAAATGTATAATTTCCTACCACTGAATTTCTTTTGGTCGACTAAATATAGTTTTGTCACCAAAGTATTGGATAAAAAAGCATGGATAACAACTTACCTGCTCTCCAGTAGTGATCCTAAAATGAATTGCAGCCTTGAAATGTTTGTTTTTTATCTTCTTTCAGACAATAGGGAGTGCCTGCGTTCAGACCCAAACCTGCTTTTCAAAATTTTGACAACAAAACTATGTCTCACTAGTCAAACTGCAGGGTCCCCTCTGCCAGGCCCCCATTAAACCTCCATCATGCCCCCTCCCCACCCCAGTAGCAGGTACTGCAATCAACGGGTTTTAAATAGTTGATCACACATACATAAGTAAAGGTGCGAGTGATCGGATTTTTAAACACAGCCTTTTAAAACAACTCATTGTGTGCACCTTTACTAACCTACATGCAGCCATGGGACCATTGATACAGATCAATAGACTGGTGTAAATTTCAGTTTACCTTCAAACCCACAACATTATAAAGCAGGGGTGCCCAACATGTACCAAGTGGGGGGCAGCACAAGTGGCACGCTAGACACTGATTGAACTCCGCCCCTCAACTGTCCAGAATTCCCAAACTGCCCACGCCCCACCCCTAGCTCCACCCACTCCTGTTTCCTATAGAAACTTCTTAGCTGTGGTATCTGTACTTACCTATCACAATACTGCATGGCTGCTGTCTGTCTCCTCCTGGTATCTCCTCCCCTCACCCCTACATTACACACGTCTAGGTAAACGACAGGCGCTGCATCATGTACATTCTAGTAAAATATAATAATTGTAATCCAACATTATTATATTGTATATGAATCCTTTATAAACAAATTACTGCCCTGTAATCAGACAGACAGACCATGTTATATCTGTTATAGACATCCCTGTGCTGACCTTGTTCTTCTCTTTCAGTTTCCCTCAGTCTTTGGATGGATTCAGCCTGTGGAATTGATATTCAGTTGGTCCCTCAGTACCCAGTGGTTAGTGAGTCTGTTACCCTGAAACTCACTGGAATCATTGGGACAATACGAAGCTTCTCCTGGTTCAAAGGACCAAGTACAAATGCTCCAGATCAGATCCTTAGCTATATTCCAGCTGCTAACCCTCCACAGACACAGGGGCCACAGTATTTCTCTCGAGCCAGTAGGTCCCCAGATGGGTCATTACAGATCTCAGACCTTCTTACTACAGACCAGGGGAATTACACAGTACAGATACAGACTAACACAGCACAACAAGTCACAGTTAACCTGCCTGTCTATGGTGAGTAATTTGTATCATAATGAAAATCTAAATCCTGTGTTGGTTTGCGGTTGAGGGTCAGGTGAGGTAAGTAGCAGGTTTTCTAATAAAACCATTGACATTGGATTTCATGATACTTAGTAGCGCAAAATCCAACACAAATGTTTTCCATCGTGTGTTCGATGGTTTCAATAAACTACCAGAAACCATAAGAAAAGATTTACACAGCTTTGGGTGATAGTTCCCGTGTTTACATCTCCCCCCTTATCCCTGATCAAGCTGTAAGAGTTTGAACAGCAAAACACGTTGGATCTACCTCACAAAACCATCCCCAAGGGGATTTTACCTTACCATGATACCACCATAATTTAAAGAGGCCGCACCATAGCAGAGATGTGCAACTACAACAAACTGCTAATGGACTGTTTCTGCAAGGTTTCTAGTGCCTTTTATTGTCTTTGTAGTTGTATTTCTGTGTGCAGACCAGGGAGATTCAATAAAATTTCTTATCGTTTAAAATGGTGCTCATTTTGCCCCAACCAATCAGGACTTATTTAACATTTGAAAGCTAACATCTGATTAGTTGGGGCAAAATTAGCACCATTTTAAATGATACGAACTTTTATTGAATAACCCTGCAGGTATCAGAACAGCACAGAATAAAGCCTGGAATACCCCTAGTGCTGGATAGGAATAACTGAATGTTTTAATATTATGGAAATGTAATTTTCAACAGATTTCTTGATCTCAACCTATTTTCTTTATTTTTAATCTCTACCCCCTTTATTTCTTTATTTTTAACCCATACCCTCAAAATATACATTTTATACCAACAGACAGACATATAGATGGAAATCAGGGCACAATGGCAGGTTTTGTGATTAAAAAAGAAACCAAATGAAATCCTCTCTGAAAATGTCACAATTCCCCTATCAAGAGGTTAAAAACAAATTAGAAATACCGTAGTTTAGTGAAATTAAGATTCACTATCGATCACGGTTACTTTAACCCCCTTGTTGCTCTGAGAGCTGGATAAGGGGAAATAGGGCCCTAGACAAATGGTGAGTTTTGGGGCCCCTTTTGATCAAAATGTAATAACCATCAACTCCCTTTAATAAAGGCAATGCCACATTCAGTTCCCCTAAAACTTAAATAAAGTTTAAAACCGTATTATTGCTTCCATGTTATTAATTAATAAAATAGTACACACCTCACTACTTATTTATTAATGTTGTACTGTGCACCAGCAAAAGTGTGAGTGGCTTGTGGAGGTGGGGCTGGTAAACTGGAGGTGTGACATATATATATATATATATATATATATATATATATATATATATAAACATGGAGGGTGGTAATATATGTGCAAAACAGAATTCCCCAACAAAACTGGCATATATGTTTTCCCACAGTGACTGGTACATACATGTTTGGTATATGAAACTTTGATCTTTCTGTGGCAGGACTCAGGTGAGTCCACTTTTCAAGATTAGGTTGCCTTGTGGGTAATCCGGCTCTGGTTGCGCTGGTCAAAAATGACACATGTGCAGCTGTTGCAATCTATTCACCAGTTGTTGTATATAGGTGACTATTTTATGCCATCTTATAGTTATAGGAATAGTTCACTTTCAGTGAACAATTCCTTTAATGCATTGATTGAAGACCAGGAGGATAAGGAGCTATGCCTTACCTCCCGTTCTTCAAAAAATGTGGAGCCAGGAACAAACAACTTAAAGCAAATTAACCTGTTACGCGATCCTCCGCAGCAGCACTGACAGGTCCCGGCCGCTTCCGGGTTTTGTACAGCTATAGTGCAAATGCACGATAATGCTATATCATGATATATATATATATATCCTCCAAAAAGAGCACTCAACGGGTCTTATATCAAAAAAGTAATATATCCTTTATTTCAGCAGTCAACGCGTTTCAACCTGAACAGGGTCGTCAGGACTAAAATGACATATACAACACACTGCCCTTAAATAGGGCAACCACATACCCCATGCGTAACAAAAAACCCCATGACTACCACACCTTTACCTGTAGACCATACTTCAAGGCAGTATTATATAAATATAATACTATAGTTAAACAGAACCTGGAAGCATCGGGAATTTCATTGCTACTGCGGAGGGTCGCATAACAAGTAAGTTTGCTCTAAGTTTGTTCCTGGCTCCACTTGCATTGATTGAAGAACGGGAGGTTTAGCATAGCTTCTTATACTCCAATCAATTCATTAAAGGAATAGTACACTTTGGTGGTGAACTATTCCTTTAATGTAGGGTTAAATCCCTTTTGGGATAAATCTCCCTATAACAGTCTATTAATTTAAAAAGCCTGGAATTTATTCCCCAGTTCTCCTTGCAAACACTTCCAAATTCCAAGGGCAGCTTCATCTTCAGTAGATTTTAAATCATATTAAAGGGGAACTGTGGTCCAAAAATGACTTTAGGTAAATTGAGAGAAATTGTCTCCTCCTCCCCTTGCAGCCCCCCACCTCTTGCAAGCCCCCCTTGCCCCTCCCACTTATGGCCCCTCCCACTCTTGGACCCCATGGCCCCTCCATTTGCAGGCCTCCTTTGGCCCCGCCCACTTGCGAGTACATTGGCCCCGCTCACTCATGGACCCGTCCATTTGCGGGTGCTATGGGACACTCAGACTCCCCCCTACAGAAAACTGTGTGAAAACAGCCTTTTCAGGCAGAGTGAGAACTCTGCTTGAAAAGGCTGTTTTCACATAGTGAGAGAGTAAAGCTAAAGATTCCCTTATCTTCACTGTGAGGATCTTCACTTCACAGAGCACGGAGGGGGAGAGACTTCCTGTCTCCTGTCCTGTCACTGAAGTCTGAGGCTGTGCTCGCCGCAACTGGTCTTTCAGATCTCCTTTAAGGTCAAATACAATAGATAAACCATTAGAATTTCATTCTACTTTAATATCTGGGCCCCGGCTGGGCTATTCCGGAATAAACATTCACCTGTGTAAAACCAATGGCTTTGTTTAGATGCATTGGATTGCCATTTTTAAAGGGGAATTCATCTTCCTAACAGGTTTGAAGGTTTTGTGACAAAATAAACTATTTCTGATTCCATCAACCTTGACTAGGGCACCACTGGTACTTACATTACCTGACCTACCATCAGTTTGCGGATCCGAACCCGGTTCGCGGCGGATTTACCTCGTTTGCGAACAGCGGATATCGCAGATTTTCCGGTTTTCCGCCTTCCGCACTTTTCCGAACCGCTCTTTTGAAAATTTTTAGAAATTACAAGGTTTTCACATGTTTTCGAAAATGCATGAAAATACGTATTTTCGAAGAATCCTCGTATTTTTGAGGATTTTTTCATTTTAATGGGTCTACTCGCGGATTTTAGAATTTTCGAATTTTTTCGAAAATTCGCTGATCCTCGAGCGGACCGGATTTTGCGAAGTTCGAACATCTCTACTCCTGACACAAACCTCAGGCTGTAATGTTTTGTAAATAACAATTTGTTATAGGAGAAGTAATGAATGATGTAAACCTAAAGCTGGGTACACACAGTAACGATAAAGCCCCGATACCGAACTGGTCGGCCGTACACTCGTTCGGGAAAGGCCAAAAATTTCCATCGGCCGTGCTAGACTCCCTATAGAAGAGTCTAGCACGGCCGATGGAAACACACAGTCCCGAGCGTTCTCCTTATGAAGTTCACAGGGAGAACGCTCGGGACTGTGTGTATGCAGATCTTTGAAAGATGGCAGACAGGATCTTGCAGATCCTGTCTGTCATCTTTCAGAAATCTGTACTGTGTGTACCCAGCTTTATGGTCACTTTCTTCTCCTCCATCCCAGGAACTGTTTATCTGCTTTTACACAGAGATAACGATATAGATTTATACCAAGATATTTACCTTCAGTGCACGGTACAGTGATACAATTATAGTTCTCAGTAATGGGCAATATAAACATCTGTTTTATTTATCCACTGGTTTTTCTGTTCACTTGTTTTTATTATATAAAATCATTTCAATATTTATAATGTTTCGTTATTGATTTATTATTATTATTCTTCTTATTATTGTGGATTTATATAACACCAACATCTTCCGTAGCGCTTTACAATTACATTGATACAATCACATCACATGTCACAAGAGCTTACAATCTAAGCACATTTATTTGACACATACAACCTATCAGTATGTCTTTATGATTGTGGGGGAAACCGGAGTGCCCGGAGGAAACCCACGCAAGCACGGGGAGAACATACAAACTGCTTGCAGATGTGTCCAAGGGTGGAATCGAACTCAGGACTGCAAGGTATCAGTGCTAACCACTGAGCCATCATGCTGCCATTTATTTTCATCTAATTCCTGTTCCTTCACCTACAGCGCCGGTCACTAAACCAGTGATTAGTCAATCTACTAACCAGGCTGTGGAAATGAGAATATCACCCTCACATGTATACAACAAACGCTGAGAAGATTATATGGAGCAAAGTCATGGGACTCTCCCTTCCAGGGTCAATTGTCTATAGATAACCGTACTGTCTTCATCAGGATTAACAGGACAGATACCGGGCATGTACCAATGTGCTCTGAGAATCCGTCAGTAAGAATATCAGTGATCCCTACACACTGACTGTGAATTGTAAGTACCTACAGCAGGTTATAAGATCATAGAGGGTGAATGGGCGTTATAATGGAGGAACACAATGTTAGCACACAGTGAAGGGCAATGATCCAAAATGTACAAACAATGTTACTACCTGTATTGCCCAGTGCTTTTATAGGGCTAGGTATAAACAGGCAGAAATTTCGTCTGGCCAGCCTGGCCAAAATAAAGCACAATCAGCTGTAATTTCCAGATATGTCCAACCATCCTTTTATCCGATTTGGACCACAGAATGATTGATATCAAATCTAGGTGGACAAAATCATTGTTGATATTCAAACCATCCGACTGAAATAACAAAATATCGTCTAGATAACTAGACTAAATGTAACAAAACTCCAAGGGGGTTACACTATCCATTGTAACTCATACGTTTATATAAGGAAATATTGTCTACAGACATTTCCCCCCCGTATGCAGATACCAAGATATTTTTAATATATTCTTCCCACACCCCCTTCCCCCTGCAATAGTTGATCACTGTTGTGCTCTGACCAATTTGCTGGTGTTGCTCCCAATAAAACAGATTATTTAAAAATCCACTATAGTGATAAATCAACATCAAAAAATATTATAGAATTTATATCGTTTTATTCCTTTTGTTGCTTCCTTTGAACTCATAATTCTCTTACCGTGATATGTTATAATGTGTGGGTGTCTTGTTATTACAAATGGTCCAGAGAACCTGAAAATACAAGGTCAATTAACAGTGAACTCTGGTTCCCCTATCACATTACAATGCAGTGCTGACTCTCTCCCTGAGCCCACCTACCACCTACCACCTAGATAAATATAAATGCTACTTCCAGTCAGGGGCGGACTGGGCCGGTGGGCAGTGGGGCAAATGCCCCCCGGGCCGGCCTGTGCAGTGAAAACCAGTTTGGACCGTGCAGTGTCAAGTTTAAATAAAATTTTTTAAAAAAGTTCAGTTTAAAAAACTTTATCAATATTTTACTTGTAATATTTTTATTTCTAGTCTCTGTTGGCAGTCTTTTTCGGTAGGCCCCAGAAATAAGCTTCCAGTGTCTGCTACTGTGTCCAGAATACGTCTTTTTTCAGCTTCTGTGTAGGCTAGAGTCGTTGCTCTTTCCGTTGTGCTTTTAGCGATGTCTGCAAACGACATTCTATCAGGGTGCTCCTGGCTCTAGGTAGCAGTGCAAGTCCATATACCAAAAGATTGGGCCTAGGCACTCCTTGTTGGCAACGTGCCACTGATGTTGAAGGTGCAGCTCCCGTTCGTCCTCTACCTGTAGGACTCCCAGCTATAGCACAAGCGTTTAGAGATGGAAGCGCACACTTATCTTCAGATTTAACTGTTTATTTATATCACACAAACGAACACATTTCGGAGAGCACTATGTCTCCTTCATTAGGTATAACTCACACAATGTGCCCCTTCACCTTAAAGGGCAAGTCCAGCCCCGAAATGAAAACTTACATACAGGTAAATCACCCCACAAAACCCTAAATGGTAATAGTTTGGAATCTGAAAGGTAAGTCTAACCAGAAATCCTACATAATGTCCTGTTGCCCCTCTTTCTGCTTCCTGGTTCTTCCAGTTAGCAACTGTCAGTTATGGATTTGACAGTTGACATCACAGCCAATGGCTGAATGTTAATCCCCTGTCTGCCTCTTCTGAGCATGCCCAGGCTCAGTACAGGCTCAGTACAGGTTTCTAAATTGCTCAGTTTCCACAAGGCCTCCAGAAGCATAGCAGGCATACAGTAATGAATTCATAGGACAAAGTATGATATATCAACATATTTTAAAGAGGCCATTCTTTCTAAAAGATGTTCTTATGAGGGTGGAGTTGCCCTTTAAGTAGACCATTAATCAAACCTAACTCCTCCCTCCTCATCAAGTGGGAGGGATTAGTCCAACCCAAAATTTAGTGACAATACAGCATATATAATAACAAGTGTCTATATGCACCAGGTTCCATGTATTTATAGTGTCCATTTTAGTTAAAAACCTTTTCTAACTTTGAAAGGGTTATGATGTTGCCATCTAGTGGTTGAATAATGGTATACCAGAATAGGATTACCTGTATGGATCAGAAAATAAGATACAATATTATTCTATACTTTTAATAATGGTTTTTATTGCTATACACTGTATATATATATGCAATTTTCTTTTATTTCACAGCCACAGATAAAGAAAACATCCACGCCACCTACCAGTTTTGATTCACTTTTTATAAAAAAATATACTGATATGTTGGACTAAAATGGACACTATAAATACATGGAACCTGGTGCATATAGACACTTGTTATTATATATGCTGTATTGTCACTAAATTTTGGGTTGCATTATCCCTCCCACTTGATGAGGAGGGAGGAGTTATGCTTGATTAATGTGTCTGCTTAAGGTGAAGGGCACATTGTGTGAGCATTTTATATATACAAGTCTGCTGCTGGCATGGGTTGGGGCATTTTAAATATACAAGTCTGCTGCTGGGTATGGGAGTTATGAGGCCATCCTCCAATTCACCAGCAAGTATAAAGTCAGCATACGTTCAACCAGCCACAACCACTTATTGTTTTGTGTGCCCGAAGGAAGATATTGGGGAGGCTTTATTCAATACCAGGAATTGTTAGCCCTACAGATCATTAGCCAGTGTTAGTCAGCTGTCGCGAGGCAGTCAATGGGAAGACGCGCTCTGCAAGGAGGTGTGTCTTCTCATGGGCTGCCTCCTGGACTGTCACTGACAGTGCCAGTGGGGAGGATCAGACCAGAGCGATAAGGGAGATTACGAGTAAGTGGTGCAGGACTTTTGTAAGGTACCCAGAGTAGGACTTATAGGGAGATTCAATAAAAGTTCTTATCGTTTAAAATGTTGCTAATTTTGCCCCAAGTAATCAGATCTTATTTAACATTTGAAAGCTAACATCTGATTGGTTGGGGCAAAATTAGCACCATTTTAAACAATAAGAACTTTTATTGAATAACCCTTTAGTTGTTTTAGTTCCTCACTCTGGGTATTTGCAGGAATGGATCAGAGAAATGGTAAATATAATTATCCTTTAATATGGGTACATTAATGGGGGATGGAAATTATAAGTTTAGTGTTGTCCTTAAAATTGTATCTGCCAATACAAAACTGTGATTTATTCACTGCAATTCTCTTATTACAAATATATGAAGATATCGGAGATCATTACAATCCAGGCCCCATTGTCGGGATCATCTGCGGTTCCATTCTAGGAACCATTCTGGTCATCTGCACAGTTTGGTTGGTCTACAGAAGATGTGTCCTTCCCAGGAAACAGGCAAAACAAGGTGAGGAAACACAGGGAGGGTATCTGGGAATCTGAAATTTAGATATCAGGCTAATGCCCCATAAAAAACCTTCTCACTCACGTGGGAATATGAATAAGTAAAATCCTTTTATTATACACACAAAGTGGGAATGGGGAAACAGAGGTAGAACATTTAAAAAAAAAAAAAAAAAAAAAAAAATGTCATATCAAATGTCATACTTATCTACTACAGTCAGTCTTTCTATAGCCGTATCATATATAGGTTGCATTAACATCAGTGAAACATGTCCAGTCTGTTCTACGGGACCTTCCCCCGCTCCCTACATTGCACATGCCCATCTGGTGATGCTCTTAGCAGTGTTCAAACCCAAAAAACTCGCCTCCACCTCTCGGAAAACACTCGGCTTGACTGGTGATGTGACTTGAATTGACAAAATAAAGACGGACTGTAGTAGATACAGTAGGTAATATACATACTATTACTATTGATATATACACATGCACTTTTGAGTGGTAGTTTGGTGTAATGGTTCTGTAGTTTTTTGAAATTACATATACCTATATATAGTGTTTTTAATTGTTTTAAACTTCCGTACTTCTGTTTTGTAATGTAAAGTGGTGACCATTAGGGGTCACTGTAACAAGTTAATGTTCTATACTTGCACATGTAATATCTTGTTGGTATGTGGTGCCATATTTGGACCTAGGGATGTTAATACAGTTATCGTTTAATAGAATGTCTTGTGTGTTAATCTGAAAGCAGAGTTCCAGAAACACATATGGTGTCAGAAGTGGGATATTTTCTACTGGCCAGTTATGAATGCACAAATTGAGAATTGGTGCTCATGTGTCCACTTTGTTTTCAATATCGTGCATCAAACTGCAAAGAGAAAACAATTCCACATGCAGTACCCTCAAGGCCATGGCAAAAGGTGACATCTGATCTTGTGCTAGACAGTGTGTACTATGTTCTAGTAGTAGATTATTACAGCCGTTTCATTGAACTGGAATCATTCAGGAGCACTTCTACTTCTAATGTCATAGGAAAACCAGAGAGCGTATTTTCCAGACACAGGATTTCAGATTAGTTTGTTTCAGACAGTGGCCCTCAATATGTATCAGCATATATTTAAATAAATATCACACACTATGGCTTTCAGCACAAAACTTCTAGTCCAAACTATCCACAGTTAAATGTAAAAATTGAGAAAACTGTACAAACTGTTTCAAAGGCAAAGCAAACTGGTGGGGATCCCTACATGGCCATGCTGGAGTACGGGAAAACACCAATTGATGGCATTGGGTCAGCGCTCAATTACTTATGAGTCACCGTCTGTGCTTAAATCTACCCTGACCATAACCAATTATTGCCACAGATCAGCATCATATCTTTGTGAGCAGAAACTGCATGCAAACCAAAGAAGACAGTCTGTAATACTACAACGGAGTGCTAAACCTTTATCTACTTTGCAGGAGGGAGATCAGTCATGGTACAATGACCTTGAAGAAAATGGCAACCAGGCCATATCACTTCTAAGCTACAGGCGCCTAGATCATACATGTTACAAACTGATGTTGGTATATACAGACGAACTGTAGATATTTGATCAAATATTGTACACACCCTTACCAGACCATTGTCTTCAAATGGCCTGGATGATGACTTGGAAGTTAATGAAATATATCAGTGATGCACACCTGACTGCAAAATAATCCTCAATTTCAGCCACGGACACTGGTCTGCAAATATCGCTAGTTACATTAGTATTTATTTTATACTTCTCAATGCTTTATTTCTTTGTTATTCATATTTTTTAATTTAATTAAAATTAATTTTTTAATTTTTTTTTACGTATGTTTTTTTAAAAGAAGGAGATGTAATACAATGTTTCTATACTTGCACATGTATGTATGTATGTAAAGTTTTTTATAAAGCGCCACTTGGGGACCAGCGCTGTACAGTAAAAAATACAATAAAGTCATACAAGAGGGATGAGTACATAGATAGTTCAGTATATAAATATATAAATTCTATAAATAGAAGCTAGAGCTTTGCCACAAGCGGTAATAACTTGTTGGTATGTGGTGCCATATTGGGACCTGGGATGTTAAACAGTTTTTCCTTAACATGTATGTCTCTTGGGTTAATCTGAAACAGAGATCCAGAAACTCTACACGTTTCTCTCCATTTCAGCTTGTTGTGTATAATAAAGGGATTTTACTTATTTTCTATTTCTTGTTTCTCGTGTGGTTTTGTTGTATATATTCTTACCCATACGCTGCTCCCTATATAACAATTGGGTTTTAAAAAATGTAAGATTCTATTACTTTTTGATAAATAAAATATCAGTTGGCTCGGCTCCTATTTGTAATGCTGGCCTTATACCAGAGACATTTAACAGAGTCAACATTCGATCATCAATTCTATGAAATGTCCATTCTTACCAGGTTCACCAGATATCCCCTGTGCCCAGCCAGGAGGGGGCATGGCAGAGACTGAGTGGTACAGAGGCAGAGACTGAGTGGAGCAAAGGGAGGGTTGGGGTTAGAACATTTCAGGGCAAGAGTGGGCATTCCGCGGACAGGGCTGCCAGGGCCAGTGTTTGGGCAGGATATCAGCCCTGACTGCCGGAACTCTGGATTTTGCACCTGCAGTCGGCACAATCCCGCCACAATAGGGACACCTGGCGACCCTGATTCCAACCTTCACAGGTTTATTCATTTTGGGATTGACTTTCAAACCACATTGGTTCTTCTGACATTGCGCTAACGTTGGGAGAATGACGTTAGGACATGGAATATTTCCAGTTCCATTAATATGCAGCAAACAATCGGATACCATCTGAGTGGTTACTGCAGTTAATACAATGGGAAGACTTTTCCCTCTGACTCTATATCAGGGGTGCCCAACCTGTCTCAGTGCATAGTGACAAGTTTTTTGCTCCACCCCACGCTTGCCCAGTCTCTGCCCCCAGCCCACCAAGACCCAACTAATAGCCCCACCCAGCGGTTCCATGGGCAACATTTTTTTCTGAACAGACTGACAGGTTAGTCACCTTACCCTCTATGTTATCATACCGACTAATATTTCTAGCAAAGCTGCTGCACAAACCCGAATTCTAATATATATTTATATATTGCTAATTATATTATTCTTTCTACTACACAGCACAATCCATTCACCAACAGAATCCTCCAATGTGTATGAAAATGTCCTAAAACAGGTGGGTGATCAATTGGGGGATCATGGAATTTCTCATTTCTAGACATAAAGCCTACACTAAGTGCAGGGTGATCCCCCTCTCATTAGCTTATATACTTGCAGCACAAGGCACGATGCAATGTCCCACATATAAATTGGTCACTAATTTCTTTCTATAATTGTGTGGGTGACACGGTCCCATTTAGCAGCCATTAACCCTTTCTGTGATGAACCTCATATACACAAACACACACAAGTGCAAACTCCTAACATTTCTTAAATGGAAGGTGGGACTGCTTAACTCCACCCCCTAGACAAACCCCCACCCCCTCCTATGTGGATTTAAATCCCATCCTGAAAACCAGCCATGATTAGAATAAAACAGCGTTTTTCGCGGGACCTACTGAAGTTCCAAAAGTCTGAATTCAACCTAATAAATCTAAAACAACATTTTAGAATTTTGTGAGAAGTTTTGAAGTTTCAAAAGGAATTTTTTGATTTTTGAATTTACGATGAAATTTTAAAGTTTCGAAAATTCCGACAGATCCGTGTATTTTCTAAACTGGCAGTTCCAAATCTAAACCGGTTTGTTTTGAAATTGGATTTATCACTAGCCATGATCTGCCTAACCCAAACATTCTTAGATTTATCAGGCCGTAAGGACAGTGGGACAGAGTCTTATTATCTTGGCTTAACTATAACAGTTGGGAGGTTGGTAAGTGTAACACAAGCTGCTTGTACCAGATGGTAACATGCGTGAAAAACTTGCATACCTTTTACACGGTTAACCGTCTGCTTGCGCTGGGCGTGTCTGCGTGACTGATCGTGTCTGCGTGGCTATCTGCATATCTGACAGTGTCTGCACTACAGAATGTCTGCATGACCAAGAGTGCCTGTTTAACTCATTGTATTTACATGACTGATCATTGTATTTTGCATGACAGATCATGTCTGCGTGTCTGCGTGACTGAGCATGTCTGCATGAATGAAAGTGTCTGCATGACTGTCTGTTTGACTGAGCGTATCTGCTTGACTAAGTGTGCTTGCGTGACTATCTACATATCTGAAAGTGTCTGCATTACAGAATGTTTGCATGACAGTGTCTGCATGACTGACTGTCTGTGTGACTGAGCATATCTTTGCGACAATGTCAGCATGACTGTGTGTGTCTGCATGAATGAGCGCATGTCTGCGTGAATGAGCGTGTGTCTGCGTGAATGAGCCTGTGTCTGCGTGACTGAACACGTGACTGAGCGTGTGTCTGCGTGACTAAGCGTGTCATAAGGGGTAGCATTTGGATCCATTAGTGTGTAAGAATCGCAGCACAGAGCATGTCAATGTTGATGGCCAAATTTTGTGTGCCGGGATCGCAGAGCGAATGGACGGTAATGTAGATTGTAGTTTTAACCAGAGCCCCTAATGGTGGGGATGTTACAATGCTGAGTCTCACCATGTTGTGGACCCCGGTACCTGTGACAGCTGGAGAGGGAGTCGTCCGACAGAGCCAGGGATTCAGGGCCAGAAGAGTAGACAAATGTAGTCAGAGATTTAAGAATTAGACAGAGCAAGGATCTCAGGATCACATCAAGGCTTTCAGGGGCAAATACAGGAATACGGAATCCAGTGGGGACAAAACATCCAGCAGTACTTCCTTCCATTGCTGGACTTTTTGAATCTGCCGCCATTCCATTATGGGCATGTCTGAGTCAGTGTGCTTGGAGAATGTTAGAGCGTGCCATCTAATAGGGGGACATGCTCTGGGGTCGCCAGAGGCAGACTGGGATAGGGCGGTAAGAACTGACATCCTGATTATTTATTATTTTACCCCTGTGATTTCTAGGGTCGGTGCCATTTGTGTCTCCCTAATGCTGTTTCCACTTTCCTCTGCCTTTAGGGACAGGATATTATGGAGGAACCTTCATACATGGTGAGAATCGTCTTTGTAAATGGATCTGAAAACTGCATTTTGGTTTGTACCATCAGTAGCGCAAATAGCATTGACAATGTTCTTCATTGGTCTTCCCCTTGGTAACGTTTGTAAATGAAGGGAGACAGCACAGATGGAGTTGGCTATGTGGGTAGGTGGTGTCTCCTATTTTAATTAGCGCTCAAACATGGGATTCCAATGAACTGACTTGTAAGGGAACCAATCACTAAGTGACAGCTCTGCAGACACCAAGAGACTATGTGAGTGAAAGGCATGTTGGAAATGTTTGTGTTCATCTCTTGCAGGATCTCCACTACAAAGCACAGGACATACAATGAACTTAAACCATGACATCCAGCATATGAATATGGTTATAATGTAGTTAGTACAACATGATTTTCTTTTTAACATGAATTGAACTAAATATGTTTAATATTTTCCTTGTGTTTGTCTTTCAGGGGTTCTGGAAATAGAAACTATAAAGAGACAGAATTCATATACTGTGCACACTGTACCTACCATATATGGAAAGAGTTAAATCCCATCCATTCAACATCATTATTAGGAGTAGGCTTGGGTATGGTGAGGTCTATCTATGACCTGCCCCAAGTTCTGCATCTGGACTGCCCATGCCCCACCCATCCCAGACAAGGTATACAGTCCGGGACACAAACACATGCTCTTTACTTCTCTCTGAAAGGCAGATGTTAAAAATAAAAATCCTAAAATCCTGATTCTATTAGTGTCACATCCCCTAAATGAATATTTACACAATATACAAGGCAGAAGGGAACCTTTTGGGTGTACCCCAATAGGTATTAGAGGGGACATATATACACACATCTTTTGGATTGTACTGGATTTAAGATACATGTTAAATATACATAAAGTGCAGCCTAACATCTAGGTAAGACAGAACATTATCCATCTTATATTTGTTTATAACACTATCATATTTTTCTGTTTGTTTATCGATTTATTTTGATAAATCTATACAGGTTTATTTTCCAGGTCTGGGAAAACATACATACATCCGAAGTTGTAAAAAAAAATAACTTCCTCACAATCGAACTGTTTTTTCGAGATTACACATTCTATTTTAGAGGGTCACCGAAATTTTAGAAAATTAGAATTTTAAAGGATTTTCAAAAATTTTGTAAAAATGATACAGTAACTTACTGTAAATGGCTCTGGGACCTGGGGAATGGTCTGGGAACAGATAATCATGTTCTTTCAAATCAGCATTGGTCAATCAGATACTTTCTACTGGTTACTTATTAAAATCACACAAATTAAAACAATTCCACCACTTAAAGGGGCATTCAGCATAAGTTCCCAACGTCATATTCTAAATTCATACCTTTGAGTGAGGGTATCCAGTTTCCGAATCCACTGTGCCTCTTTTAACAACAGTGTTTTAACTCTATTCCTCCTCTACATCCTAGTTTAACCTCTTCTAAAATTTTAAATTGTAGTTGGGAGAAAGAATGTCCAGACTTATGAAATGCTTGGCTTATCGACTTTCTATTTTCTTCTTTATTATGTCTGACTTATGTTCTCCTAGATGTTCTTTAAATTAACGTGTATTTTGTCCTATGTATAATTTTCCGCAAGGACATTTTAAGACTACACCACATTTGTGGAGAGACAAGTATAGAAGCCTTTATTAGTACTTATATCCCTTAGTGGGATGGTAGATGGAATTACCCCTAATACAACTATTACAATGAACACAAGACATACATAGGTAAGTACCACTCCTGATATAACCCTGTAAGTCTCTCGTGTTTCATATTTTCTATTCCTTTACTTCACCGACATCTGCTCTAATAAATGATCTCTGATATTCTAGATTTTTATACGATACTAGAGGTTTTCTTTTTAAAATAGATATATGCGGCATATTGGATTCCAAATATTCCAGTGCTATATATAATTTGTTTCTAGACCAGCAGGATATCCTACCTGCACCACTACTGAAATATGCAGTTGTGGCAACACCTTTGCGGTGGTGCTCCCAGTGTATAAATAATCCAGATACACACCAAATACAGAGGACCCACAATATGTATGGGGCCCCCCCATGTACACTATATGGGGCACACGCACTGTTAAACCTGCAAAAATGAAAAAGTTTATTCGAACACCATACACAATACACCATATGCATACATAATTAGCTCATAAATATACTCCTAAAAACCTAGTACATCAATCGGGGCGTCCCCCGAATCAACAATAAAAGGATCAATAGTACTGAATCCCCCTCTCTACCATCTCCCCTCTTCGCAGAGTCAGAGTGTCCCGATCCGTATAAATGAAAGTACATGCTTGCTTGAACCGAACCACCCGTAATGAATGTAAGTGCTAATATATTTGTTTCACATTATTTGACAATACATTATACTTAGATATTAGCATTAACCTATCTTCTTTCGTTCGTCCACATTTTTCTCTCTATCTTTTCCATATGTAAAACTTCCAGTATACTCTTTTCTAATAGCTCCTCTGGATAACCTCTCAACTCTAAATTTGGTTTCCATTGTCTCCAATCTCTTTTTGCAGTATATCTGGATCTGACACTATTCTCTTCACTCTAGTGAACTGCGACTCTTCAGTATTGACCTCTTACCATTTTTCGGGTGAAAAGAGTTATATGACCGCAATGTGTTTCTGTCAGTCGGTTTTACAAATAATCTGTTTTTTTGTAATTTACCCACCTTCAATTATTACGGTACTGTAGTGTCTAAAAAGGGTAACATATGTTCACTGGTGTTGCTTGTGAATTTTAGATCCCCTATTTGATTAAGGCTTGTTAAAATGTTTGCAAGGGATCGAATGGGCCCTCCCATATCGCAAAAACATCATCTATAAAGTGAAACCAGCATTTACAGTACCTCTGGAATAGACTGTTTGTATATACATACTTCTCTTCATATTGATTACATAGATGTTTGCATACATAGGGGCAACATTCAATCCCTATCGGTACCACAGATTTGTTTGTAGTACACATCCGTGAGAGAAATAGTTATTTTTTTAAAACAATTGACAATAATTCAATGTTAAACCTTCTGTGGGCTCCATCTAAGGTCTAATCATTAAATATACACGTCGCTGCTTCCAAACCTCCTTATGTGTATTTTAGTATACAAACTTTCAATGTCTAGTGTAACTAGATATGAATTCGGTTTAAAACACATTCAATGCTACAATTTTAACCCAAAAAGTCACCAGTATCTTTCAAGTATGAGCGATGTCCTAATACATACGATCTTAAAGCTTATCAAGAAGGTTGCTAGACGACTAAAGATAGATTCCCTACCAGCCACATGGGCCTACCAGTGGATCTGCTAATTTGTATGGATCTTCAGCAGGCATGATGACTGGGTAATGGGATGTTTTCTTTACATAGGTATTTAGCTACATATAATCAATAATTCCCAAATTTTCAGCTTCTACTACCAATCTCTTAATTACTTTTTGTATATCCATACTGGATTCTTATTAAGGGGAGGTAAGTTTTATTGTCACTTAACATGTCTTATCATTTGATATACCTCTTAACGGTCCTAAAATCACAATAGCCCCGCCTTTGTCGGCGGGCTTTATATGATTTCATTATCCCTTCTTAAATTCTCAAGAGATTGTCTTTCACCTAGCCGTTAGAATGTTACTCTCTACATGTATTTCATGATATTATATCTCTGTTCTAATCGTTAAATCCTCTTTTACTGCTTTTATATAGACTGAAATACAGATTTTTTTCTGACGTAAAATTTAAATTTGTTTTCATAACCATCATTTAACCCTTTTAGGTCGTATCATTTTCAGTGTTCCCAAAGAAAGTCTTTAAGTTTTAAACTCCTAAAGAAAACATTCATTCACAATCCATTTCAAAGAAATCAGGTTTAGTCACTGTAACATATGATAGTCCCTTTTAGAAAAATGTTCTTCACTTTCTGTTAATGCATTTTTTGATAATTTACCACCAGGGACTGTTGCGAGTCCCCATAGGTTTTCTCGGTCTCCCTCTTTGTAGTGATGCCTCCTGCCCACTCGCCTGTGTTGTTTTTCTTCTAATCCGAGATCTTGAGAATGGTCTAAAAAAACTTTCACTATCTGTATCAGAGGACGTTGTTGAAGTTCTTTCCGTGCCATCTGCTCATGTTTGTGAATATGTTTGTCCTCTCGCTTGTATCTCCAGGCACGTTCCTATAAAACCTTTTCTTTCATATATTACTATACTCTATACTCTTTATTAATTACTATCAGTTCTTTTAGAAATAATCTAATTGGTATACTAACCATCAGATTCTTTTCTAATCAAATTGGTTACAATCAATTGGTAAATGTGTTAAGAGGGATCACTATTGGTAAATGTGTTACAAGCACTCTGTAGTTAGGGAACTCAAACTACAACTCCCTAAGGCCCTGGAAAGCGACCACACCACCTACACCCACTCCCCCTGCCAATTGAATGTTTAACTAAACCAAACATGGCCAATCGAAACATACAGACTGCCCTCGAAAGAGACCTAAACTAAAAAAGGATTCAAACCAGAGGCTAAAACCCAAAGACTCAGAACTTACCCTCCCTCCTTCCCACCTCCTTTCCACCCTCAAACCCCCACTCAAGCCACCCTATTACCCCTCCAAGAACTACAAATACACCTGGTCCCCGCAGAATCGCCGGCCCAAGGAACACCCACAAACGAGACAACCCCCCACAGGGGAACACGAAAACTGTTCTCCCCAAACCCAAGGATTAACCACCAACCAATATACAACAAGACCACAAACTTCAAGGGTCACTCTGGACACCTAAGTTCCTCACTCCTCAAACACTACAGAAAACTATCCCAACCCCGCTCTAACCCAACACAACTAGCTCTCCTCCAGACTCGCCACACCTAAAAAACAAGGAAACCTTTCAGTGGTAACCCAAAACAAAGAACCCAAACACCCAGAAGCCCAGAGGACCACGACACAACCACCCACAACCCAGACAAAACACATCAGGTCACCCCACTCTCCTCCCCACCAAAAACGATCAAATACCCTCAAGCGCCTGGACTAAATGAATGAAACCTCACACTCCTAATAAGAAGCATACTTCTCCACCGGAACCAGACAAAAGGACCAAAACAGACAAGTCCCCACCATAACCACCACGAACTTGGATCACTTAAAAGGACCTAGAGTTAAAAAACATGTTGTGGTGTCACAATAAATGCACTGTGTTTATAGCAACATACCTGTGGGGGTTGTCTGAGTTTTTTGGTCTCTATACTACACACTTTTATTTGAACTTTGACCCCTCGTTCACACATGGACCACAAGGGACCACAAACATCCCTCTCTCATCCTCTTCCCCCCCATTACATTTTCAATGTAATGTCAGTATCTAGAATGTTAAGAAATGTTACACAAGTTATAATTGAATGTTCTTTTTCTTGTTTTGTTAAGGTGTGCCTCACACTAATATCACGAAACCCATTTAGGGATCCGGAGTCGTTGGGGCGACTCCGGATCTCTCCCTACATACTCAGGTATCTAAGAGAAACAAACAAACAAAAGGCAATACATCCAGAACTTGAGACTGCTGGAGATCAACTTATTCCCCCCATACGATATGTCTAAAATAAAGGACTTAAATATTAGAATATTATCCACAATGCTAGGGACTAATATCCCCAACAAACGTAATAACTTTAATACTATGAGAAAGAAAATGGGTAATTACCTTTATACAAGAACCCACCTTTGTAAAACTCAAAGAGCAAACTGCTCAGTAAAAAATACCTTTCTATATACTATGCTTCAGCAGGCCTCAAAAAATGCGGGTTGCCATTCTAATATTGGACCAACAAAAATGTCACCCTAGTCAATGTTACGCCCTCACACTAACCAAAAACAATTTTTTGAGTGCTAGAGACTAAAATAGCTTAACACAGCTCTGGACACATTAATGGCTGGGGACTTTAATACCAGAACTCCAACCACAGCTGGACCGCTCTCAACCATCAGCTTCCCACACCTCCTCTAATTCAGCCAAGCCACTAACCACACTGATACAAACCTGAACCTGTGGGATACCGGGAGTTTACCCACCCAAAAGGCAGACAATACACATTTTAATTAACTCAAACCCCCACAACCTATACACCAAATTGATGTGTTATTTGTCTCAGTATCCTGATCCCATCTATCCACGACTCGGACATTTCAAGCCCTCACTTGGTCGGACCATGCACATGCCTCCCTAGATCTAAAAGACATTCTCAGATGGACCTCATCATACAACTGGAGACTATCCTAAACAGACACTAAAGTAAAGAAAACATTAAAAAATTAATTCACCTATACTTCCTAGAAAACATATCAGACTCCATAGACTTCCCGACAGTATGGGCTGCCCATAAAGTGTTATCCGCGGCCTCCTCATACAAGCATGTACGTGAAAAAGAGAACAACTCCACAACTAATAAAACTCTGATTGACCCAAATCAAAGAAATAGAGAGGCAACACATGAAGACACACCTTGAACGCTGACCTCACACAACTCCAGTTACTACGAACAACTCACCAACACCTACAAACAAAGCAGACAGAGCATTAAAAATCACAAGACAGAAATACTTCACCAAAGCTACAGATGATTCAAAACAAACTTTTGAAGATTTCTTACCAAACTATATGGACGGAACGACAGCCAGAAACAGATGAAGACAAAACTGATGACCGTATCAATTTCCTTGCCCCCCTAGAAACTCCCCAACTCTCCCAACATGACATAGACTCCTAAACGCAGATATATCACAAAGAGAGATTCTGGAGCCATAAAACACTCAAAACCGGCCCCGCCCAGACGGATTCACTAATTGATATTACAAAGTATACACCAAACCCTTCTCCCCCACCTTACAACACATAATAATAACCTTTCTCCAACCAAACAACCATATGCACCCAGACTTACTAAGGGCCAATATAACAGTGATTCCCAACCGGACACAGACACAACGTCTTGTAAAAACTACCCGACCAATCTCACTCCATAAACACAGACCCAAAATACTAACAAAAAATAATGACAGAAAAGACTCAACGAAATATACCCAAACTGATACACCCAGACCAAACAGGATCATTACCGGATGACAAACGACATACAATATCAACTACACTACAATTAATGCACATATCAGCCACAATTCAAACACAGACACTATTTCTAAGCCTTGATGCTGAAAAACGTTCACGAATAGACTGGGAGTACAGGAGTGGGTCCTATCATTCCTTGGCTTCCCACAACTATTTAAAAAAAAATACACAATATATATTCCTAACCCTTCAGCAACGATACAAATAATGATTTAAGTCCAAACCCTTTCAATCCTTAATGGAACAGAAGGGGCTGCCCCCTCTCACCAATCCTCTTCCAATCTGTCTAGAACCATTGGCTCAAGCCATCAGATTAAACCCGGATATCAGAGGCGTGGAGGTGGGAACACAAACCTACAAAGTGGCTAAGTTCGCCGACGATACCCTTCTATCCCTCCGGGACCCCACTGCCTTCACTCCCACCTCTGTTCCAACCCTCACTGACTGTCAGCCACACTCTCAGACTTAAACATCCACGCCTCCAAATCTCAAGCATACAATTGCCATCTCACCACCAATACCAAAGAATACAATATAACTGGGAGTATAAATGCAACTAAAATCTCGACACTACCTGGAGTAAGATTGGCCCACATATCCACCAACTATAACACAGTCACCTACTCTCCCCAATTCAAGCAATTACACACGCTACTGGAAGAATGGTCCCCCTACCAAAATATCCCTATTTGGACGAATAAATACAATTAAAATTATGGTCCTCCCGAAACTCCTTAGTCTCTTCCGTCCTGTCCAATTCCATCCCCAGGAAAGCACTTGCAACTTGCCAAAAATCATCACAAGATTTGTATGGAACAACCAGAGACCCCCTCAAATTACAAACTCTCCAAAGACCAATACCCAACTCGGAACTTCCCTACCGACCTACACCTTTATCACCTGGCTGCCAGAACCGCCCAAACTATGTCTTGGAACTCCATCCAGACCCCCCAAGGATAGAACATAAAGAGAGCTGCTGGCAAGATACACCTACCGGCCTACTATGCGCGCAACACCTCTTACCCAACGAACTAAACAACCCCATTATCAAATATACAGTGCAAGATTGGGAAGAGAACAACCCACAGGTTTCCAACTACTATCCCCACACTCACTAACTACTCCAATACTCTCCAACCCCGATTTTCCCCCAGGTATGAATATCAGAAATGGAGGAAATGGGCGACAGGGGTCCTGTGGTGGGTATCCCACTGGAGATCCAAACAAAATTATTAATTGGGACACAGCCAAAGAAAAATCACAACTTCAACAAGAAGACTGGTCCCAATACTACGAACTCTCAACCCACGCCAAAACTCTAGTAACAGTACCAACTGCTCATCCCAATCAACATTCGAAAAACAAATAACCCAAGACCCACTGGGCACCAAAAAAACCAAAATATATGCCCAAATGCTCGACCACAGACCCCACCTCAAGCTCCCATCAAAACATGGGAAATATGGCTACAGGAAGAACTCAACCGATGACAAATGGTCAATTTTGCATCAAACTTGAAAAAATGCTCAAACACACATTATCCTTCAAGAGAAACATTAAATAATACTGGCTGGTACAGATCCCCGTTATATATGCAAAATATTCCCTCATCCTCCCCACTCTGTTACAGAAATTGCCACAAGAAGCCATATATTACACTGTTGGTGGAGCTGTCCAGAGGTGAATAGAATTTGCTAGACTGTTATACTACTGTAAATTTCACTCTGAAAACAAACTTAACCCCCAACCCTGGGACGCCCCATTCAACCTTCCCTCTCCAAAATTAAATAAAAAGGGAACAAGTTTTCCCATTATATATGCACCAAACAAGATCCCTAATAGCTTCCTCATGAATTCCATCCCCCCATCCAAAACGCATCTAACTAACAAAATCTGGTGGTTATATATAAACGAAAGGCAAATACATTAGCCAGAAATACACTGGCTAAATT
The DNA here is from genome assembly GCA_019447015.1 of Hymenochirus boettgeri. Classification (NCBI taxonomy): domain Eukaryota; kingdom Metazoa; phylum Chordata; class Amphibia; order Anura; family Pipidae; genus Hymenochirus; species Hymenochirus boettgeri. The sequence continues at coordinate 213,785,194 of CM033475.1, read as the reverse complement.
TATAAGGTTTGGGATCTATGGATCACCCTCATGGACCACCCAGATCCTTAGCTACATCTAGGATGCAAAGGTCTATCAAGGTCTGTTGTGATGGGAGGGGTCTCGGGAGACCAAGAGGGGAACCTAGCAAGGGAGAGATTCGGAGTTTGACTACCCAAGGCAAGGGACTTACCCGCAACATCATTAGCTTGGTGGAAATAGTCAAGATATGATGATCTTGAAAAAGGAAAAAGTCCCCCAGCGCTTACGAAGGTAAGGGCATGAATATCAATGTTAAATTGTATTTAATTTCTTATCCTGCCCCCCCTCAATATTCATCAACAGCCCCCCTGCTCTCCTCCCTATAAAAGAACCAACCAACCATATCCGGCTGGTCCACACCAGCGGAGATAACAAGCCCCATACAAAGAGAGCACACCAAAGTTGTTCGAAATGTAAATAATTTTATTAACAGTACTACCAACAGGGAATACATAGAGTTAAAATGAAGTTATAGGATATAAATTAAACTGTAATATTGCACAGTATGCCCAAAACATACTCAAAACTATGTATTTACTACTTGTGTTTTTATACGCTGACTATATATGAATAGATATATAATGGCAAATGTTTTGTTTATCCTGCAAAACTTCAAATATTGATTGAAATAAGAAAACAGAATAGAAGCCCAGTAGGCAGACACTTTAAGAGTGCAATAATGGAAGATACCACCAGACTTCGAGTTCGGGGAGTAGAGCAAATAATATAGAGATAGGAGAGGAAGGGATAGAAAAATAGCCCCTTTAAAAGCTGAAGATAGGTGGATCTGGAATTGTGTACTAGAATCCTTAAAGTTCTTAGTGCTATCTGGTGTAACATGTCATGTGTAGTACTTACCATTTCTCTACATCTTAGAATCTTTCACTCTCCCCATTTAGATCCACGGATCATTAAGCGGAGATTTATAGTTGGTCAGAGTATATATAATATAGCATACATGTAAAGATATAGTACCATTAAGTATCCATTTTCATATTGAGTGCTTAAAACCAAACTTTTAATTGTTACAATGTATAAGTTTTAAGTGTTATCCAGTCCCTATATCTAAGAGCCCTGACGTACATGACCCTCTCCTTTTGGGTGGGTCTTAGAGCCGAGGGCTATTTGAATCGTGGTCTGGTGGGAACCGATCAGCCTATGACTAAGGGTCTATCATAGCCCAAAATGCGTCAAGTGATTTAGAGCTTTTTAATGTTACTATCCGTTGATATGTAAAGAGTTTTTACATTATAGTGGATTCTATTTCGTTCCTAGTGTGCACCATACATTTTTATCTTTTGATTCAATTAGATCAACTGGACTTGAAGTTTAGTTTCTTGAAGACGTTTCGCTAGTCACCGACTGGCTTCTCAATTCAGAATGACTTTACAAGAATCTGTGGCAATTATGTACCCTGGAAAATCCCAAAAGCATATTCCCCCAGGTGTTAGGCGTGATTGGATAGTGGCTAAGAGGTGTTAGAGGAACTCCCAGATAATGTGTCAAAAACGCATTGTACATGGCAGACAGCTGGTGTCGAACCCCCCACCCTATTTAGGCTTGGTTTTCTTTATTTTCACATAAAGGCCTCCTTAACACCTCTCTTGAACCAGTCCACCTTCCTTTGCCAATATGTTAACATTACAATCTTCAAAGTTATGTCCTTTATCCTTAAGATGCAGATACACGGCTGAGTCCTGACCCAGAAACGTCTTCAAGAACTAAACTTCAAGTCCAGTTGATCTAATTGAATACAACAGATATACCATGACCTGGATGAATGAGAACGTTCACAAGCACCATCATTTTTTTTTTGTATGAATTTTTTCACTATAGTTGCCCTTTTAAAGGCATTTCCATCCCCAAAAACAAAATGTAGCCCATAGATATCCTCACCATCAGCATGGAGCCCAGTTTCCTTATGTCACTGCTACAATGTTTTTCTAATCCTATATAAACAAATAACTGCCCTGTAATCAGACAGACAGACCATGTTATCTGTTATGAGATCCTGTGCTGACCTTGTTCTTCTCTTTCAGTTTCCCTCAGTCTTTGGATGGATTCAGCCTGTGGAATTGATATTCAGTTGGTCCCTCAGTACCCAGTGGTTAGTGAGTCTGTTACCCTGAAATCACTGGATCACTGGGACAATACGAAGTTTCTCCTGGTTCAAAGGATCAAGTACAAATGCTCCAGATCAGATCCTTAGCTACATTCCATCTGCTAACCCTCCACAGACACAGGGGCCACAGTATTTCTCTCGGGCCAGTGGGTTCCCAGATGGATCATTACAGATCTCAGACCTTCTTACTACACCAGGGATATTACACAGTACGATACAGACTAACACAGCACAACAAGTCACAGTTAACCTGCCTGTCTATGGTGATGTATTGTATCATAATGAAAATCTAATCCTGTGTTGGTTTATGTGATTGACAGATTTTAGTTACTGTTTGTATATTGTGTGGGACAAATAATCACCCATGAAACAATTTATTCATTTAAAATTATCTTATATGCTAGGCAGACAATCAAATAAACAGATAGATAGATAGATAGATAGATAGATAGATAGATAGATAGATAGATAGATGAAGATAGATAGATAGATAGATAGATAGATATATAATAAATAGATAGATAGATAGCGGAGAGAGAGATACAGTCCAAAAAATGTGTGGATAAAAGAGGACGAAGGAAGAGGATGAGAAAGAATAGCAATTTATCGTTTTCAAAAAAAAAAACAAGTTGCAAAAGTTTTTTGTTTAATAAAAAAATAGCAATCTATATTAAGTATAGTTATAATTATAAAACCAAATCAGAAATATTTTAAAGAGACTTTTCTGCCTGCAGCCCCTGCACATGATCTTCCAGCTCCACTAAGCACAGTAAAGCTCAGAGAGCTCACACATGCTCAGTGGAGGAATATTCAGACAGACCTGCTAGTCAATGGCAGCAATATCATCTGTCATGGACATGACCTGGAAGAGCTAGGGTATATTGTAGCAGAATAATTTCTTCTAGCAGCATTTCGTAGCAGTTTGAGTAATACAGTTTTAGGGTTGGGGGTTCTCTACATTACATCAATGTTTATATTGGCGGGTGGACATGCCCTTAAATGAAGAAAAATGTCCAACGTTTGGTTCAATTGGTATGAACACCCACTAAACTAATCCGAACCCGTATCCGCGGCGGATTTACCTCGTTCGCAAATGGCGGAATCACGGATTTCCAGTTTTCCGTTCTTCCGAACTTTTCCAAAACGCGTTTTCGAAAATTTTTGAAATTACGAGATTTCTCGTATTTTCGAAAATCGGGAAAATACGAGAAATCCTTGTAAATTCTAAATTTCGCGGATTTTTCACATTTTTGGACGGAGCAAGCAACATTTTCGGGTCCGTATTCCGAAGAATCCTCGTATCTCGAAGAACGGATTTTGCCGAACTTTCATTTTAATAGTTTTTAATGGGTCCGCTCACGGATTTAGAATTTTCGAATTTTTGTGAAAATTTGCCGATCCTCGAGCGGACTGGATTCTGCAAAGTTCGGACATCTCTAGTTCTGAGACACTAACAGGCTATGTACTGAGAGCCGTATTGCTCTCTATTGCCTCCACTAGGCAATGCACTGAGCCAATACAGAGTCAGGTAGGATTTTTTCCCTTCATAATACTGGCATTTTTTTTGTTTGTTTTTTTGCCTTCTTCTGGATCAACGTTAGGCAGGAAAATGTGGGTATTGCTGAGTAGGTTGGACTGGATTGGACATATGTCTTTATTCAACCTCAGATACATACTATACAATACTATACACTAATCTAAGGAGAACAATTTAGGCTGTTGGTATTAAACAATAGAATAGGATTAATCAGCACACTGTACAGTAGCCATATTGCATTTAGGAAGGATTTTTTAAATATATTTAATAATAGATGGAACTTCTACTATTTTACTTTTTTTCAGGTAACTGAGCTGATTATCTACTGTTTCTTCGTTCCATTGGTTTATTTGTTATTTTCCTGTTCCTTTGCTTACAGTGCCGGTCACTAAACCAGTGATTAGTCAATCTACAAACCAGGCCGTGGAAAGTGAGAATATCACCCTCACATGTAATAAATAAACGCTGAGAACTTCGTATGGAGCAAAGTCAATGGGACTCTCCCTTGTTGGGTCATATTGTCTATAGATAACCGTACTGTTACCTTCATCAGGACTAACAGGGCAGATACTGGGCAGTACCAATGTGAAGCTGAGTCCAATTCCCTTTGAGTGACGTCACGCACCCTGCGCCTTGTTGCATGCCCATCGGCAGGGATCTCAAGAAGGAGGGAGGGAGGGATCTCCAGAATTTTGCAACAAATTTGGTACCTCTATCAGAGACCCAATGGCAAGGTGAGTCCAAGGATAAGAAGGTATGGGTAAAGGTTGTAGCAGACCTTGCAGACAAGAGGGGTCAGGTTTGGCAGAAGCACAGATAACACAAGCGGATACATAATCCTTGACATCTTTTTGCATGGTTGGCCACCATACCAAGCGGCTAAGAAGATTAATAGTTTTAAGAACTCCAGGTGGTGCCGCCCATTTAGAACTATGATTTTTGTTGAAGTATGGTTAAACATTGTTCCTCAGGAATGAAAACCATACCGATGGGAGTTTCGGAGAATGCAGAGAATTGATTGGCTAGATGTTGGCAGGCAGGTGGAGAGTTTATGGCTGCAACAATTTTAGAAGGCGAAATAATCGGATCTTCCTGGATAGGCTGAGTCTCAGAGGGGGAAAAGCTTCTGGATAAGGCATAAACCTTCTTGTTCCTAGAGCCAGGGTGGTAGGTTATAAAGAAATTAAAACGAGAGAAGAAGAGTACCCAGCGAGCTTGCCGAGGATTGAGAGTTTGGATGGATTCTGGGTGCATGTGGTCAGTATATATTGTGATCGGATGGGGAGAACCTTCCAAAAAATGTCACCACTCTTCCAAGGTCAACTTGATGGCTAATAATTCCCTATTGCCCACATCCTAATTCTGTTCAGATGCTGAGAATTTTTTGGAGAAGAAGGCACAGGTGAACAGTTTCCTGTCAATTTTAGGCGTTGGGAATATAGCCCCGCTCCGATATTAAAAGCATCAACTATGAAAAAAAGAAGAGGACTGGCATGACTGAGAATAGGGGCCAAAGAGAAGAGTCCTTTAGGGATTAAAGGCTTCTAAGGCCTGAGGAGTCCAAGAGTTAGGTTTACCCCCTTTTTTAATTAGGGCAAGAATAGGAGCGATTTGAGTGGAGAATCCCTTGATGAACAGCCTATAGCAATTTGTAAAACCAATAATTCTGTGGATGGCTTTGGTACCGGAAGTAATGGCCAATCTTTGATGGCAACAATCAGGGTCCATTTCAAACCCCTCTTGGGACATAATATAGCCCAAGAAAGGAATTTTAGCCATTTTTTCAATTTAGCATACAAAGAACTTTGTCTAAGGCGGTAAAGTACTTCTTTTACCTGTTTTTTGTGGGAGTGTAGTTCTTTCGAGAAAATGAATATATCATCAAGATACACTACTACTGACCACCCTAGGAGGTCTCTGAAGAGATCGTAGACAAATTCTTGAAAGATGGCAGAGGCCGAAGGGCATGACCAGATATTCATAATGGCCGTCTCAAGTATTAAATGCCATCTTCCATTGGATGTGGATGAGATTATAAGCTCCCTGTAGATCAAGTTTGGTGAAAACTTTGGCACCTCTTAGTTGGTTAAATAATTCAGTAATCAGGGCTGAATAATATCAGTTATTGATGGTGATTTTATTTATTTATGAAGACCCCCATCCTTTTTTTCAACAAAAAAAAAATCCGGCACCAGCAGGAGAAGAGGAGGGACAGATAAAACCCCATTGCAGGTTATCTTGGATGTATTCCTTCATGGATTGAGTCTCTGTAGGGGAGAGAGGATCTCAATGGCAAACTGCGCAGAGACGTGAAGAGGCAGCAGTAGTCCAGCCAGAAGCATCGACATGAATTGGGTGGAATTATTTACTAGAGGGGAATTCTCCTACAGAGTGGGAGCCAATCACAGGACGAATGCCGGTTGAGCCCCCTCTGCTTCTCTTCCGTGCACAGAAAAGACTGGTAGAACGCGTCGAGAAACGAAGGCTGTAAGCACATTTGAGGTCTTTGAAAGCTAAAAACCTCACAAGGTCGTGGTTATAGCAAATTCATGTATAATAACAAATTTTAGTTTGGGGGATGGACATACCCTTTAAAGTTTATACTTTTCTCTGTAGTCGTTATTTTTTGCTTTGTGAGAATCTGAACCGGTATTTAGTAACAAGCAAGTAAAAAAAGGTGCGTGGGGAGCTGAAAAGGAAGAAACATGTAACAGATAGTGAGGGAAATACAGACTACAAAAGAGGAACCCTCAGAACCAGCAAAATAGACTAAATGGACTACTATCACAAGTTCAACTGCATGTTCAACGTATCTGTAGACGGTAGTGTTCAATTTAAGTGATCACACATTGTCCCAAGAAGAAGGAATTTATTGAGCAAGTGCCTATCATTTGTCCAACACAGGGATTCAATGATGTACAGTTTGAGATAACCTGTATAAATTCCAACGCAGGTTAAAATTGCGTGATCACTTTAAGAACATGACTGAGTTACAGAGTAATGAAAAATTTAAACCACACAGTACGTTTGAACCTATGAATACCTCACCTATGATAAAAGTGTTTACCCAGATGGTGAGGGCTGGTGTATCTGATTGTAGCAAAGGACACAACATACCCCATAACAATCTGTCCAAGGATAAGCTCGAATCCATTCAGACTCTGAGGGCGGATTCTGAATTAATCATACGTCCTGCAGACAAGGGGGGTGCAGTGGTTTTGCTTAATCGTACATATTACAGGAAATAACTCCTGACACAACTTAGTGATACCCAGACATACACATTGTTACCATGTGATCCAACACAGGAAATCAAAAAGGAGGTTGACAGTGCCATTAAGAGGGCCTTTGAAGCAGGTTGGATATCTGATATGTGTAAGGAATTTTTGAGTGTTGAGGTGCCTAGGTGTCCAATTATATACACCTTACCCCAAATTCATAAGGATATATCGGCTCCCCCTGGATGTCCGATAGTGACCTCACAGGGCTCTTTATTTAAACCCCTGGCACAATATGTTGATTCCTTTCTGCAACCTGTGGTGAGAACTATGAGGTCTTATCTGCGGGATAGCGGGCATCTATGTGAAATTCTACATTGTCTTAAGGTCCCTATGGCAGATAAAGCATTGGTGACATGTGATGTTAAAAGCCTCTATACGGTCATTCCCCAGGTGGATGGGATACAGACCTGTAGAAGAGCACTGTCTGAGTCACGTCATATTAATCCCACCCATCGAATGTCTGATGAAATTTCTGAATTTGATTTTGAGTAAGAATCACTTCAGATTTGAAAGGTTATTTTTATGCAGGTTCAGGGCACGGCGATGGGGTCCAATATGGCCCCATCGTTTGCCTACCTTTATATGAAATACTTTGAAGAAGAGTATATATTACCTCGGTTGAGATCCAGGGCATTGGTGTACAGGTGGTTTATAGATGACCTATTTATTATATGGGTAAGGAGAGTGACATCCTTCATCTACTCAATGAGATCAATGCCCTGGATAAACCAATTAAACTAACATGCAATGACCAATACATTGTATCTGTTGTATTCAATTAGATCAACTGGACATGAAATGTAGTTCTTGAAGACGTTTCGCTAGTCATCCGACTGGCTTTCTCAATTCATTCTGAAGGAGAAAGCCAGTCGGATGACTAGCGAAACGTCTTCAAGACTAGGACATTCATGTCCAGTTGATCTAATTGAATACAACAGAGATACCATGACCTGGATGAATGAGAACCTTCACAAGACCAATACATTGATTTCTTAGACTTAAGGATTTTTAAGAATGGGAATGAGCTGGGGACCACCCTTTTTAGGAAGGAGACTGATAGAAATACAGTTCTACATGCCTCCAGTTTTCACCCTCCCTCGCTACTTAAAGCGATTCTGTATACACAGTATCTAAGGGGGATCCGCAACAACACTGATACTGAACGCATGGAGGAGCAATTGAATGAAATGACACAGAGATTCATACAAAGGGGGTAAAGTATCTGTATACTTAAGGAACAATTAATGAAATCCCTGACTAATATCAGGGAAACGACCCCACGGATGGCCCATGGTGAAGCTATTACATTCCCTATTGACTATGTAAGTTTCAGTGGTGAACTTAATGATGTAGTCCACAAAAATTGGGAATTATTGAAATCTGACGATTCTTTACCCTTTAAGGATACCAATGCCTGATGTGCCTATAAAAGGGGACGTAATCTGAGGAATTTGTTGGTGAAAACACACATTAGGCAAGGGGTGCAGTCCGAAAGCGCATATTTTGGTACACCAAAGGTGGGATGTTTTCGGGGGCCAAATTGTATGACTTGCAATTCAATGATAACAAGCAAGGACTTTCCACACCCTCTTTCGGGCAAACGTATTCAGATAAGACACAGACTGACCTGCACCAGCATGTTTGTGATCTATTTATTGACCTGTCCTTGTGGTTTATATTATATCGGTAAAACGATTACGACGTTCAGGGAAAGGATGGCGAATCATAGGAGTGCTATAAGGAATCCCTTGATAAATAAACCATCTAAAGAGACTAATAAGTTTGGCGATCTGTCTGTAGCATGCCATTTTAAAAAAAGAGAAACACCAGTTATCTGTCCTCAAATGTATGATCTTTGATCACATACCAGTTGGGGACCCTCCAGCTATAAGGGAGAAGAAACTTCTGATACTGGAGTCCAAATGGATAATTAAGTTGCAGACCCTAGCTCCAAGGGGTTTAAATGAGATGGTGACCATGAACTGTTTCCTATAAGTGAGGGTGGTCCCCAGTGTTTGGTGTGGAGATCTGTGCCATTGGGTTATTTACTGATGTGTTGATTAATGTGAATTCGCTCTCAATGTGTAATAATATGAGATAATGTATCAGTTGTGATTGTTATGTGGATTCCATGTTTCCTTGTCGTGACAGTTTTTATAATGTATTGTTTTGATATTGTTTTTAAATGTATATATATCGATGTTTTATATGTAGAGTGACCTGTACACTTTTCACACAGTTTGGGCTTCAGCTGTTTGGTCTCTGACAGCAATCAGTTTGGGGTCCGCTGTGGGCAATGATTGAGTGAACGGGAAGAGGTCCGCGATCTGGTTGGTCGGATGACCCCACGTGACCTGGTGTGCGCGAGTGTGACACACGCGGAAGTTGATTCCCCGTTGATTGAGACCACTTGGATGTGCTGCTCTGAAGCTGGAATGCGTCTATGCAGGGAATTAATTAATTAAATGCACGCTCGGTGATATGGAGGTGGAGCAGGACTGATGGGAATCAGGATAGCAGGTACTCAGATGTAGGTGTAGACACTTGTGGTAATTGGTGGGTGGGTGGGTATAAGGTGGGTATATAGGGATTATTGCCATGTGATTGTTTAGTCCTGATGACGACCCGCACTGGGCTGAAACGCGTAGACGTGCTAATAAAAGCCTCCATGTGGTAATAGCACCCCCAACACGCCCCTTTTATAGGAGGTTCTATGCTTTTAATATAAAGCACTGGATGGCCTCTTCCCTCATTTTAAAAAGCCAAAGGGCTGGGGGGAAGTGAGAAAGCCTGTCGTATGGATCCAGTGCACAACTATGAGAAATGCAAATTTGCTAATGGTATTGAAGTAATAAAGGTTAGAGTTAGACCTTCCAGACTGGGGTTACCTTGACGTGGTGGAACTTTTCATTCATGTGATCACAGTAATGAATACTAAAACCCCTTTTTTTATAAGATGCCAGTGTGAGATAATATGATATTGTATGGGGCCAGGAATGTGCATTGATTATCTTTTCTATGTTTGTATAAATGTTTGACCAGATCAGTAGCACTTCCACTAAATGTAGTTGTAAATTAGCCTAATTGGAGGCAATCTTTGTATTGTGTATATGTGCAACAAAAAGGCAAGTGTTCTCCCCGGATACACACCCTGCCCACCCCCCATGCACTCCCCACGTCCTTCCCTATTGGTTAGTGCTACTTTCAAACACACTAGGTTGGTCACATCCCTAGTGCTAATTAGAAACCTCCATATTATTAACCAACTCGGCAATGTCAGTGAAAGTAAAGTGCAACAGTGCCTAACAATGTTATACAATCCTGCAATAAAGTGCATAAGTGATAAATATTACAGTGCTAAAATAGTATTAAAATGCTTACTTAGTGGTAAGATATAAATAACCTGTGTCAAGTTAAAGAAAGTTACAAATAAATTATATTTACAAGGATCCCTCACGCTTTTGTTGCATTATAAGATCATGAAGCTATAACTGTAATACTTGGCTGTATTAGGATAAGATTACCAGTGACGGAATAATAAAATTACCATCCCTACTAAGTCAGGGGGCATAACCTAGTAACAGTCCCCATTTTCCCAACACATTAGAGAATGCTGGTTATTATATACACTATCATCCTCCTATCATGATACCAAGTTCTGGGCATACCTACATTCCAGGCAGACCTAGTTTTACCATCCATACTGTAACCTAATGTGGTTAAAACATAGTGGTCCATATAAAAGTCAGAGAAAACATTGTGAACTAAGGATGGTGCAGTACAACGGGAAGTTCAGTTATAAAAAGCATGACAGAGCTAATTGTTCGATATATATATATTTGAATATTATATATCAATATACTGTATTATAATAATATATATATGGAATATTATATATTTTATTCACTACAAATTGAACTTTTACAAGGAAACCGAATTTTGTAACATTTGTGAAGATTTGACTGGGGTTTGGGGTGACCTATGTAGACATGAGTTACACACTAATCCTATAGCAGTAGTGGCCCCTAAATAACTCTAAAAGGGCTCAATCCATAGGTGCAATCATAAAGAAACAAACTGTCCTGCTCACCCAGTTTCTGAAACCAAACATTCTTCTATCTCAGAAATACTCCCCACAAACTTTTGCCCTCCTACTCTGTTCTTCTGACAGGTCCTGACGCATGTTGTACTCTATGCGTATAGCTTACAAACTGTGTCTGGACCTGTCAGAAGAGAAGTAGTTTAGGGAGCTATCTATGTCTTCCCACCTGTTCTACAATAAACCTGCAGCAGCCAGAAACAAAGGGAAGGAACTTACCCGGTCTTGCGCTCCTCTGGCGAAGACCGGACTGTATGCACATGCACAAACAGTACAAACTCCGCCTGGACCTGTCAGAAGAAAAGCAGAGCGCGAGGTCAAGTAAGACATAGCTTCTTTACCCCTCGTATTTCAATTAAACTGAAACCCCAACAGTGCAATAAAATACCACAAACACAATTATGAATTGGCTGTGACACCTGCACGGTTGACATTTTGTGAGATCCATGTTGGTGCTGCAGTTCTCTCCTTAAATTCAGGCTAAATAAGTTAGCATGACTAAGAAGAGATCACAATGTATCGGCTTTACATAAATGAGTCCCAATGTGAGTAGCTTCTGATCCAGGTAATTTCACTGAGAATGCAGCAGTTGAGCTTTGAGCACGATCCTTGGAATGTTTGCATTGGAAGGTTCTGCCAATTAAAGTGAATGGGATAAAATGTCTTAAAAACTCAAACTTCCACAGATTCCTTAGTAAAGAAATTTCCCCTCTTGTTATTATGTTTGTTTGTTTTTTGAGAATCTGAACCCATATTTAGTAAAGTATATGAGCAAGTAAAAAACAGACGTGTGGGGGTGGAGCTTGACCTTGGATGGAGCTGAGAGAGCTCAGTGACCTACAGAACCTTTCCTTAAGTTTGCAGATGAGCTACCTGGATAGAATCTCCCTTTGTCTTACCTAAAATACCCCTAAGACCATGGGTCCTAAGAAATAAACAGAAATCAAAGGACATGATATTTTTATCAACCGGACCACACACAGGCCCTCCTCATGGCGCACATAACTATTCAGGGACGGAATCTGGAGAAAACGCTTCGAAGCCCATCCTCAGAAAAGACAGACTCTTTATATACAAACATATATACAAACCTGGAGAGGGTAAACAAAGAATTAGAAAAGAAAAACTGGCAGAAGTAAAAGCAGAGGTGGCATCTCTGGGCACCCGAGTGGACACACTTGAAACTTCACAGGGACACGTGGGCCAATACTGTGTGCAAACCAAGCTGAGACAACAAATGTCAGCCCTGCAAGATCAACAAGAAAACAGCGATAATATGTCCCACCCTAATATGGAAGTGACTGACCTCCAACAATACTTACAAAGACTGTTCTGCTCCCTCATTCCCGAACTAACAGATGAGGCCTTAACCATGGACCGAGCAAAGGGACAAGTAGGAAAACCACCATGAGACATTATATTACACCCCCCACTATTTCAGCACGAATGGGGCTATCAGGAACAGAAACAAGGGGAAATCATCCTGTATGACCACAAAATCAAACTATATTAGGACTTATCCCTGAGGACTCTTCAAAGACACAGAGCCATGGGACAAGTCATAGAAGTTCTCCTGACACACAGATTTAAATATAAGTGGGGTTTTCCTTTCCGCCTTGTTGCTACAACACAATAATAGATCACCGTCCATCACCACGCTGGGTATCATGGCTGACTTCCCACACCAGGAAGATAGCAAAGCAAATAGAGTTCCTCCACCAATGGATAAATAGGAATGTACAGGTGTTTGCACCTGAAGTCCATCTCAACTAGACAGATAAGTACTTAAGATACAAGTTTGAAAGTGCCCAAGTTATCCTTGTTCCCCTTTCAGTTCTCTCCACCTCCCACCCGGCAGTCTATCTGTACTTTGTTCACATGCCCTATAAAAGAACCATATAACCACAAGACAAAATTCCACTTCTGACCCTAGCTTTGGGGCCTCACAAGAAGATGGAAACACATAGGATAATTAGCCAATCAGCCCTGGTAAATATATTTCCACACCATTTGTGTACTCTTCACCTGAACAGATCCCCTATTCTCCCTACCCAACACCATTTAACCTTAACCGAACTATAGACAAATTACCCACAAGGGTCGATCACCCTTCACCAATGTCTATGTCTATACAAATGGAACCCCTAGCCCAAAGGACATATGAACTGAACTACAATCTCCAGGAACTCACAAAGGGCTCACGCGGGTTGTGTGCGGGTCCTTGTCCTTCCAATAGGCATTCCGCCTCCCCAAGGCAGTGTTTACACTGCGTAACATTAAAAAAAAAAATGGTGAAGTGTTTTTCTCCCCATTCTACTACTTTATATTGTTTTTGTTAAACTGTTTACTATATCTGCTATTTGCCATTGTGTTCTTGCAAATATAATGACAAACAATAAAGAATGTGTTCCCCAAGATCCTCCAATACTGTGGTTTGGCCCAAGTATATACTCACGAATAGAGATGGGCGAACTTTCGAAAGTTCGGTCCGTTTTCGAACATTGGAACTATATGGGAAGTTCGAAAACGGACCCATTAAAGTCAATGGGAGTCAAATAGTTTGAAAAGTTCTAGTGAAATACAATTAAAATATCAATGGTAACTTAATGTAAATGGCTGTGGGACCTGGGAAATGGTCTGGGGAACATGTGCCAATATCCAGGACATAAGAAAATCAATTTTACTCTCACGTGCGCTATTTTCGAGCTTGTTCGCACCTAGGTATCATGGACATTTTACTCGTGGATTCGATGGTCGCGTATAGGCTTTAATGGACACTTTAGTCGCGAATTCGATGCTCGCGTCTAGATACCATGGGCATTTTACTTGCGGATTCGATGCTCACGTATAGGTTTTAATGGACACTTTACTTGTGGATTTGATGCTCGCGTATAGGTTTTAATGGACACTTTACTCGCGGATTTGATGCTCGCGTATAGGTTTTAATGGACACTTTACTCGCGGATTTGATGCTCGCGTATAGGTTTTAATTGACACTTTACTTGCGGATTCGATGCTTGCGCCTAGATACCATGGACATTTTACTTGCGGATTCAATGCTCGCGTACAGGTTTTAATGGACACTTTACTCGTGGATTCGATGCTCGCGTATAGGTATAATAGGCATTTTACTCGCACATTCGAACGGTCGAACATTCGATATTTATCGAAAGTCCGAAAATATCGAAAATCTGGGTCCGGGATAGATCGAGAAGTCCGAATTCGTTCGAATTCGAATAGTTCGGCTTCAACTCGGGTTAGAGTTCGAGTTCTAGTCCATCTCTACTCACCAATGCATACCCGAAAATCCCAAAGTTAATGTTGCAAAACCGATGGTTGAAAATCAAGTTGAAAGGGAAAATGGGGGTTTCCCCTACAGCTGGCACAAAAGGTCATATATTCTCAAATACAAATGTCAATGTAACACTGACAACTATACAATTTATGTATTTAAAACCCTCTTCAGCCACTGAATGAGCCAGACAGGACTTCATCAGAACTTACCTAGAGGTCATAATAGATGCAGTTTATTAGGCAACCCTCTGGTTTTCCCCTACTCTCTGTCTCACCTGAAAGACATATACCAATATGTACATAATTAGATGAAGTTAATCTACTCCAAATGGGCCTTTGGGGCAATTCCTTATTGTCTGCTAACTGAGTACAAATATTTAGAATTTAATCTTGTTAAAAGGCCTGACGACAGTAGGCCTCAGTAGAAAATACCCCATACACTACTACTCCTCAGGGAGTCAGCGCCAGGCAAGAAGGGAGGGGGTCACAAATTCCTTTTATAGAAGAATATTGTGATCCACAAGGCCATTTCCTGAGCTAGGATTTCTCTGATTAATATACACACCCACTACATCCACTAACCATTTCCTAGCGAGACCGGAATCTAAACTCCTTACCCTGATTTATGGAAAATGATAATGGCAGGTGATTTTAACATATCTATCGATCCCACACTAGGCCGAGACCTTCCACCTCTGCACACAGAACAATTTTCTCCAAATCTCTCTTCTCCCTAATGAAACTCTTTAACCTATGGGACATATGGCGCATTTTCCACCCAAATGATAGAGAATAATCATTTTTGGTCCCACCCACATGATGTCCACACACGTATAGACTACCTACTAGTTTTGGGTCCCCTACTACCAACCTTTTCCCTAACAGAAATTTCTTGTATCATGGTGGGAGCATGTCAGTGTAGTGGCCGAACTCCACAACAGGCCACTACACAATATAGATGGAGAATGAACAAAGCCCTTTTTACTGAGGGGCTAAGAGTTCCCTTACCAGACACTTGGAGGAATCACCAGACAGGCAGTTCATCTAATCGCACCCGCCCGTCTTCCCTTGGTTTTCTTTCCTCATTGTACTCACTGTCATTTAGAGATGAGATCCGGGTCCGACTCGGACCTGGATCCAACACGGAGACCCTCGGTTCCGAAATCTGAATGTTCAGACGGATTGTTCGGATTTTGAAACTTCGGAGCGCGTTTTCAATTTTTATCGAACGTTCGACCTATTTTCGAAAATAGCCTTTAACATTTCGATAATCCTCAAAAATATGATCGGAAACTCAAATAAATACAAAATACAAAATACATTCGGATCGTATTTTTGAGGATTATCGAAGGCTATTTTGGAGAATTTTTTAAAATACCTTGAACGTTCGATAAAAATTGAAAATTCACTCGAAGTCCCGAATTTAAATTCCACTTTTGGATCTTTGGGATCTTCCCGAGATCCGTAAACCTGGCAGTTTCGGCCATCTCTGCTGTCATTGTGTCATTTTGTCATTGTGGCGTATTACGTTTGGGTGTCAGGAATGGTTCTTTGGTGAGGTAAGTGCCAAATGGAGGGAAGGGAGCCCACAGCGAGTTCCCTCATACCCCCTGTTTATTGGTGCAGAGACTTTGTTTAATCCAAGCATGTTGTCCGAAGTCATTTGTTCTATAATATAAGTCATCAGGTTAATTAGGCCCAGCTTCTTATTATGGTATTGATGATTATAGTCCAGCATTATGCAGCTAAGAGTTGTAACACCATGAGAACACAGATGGGTTAATGAAAAGTTCTTTTCTATGTTCTAAATCTTTGCCTTTAAAACCCCCATGTTTTTTGATTTCCCCTAACACCCCCCATATCTTTTTTAACCCCCATGTTTTTTGATTTCCCCTAACACCCCCCATATCTTTTTTCTCTTCCCCTCCTATTAAATGTAAATTAAAGGAAAACTAAACCCATAAAAAAAAAACTATTTGCCATTCGTTTCTATTATTCACAGGGAGGTGAGAACGCTTATTCCCACCTCCCTGTGAATAATAGGACGCTCGGGGGACCTGGAACTTACCTTACCGCCGCTCCACTCACAGCCGCGTATGCGCCTAAGATAGGTCGTGCGGTCAGAGTGGGTGTCAGTGAAGGAGCGGCTGCGAGTGGAGCGGCGGGTAAGGTAAGTTCCTGGTCTCCCGAGCGTAATATTATTCACAGGGAGGTGGGAATAAGCGTTCTCACCTCCCTGTGAATAATAGAAACGAATGGCAAATAGTTGTTTTTATGGATTATGGGAGTTTAGTGTCCCTTTAAAGAGAAAAGGAAAGAGTTGCCTTATTATGTAAATAATAAATACAACAAATACCATATGTAACTTGTGTTTATCTACTGTATATAATACTTCCACTTTATGGCAATTTCAATGAAAACTTTTATGTACAAAAAAATAAAAAGAACGATGTGTGGGGAGCAGAAAAGGAAGAACACATAACAGATAGTGAGGGAAATACCGACCACAATAGAGAACCCTCAGAACCACATATACAATAAATTGACTGCTGTCACAATGTTCAACTCTATCTGTAAGGAACACAACCAAGTAGAGATGGCTGTGTTAGTTTTACCATGAAGATGATTTTGTGCAGAAACTGCCAATTTGTTCTTTGGAATTTCCCTGTGAATTCATTTATATATCTTGTCTCCGGGGTGTTTCACTGGTGAAATTTCCTAAACCAAATGGATTTACATTAATTTACTAACTTATAAACATTCAGACATAGTTTCCTTTTATCCCTAATGTGTATTACACAAGTAGGTTAATGGACTTAATGTATAATAAACAGGTAATATGGGGAATGGTTAGTGTGAACATCCCAGATAAAATACACCTGACGTGATTCATGTAAATGATTACAGTTACGTAGGATCTAATTGTTATAATGATGTCTGGTACAATAGGAAGGAAATTGGCCTCTAGCATGTAAAATAGAAGGATTGCATTACATCTTATGGTCTAGGGAGTTATAAATATACAGTGAGATTACAAAGAACAGTTGTACGGTAAACAATCCCATTGGCTACAAAGAAAATGAGGAAGGTGAAATTCCTGTTTGTGTCATACAAAGCAATAATCAGACTTTATCTTCCTGCCAGAGAGATCACATGTTCACCCAGAGAGGACGGTCAGTCTGGACCCTTTACATGACGGAGTATCTACTGACAGGTAAGGGGGGGGGTTTCTCTATCATTGGCCAGAGTGTAAACATGAAATAATGAAACAGATCTATGCCATTAGGGGGTTTATTTCTCCCTGCACTAGTTTCTTTAACAACTGATCGAGGGCAATAGGACAGAGCACAGTGGTGTAACTAGGAATCACTGGGCCCCCCAAACTATGATGGGGCCCCTATCCATGCTTCATCCACAGTGGTTTTCTGGTAGGAGGCCATATCTGTCATAGGAAAAATAAAAAGATGGGCCCCCTTGGCTCCCCTGTGGTTGCTCCCCCTGATCCCCTCTAGTTACACCCCTGACAGCGCATGTAACTAGACACTGAAAGCCCATTATTAAACTGGTAATTTAGGGTTCTTTTAGTTTGCAATGATCTTAAGGGCATCTATAGTGAAAAAACACATTGGCCCATTGCAAAGTTAATTCATGTTCTCTGTGCTGCCTTTCTCCTATATCTGTCAGTGACTTTGTTTTTCCATGGTGTCAGATCTCTCTGTCAGCACTCCCCCCTTCCCCCCTCCCTCTGTTACCTCCTCCATGTCTCAACTCCAGCTAACCGACAACTCCTCATGTGCATAGGGTTAAATGTTTAACATCCTGAAAAACACACCCACGCACAGTGGCCATAGAAAGCAGCTGTCCTGGAGACACGGATCTCTCTGTGTCCTGCTAAAATAAAAATCTCCTCTTTGTGACCATCATCAATCAGTGAAATCTATCAAGAGGGGGGGTCAAGTACAGCCTTATATCTACCATGAAAGCTCTTATCTCTATATTATTACAGAACATGGGGGAGGGAGGGACCTGAGCAGGGAAGAGGATCAGGTTGCAGGGAAGTAGGAGTAGAGAAATGTAATCTAACTTGTGTATCTCAGGACAGAGAGGGAAACATAAGAAAATGCAGACACTCTGGGGGTTGTAGGGAATTATAGAACACATGGAAAAAAAAGAAAAAAAAGTTCATTTTCCCACTATAGATGCCCTTTAAAGAGCATAGAAACCTCCCCTTACCTTTAATTACAAATATACATGTTATAAAACTGTCCAACAATTAAAATAAGATACATTTTAAATGCCCTCTATGTATTAATGTATTACTGGGGATGTCATCTAATGCATTTATTGGAACTTGGAAGCACCAATGGAACAAATAAAATTGTTTCTGCATCTGTCCTGGGGCCTAAGCAGAAGATAAAGTAGTTTTTTTTGCAATCCTGCTCTTCTCAGTATTTTTAACCTTTTGAGTACCAACCAGTCTGGATTTTTTTTAAACAAATAAATAAATTGCCATTTCAATTGGTGGCATTGCTACCAACCTACCCCAAATGGGACCAAGGCACAAAGCAATTACAGAGAAAATGTACACCACTTTCTTCCAGTCCAGGGGTATCACAGAGATATCCCAATATAATACGATTTTAGAATCTACATACCTTGAACTATGTAATGATGCCATCTTTCATACATACAGTACGTGTAGAATTCCAGATGTAGAATTCTATGGTTTGAGAAATTTTCTAAAAAAAATGTAGAAAAAAGATGATTGGAGGTTAGAAAACGTACCCAAACCAACGTGACATAAAAACAACCAGTAAATATCAATCTCCCACATGTCCCTTATGGGTGTGCACACAGACAAGGCTACCAGCTAACCTCAAATGGACCAAGACAGCATCCAACCCTGGCAAATGTGCCTTCCAGGACACCCCAAGAAACTGTGCAAGCGATGCAGTAAATTTAGTGCTGATTATTGCACTCGTTTTCTCCACCGAAATGAAAACCTTTTCAATTGTGGTTTTGACACCAAGCAAAAGATTGCAACTTAACTGCTAGCATTCACAAGATCACAACTTACCTTTCACTTTCACAAGATGCAATAATAGTGGTGGCTAGATCACTGGGGAAAAGTGCTGGTCAGTTGTGAAATTTATTGCATCTTCCCCATAATTCCAAAAATAAATATTTTAAAGGGGTATCTCCTATGGGGTGCCATTTGTTCCCAGATCATTTTGTAACAAAAAGACACACTTTAGTGACAACAATATATGTTGTTGACCAAAAGAAATTCTGTGGTAACAAAACACATTTAGTGAACATAAACCAACACTTTGGTGACAAAACTATATTTAGCCGACCAAATACATCTTGTAGCATCAAGTATATGTTTTTAGTACACAAAATGCACTAAGAAAAGACAAGCATACTTTTTGTGCACCAAGCTTTGGTAATACCGTATATACTCGAGTATAAACCGACCCGAGTATAAACCGAGGTACCCAATTTCACCTAAAAATCCTATAAAGTTATTGACCCGAGTATAAACCGAGGGTAGAAACTTGGCACTCAAGATGTTTGGAAACTACAACTCCCAGCTAATAAAGCATGCTGGGAGTTGTAGTTTCCAAACATCTTGAATGCCAAGTGAGGGTGGCATTCAAGATGTTTGGAAACTACAACTCCCAGCATGCTTTATTAGCTGGGAGTTGTAGTTTTCCAACACTTTGATGCCACCCTCCCTTGGCATTCAAGATGTTTGGAAACTACAACCCCAGCATGCTTTATTAGCTGGGAGTTGTAGTTCCCAAACATCTTAATGCCCCCCTCCCCTCAGTTCAGTTTGTACCTGTGGGCTCTTCTCCCTGTGGACTCTTCTCCCTGTGGACTCCTGTGGACTCTTCTCTTCTCCCTGTGGACTCTCTCCCTGTGGACTCCTGTGGACTCTTCTCTTCTCCCTGTGGACTCTTCTCCCTGTGGACTCTTCTCCTGGACCTTCTCCGTGACTCTTCTCCTGGCACTCTTCTCCTGGACTCTTCTCCTGTGGACGACTTCTTCTATTCTTCCTCCATCCATCCGGCAGGTACGGTTCAGCATTCCGGCAGCCGCGCGCCCATTCCTGTACTGGCGCGCCGGCTGACGTCACTGCCCGGCGCCGGGCTTGGCGCCGGGCAGTGACGTCAGCCGGCGCCAGTGCAGAAAAGGATCGCGCGGCTGCCGGAACCCAGTAGTGGTTGACTCGAGTATAAACCGAGTCCAGTTTTCAGCTGATTTTTCAGCCTGAAAAACTCGGTTTATACTCGAGTTTAACGGTAATAATCTGGTTAAAAAAATAAACTGGTCAATTTTTATTTTCCTTTATGTGTACACGTAATGACTCTCCATAATGTATTTCCCTTTAAATACTTTAATAAGGATAACTGGTATATGATATACTTTCCCTCTAAAAATGGGATTTGCCATGCATCCTCTTTAACCTCATTAAAAAAATGCTGTAAATGGCACTGTAAAAGGAACTTGCCATTTACCATTTTCATTGCCATTTACCTTACTATTACCAAATCTTGTTGACTATATACATGTTTTGGTCAGCTAAATAGTTTTGTCACCAAATCATTGAGGTTTTTTTTGTTGTTGACTAAATTTGTTTTGTAACCGCCGAATTTCTAAATGTAGGTTTTGTTACCATGGAATTTATTTTGGTCTTAAATATAGTTTACGGTACTCACCAAAGTTTTGGTTTTATTGACTAAATGTATAATTTCCTACCACTGAATTTCTTTTGGTCGACTAAATATAGTTTTGTCACCAAAGTATTGGATAAAAAGCATGGATAACAACTTACCTGCTCTCCGTAGTGATCCTAAAATGAATTGCAGCCTTGAAATGTTTGTTTTTTATCTTCTTTCAGACAATAGGGAGTGCCTGCGTTCAGACCCAACCTGCTTTTCAAAATTTTGACAACAAAACTATGTCTCACTAGTTAAACTGCAGGGTCCCCTCTGCCAGGCCCCCATTAAACCTCCATCATGCCCCCTCCCCACCCCAGTAGCAGGTACTGCAATCTACGGGTTTTAAATAGTTGATCACACATACATAAGTAAATGTGCGAGTGATCGGATTTTTAAACACAGCCTTTTAAAACAACTCATTGTGTGCACCTTTACTAACCTACATGCAGCCATGGGACCATTGATACAGATCAATAGACTGGTGTAAATTTGCTAGACACTGATTGGGCTGCTCATGAAACTCCGCCCCTCAACTGTCCAGAATTATTCCCGAACTGCCCAGGCCCCACCCCTAGCTCCACCCACTCCTGTTTCCTATAGAAACTTCTTAGCTGTGATATCTGTACTTACCTATCACAATACTGCATGGCTGCTGTCTGTCTCCTCCTGGTATCTCCTCCCCTCACCCCTACGTTACATATGTTTAGGTAAACGACAGGCGCTGCATCATGTACATTCTAGTAAAATATAATAATTGTAACCCAACATTATTATATTGTATATGAATCCTTTATAAACAAATTACTGCCCTGTAATCAGACAGACAGACCATGTTATATCTGTTATAGAGATCCCTGTGCTAACCTTGTTCTTCTCTTTCAGTTTCCAGTCTCAGTATTTGGATGGATTCAGCCTGTGGAATTGATATTCAGTTGGACCCTCAGTACCCAGTGGTTAGTGAGTCTGTTACCCTGAAACTCACTGGAATCACTGGGACAATACGAATCTTCGTCTGGTTCAAAGGATCAAGTACAAATTCTCAAGATTTGATCCTTAACTACATTCCATCCTTTAACCCTCCACAGACACAGGGGCCACAGTATTTCTCTCGGGCCAGTGGGTCCCCAGATGGATCATTACAGATCTCACACCTTCTTACTACAGACCAGGGGAATTACACAGTAATAATACAGACTGACACAGCACAACAAGTCACAGTTAACCTGCCTGTCTATGGTGAGTAATTTGTATCATAATGAAAATCTAAATCCTGTGTTGGTTTGCGGTTGAGGGTCAGGTGAGGTAGTAGCAGGTTTTCTAATAAAACCATTGACATTGGATTTCATGATACTTAGTAGCGCAAAATCCAACACAAATGTTTTCCATCGTGTGTCCGATGGTTTCAATAAACTACCAGAAACAGGAAAAGATTTACACAGCTTTGGGTGATAGTTCCCGTGTTTACATCTCCCCCTTATCCCTGATCAAGCTGTAAGAGTTTGAACAGCAAAACACGTTGGATCTACCTCCAAACCATCCCCAAGGGGATTTTACCTTACCATATACCACCACATTTTAAAGAGGCCGCACCATAGCAGAGATGTGCAACAACAACAAACTGCTAATGGACTGTTTCTGCAGGTTTCTAGTGCCTTTATTTGTCTTTGTAGTTGTTTTCTGTGTGCAGACCAGGGAGATTCAATAAAGTTCTTATGGTTTAAAATGGTGCTCATTTTGCCCCAACCAATCAGATCTTTTAACATTTGAAAGCTAACATCGATTGGTTGGGGCAAATGAGCACCATTTAAACCATAGAACTTTTATTGAATAACCCTGCAGTTATCAGAACAGCACAGAATAAAGCCTGGAATACCCCTAGTGCTGGATAGGAATAACTGAATGTTTTAATAGTATGGAAGTGTCATTTTCACAGATTTCTTGATCTCAACCTATTTTCTTTATTTTTAATCTCTACCCCCTTTATTTCTTTATTTTAACCCATATCCTCAAAATATACATTTTATACCAACAGACAGACATATAGATGGAAATCAGGGCACAATGGCAGGTTTTGTGATTAAAAAGAAACCAAATTAAATCCTGTCTGAAAATGTCACATTCCCCTATCAAGAGGTTAAAAACAAATTAGAAATACCGTGTTTAGTGAAATTAAGATTCACTATCGATCACGGTTACTTTAACCCCCTTGTTGCTCTGAGAGCTGGTAAGGGGAAATAGGGCTCTAGACAAATGGTGAGTTTTGGGGCCCCTTTTGATCAAAATGTAATAACCATCAACTCCCTTTAATAAAGGCAATGCCACATTCAGTTCCCCTAAAACTTAAATAAAGTTTAAAACCGTATTATTGCTTCCATATTATTAATTAATAAAATAGTACACACCTCACTACTTATTTATTAATGTTGTACTGTGCACCAGCAAAAAAAGTGTGAGTGGCTTGTGGAGATGGGTGTGGTGGGTTAACTATCACTCGCCAGTGAACTGGAGAGCTGGTCTAACAGTGGCTGCTAAACCTTCCAGTAGTCCAGTTTAGTAAAAACTGGTAGGTTAGCCCTCCAATTCACCAGACACTGTAAAGTCACCCCTCCAGTTCAGCAGACACTGTTAGGTCAGTCTCCACTCAGCAGACACTGGTAGGTCAGCCCCCCAGGTTAAGCAACACTATAGGACAGCCCTCCAGTTCACAGACACTGTAGGACAGCCCTCCAGCAAGTGTTAATGTAACAGGGATGGTAAACTGGAGGGCTGGACTAGCAGTGGCTGGTAAACTGGAGATGTGACATACATATATATAGTATAGTATAGTATTTGAGGTTGAATAAAGACACACATCCATCCAGTCCAACCCATCTAGCAATATCCTCATTTGCTGCCTAACTGTTGATCCAGATCCATATGCCACATGGAAGGTGGTAATATATGTGCAAAACAGAGTTCCCCAACAAAACTGGCATATATGTTTTCCCACAGTGACTGGTACATACATATTGCCCACAGTGACTGGTACAAACAAGTTTGCCCGCAGTGACACTGGTACATACATGTTTGGTATATGAAACTTTGATCTTTCTGTGGCAGGACTCAGGTGAGTCCACTTTTCAAGATTAGGTTGCCTTGTGGGTAATCCGGCTCTGATTGCGCTGGCTGTATGGGTATCAGAAATGACACATGTGCAGCTGTTGCAAGTTATTCACCAGTTGTTGTACATTGGTGACTATTTTATGCCATCTTATAGTTATAGGAATAGTTCACTTCCAGTGAAAAATTCCTTTAATGCATTGATTGAAGACCAGGAGGATAAGGAGCTATGCCTTACCTCCCGTTCTTCAAAAAATGTGGAGCCAGGAACAAACAACTTAAAGCAAATTAACCTGTTACGCGACCCTCCGCAGCAGCACTGACAGGTCCCGACCGCTTCCGGGTTTTGTACAGCTATAGCGCAAATGCACGATAATGCTATATCATGATATATATATATATATAAATATAATACTATAGTTAAACAGAACCCGGAAAGTGTCGGCAATTTCATTGCTACTGCGGAGGGTCGCATAACAAGTAAGTTTGCTCTAAGTTTGTTCCTGGCTCCACTTGCATTGATTGAAGAACGGAGGTTTAGCATAGCTTCTATAATCCATCAATTCATTAAAGGAATAGTACACTTTGGTGGTGAACTATTCCTTTAATGTAGGGTTAAATCCCTTTTGGGATAAATCTCCCTATAACAGTCTATTAATTTGACATGTCTGGAATTTTTTTCCCACTTCTCCTTGCAAACACTTCCAAATTCCAAGGGCAGCTTCATCTTCAGTAGATTTTAAATCATATTAAAGGGGAACTGTGGTCCAAAAATGACTTTAGGTAAATTGACAGAAATTGTCTCCTCCTCCCCTTGCAGCCCCCCACCTCTTGCAAGCCGTCCTTGCCCCTCCCACTCATGGACCCCATGGCCCCTCCATTTGCAGGCCCCCTTTGGCCCCATGTGGCCCCGCCCACTTGCGAGTACATTGGCCCCGCCCACTCACGGGTCCTGTTGCCCCCGCCCATTTGCGGGTCCCGTGGACCCGTCTATTTGCGGGTGCTATGGGACACTCAGACTCCCCCCCTACAGAAAACTGTGTGAAAACAGCCTTTTCAGGCAGAGTGCTGAAGGCTGTTTTCACATAGTGAGAGAGAGGAGCTAAAGATTCCCTTATCTTCACTGAGAGGATCTTCACTTCACACAGCACGGAGGGGGAGGGGTTTCCTGTCTCCTATCCTGTCACTGAAGTCTGAGGCTGTGCTCGCCACCGGCGAGGTGGAGGAGCAGGTGGAGGAATGTCACATGTCAGCCTCCCTCCCATTAACTTTCTGGTCAGTTATTTTTTTATATCTTGGGCTGTGGAGCGTGTAGAGAGGTGGTTGATGGCTCGTTTTAAAGGTTGGAAACATTTAAGGTCAAATACAATAGATAAACCATTAGAATTTCATTCTAATTTTAATATCTGGGCCCCGGCTGGGCTATTCCGGAATAAACATTCACCTGTGTAAAACCAATGGCTTTGTTTAGATGCATTGGATTGCCATTTTTAAAGGGGAATTCATCTTCCTAACAGGTTTGAAGGTTTTGTGACAAAATAAACTACTACTGATTCCATCCACCTTGACTAGGGCACCGCTGGTACTTACAGTACCTGACCTACCATCAGTTTTAATGTGAAATCACAGTGTGTAACTTCTCCTGACACAAACCTCAGGCTGTA
The DNA here is from genome assembly GCA_019447015.1 of Hymenochirus boettgeri. Classification (NCBI taxonomy): domain Eukaryota; kingdom Metazoa; phylum Chordata; class Amphibia; order Anura; family Pipidae; genus Hymenochirus; species Hymenochirus boettgeri. The sequence continues at coordinate 213,759,349 of CM033475.1, read as the reverse complement.
ATATTTGGAAATAACAATTTGTTAAAGGAGAAGTAATGAATGATGTAAACCTTATGGTCACTTTCTTCTCCTCCATCCCAGGAACTGTTTATCTGCTTTTACACAGAGATAACGATATAGATTTATACCAAGATATTTACCTACAGTGCACGGTACAGTGATACAATTATAGTTCTCAGTAATGGGCAATATAAACATCTGTTTTTCCTTGAAGGGTTTATCCACTGGTTTTTCTGTTCACTTGTTTTTATTATATAAAATCATTTCAATATTTATAATGTTTTATTATTGATTTATTATTATTATTATTATTGTGGATTTATATAACACCAACATCTTCCGTAGCGCTTTACAATTACATTGATACAATCACATCACATGTCACAAGAGCTTACAATCTAAGCACATTTATTTGACACATACAACCTATCAGTATACAAACTGCTTGCAGATGTGTCCAAGGGTGGAATCGAACTCAGGACTGCAAGGTATCAGTGCTAACCACTGAGCCACCGTGCTGACATTTATTTTCATCTAATTCCTGTTCCTTCACCTACAGCGCCGGTCACTAAACCAGTGATTAGTCAATCTACTAACCAGGCTGTGGAAAGTGAGAATATCACCCTCACATGTAATACAACAAACGCTGAGAAGATTATATGGAGCAGAGTCACTGGGAATCTCCCTTCCAGGGTCATATTGTCTATAGATAACCGTACTGTTACCTTCATCAGGATTAACAGGACAGATACCGGGCAGTACCAATGTGAAGCTGAGAATCCCGTCAGTAAGGATATCAGTGATCCCTACACACTGACTGTGAATTGTAAGTACCTACAGCAGGTTATAAGATCATAGAGGGTGAATAGGGCGTTATAATGGAGGAAACAATGTTAGCACACAGTGAAGGGCAATGTATCCAGAAATGTACAAACAATGTCATTACCTGTATTGCCCAGTGCTTTTATAGGGCTAGGTATAAACAGGCAGAAATTTCATATGGCCAGCCTGGCCAAAATAAAGCACATATCAGCTGTAATTTCCAGATATGTCCAACCATCATTTTATCCGATTTGGACCAAAGAATGATTGATATCAAATCTAGTTGGACAAAAACATTGTTGATATTCAAACCATCCGACTGAAATAATAAATGTAACAAAACTCCAAGGGGGTTACACTATCCATTATAACTCATACGTTTATATAAGGAAATATTGTCTACAAACATTTCCCCCCATATGCAGATACCAAGATATTTTTAAAATATTCCTCCCACACCCCCTTCCCCCTGCAATAGTTGATCACTGTTGTGCTCTGACCAATTTGCTGGTGTTGCTCCCAATGAAACAGATTATTTAAAGATCCACTATAGTGATAAATCAACATTTACCTCCCATTCTGCTTTAGTTAAAGAGTAATAACCTTTGAAAGTTTAACTCAAGCACACAAGGGCACGTCCATTCCCCACACAAAAATGTCCACCTACCGTCCCACCCCCAAAAATAACAAGACTGAAGAATCAGAAGGGGGTGGCAACCCCTGGCATTAAGATCTTTCTTTAGAAATATTTTCTAGACAGAAAGATGAGAGTGGATTATAGAAGAAAGGGGGGTTGTTCCTCTGCTTTATTTAAAGAACTAAAGCTAAAGTTGCTAAAATATCTGCAGGGTGGGGAACTGATGTTACGGTATTTTAATTACGTGACCTAAAATTTAGTCTTCGTAACGGGCTATTCCTGGTCTCTCCGTACTGGGACCATCAAGCTTTTTTTTTGTTCAATAAATTTTTATTTATTCATTCAATATATTTTCCAATTGTTTGCATTTGTAGTTTACATACATGAAATAGTAACAGTGTTAAACATTGGTGTATCAAATAGTACGTCTGGTATATAGATATATATTTTTTGTTCAGTTTCTTTTATATTTGTTTTCTTTCATTTTAGACTTCAGTATACATAAAAGCATAATCCTTAATTTAACATTATTTTAAGCAAAGTTTCCATTTGGTACATAATTAGTTAGATAACGGTCATACTTTCTCGTATAAATGTTGTATTAATTCGGTTATTGCGTTTGTCGCAGTTGCTTCGGACTTCGGCTATTTTACCTAAATTTTCTTTGCTATATTAGTGTTTGCTGACTTACTCAGTAAATTACTATGATATCTAACAACAGTTTACCTTTCGACCCGTCCTTACTTCTGTTAGGTGGGCGGACTCGCGGGCGGGACCCCCTCGGCATTCTCTTCTATTGTTTTGGGTTGGGAGCACCCGGGTTTCGGATCCATTTCCAAAATCCACATTTCCCATATTTTGGTCCATTTTTTGATAGCATTATGCAGTGTTGCTGCTAGGTATTCATTGGAGTGAATCCTCCATATTCTCTCAATCAATTCTTTTCTGGTTGGTGCTGATTTTTTCCATGATGCTGCCAATAGTTCTCTAGCTGCTGTACAAATATATATTACTAGTTTTTGATTGTTGGCTGACAGACCTGTCAGGGGCAGATTGAATAGTGCGTGTTGTGGGGAGAGTTTTATTGGTTGGTGAAGGACCTTCTCTATAAGTGTTTCACAGAGTTTCCAGAATCTTTCGACCTCTGGGCATTGCCACCAGCAGTGGATTTGATCTGCTTGGTTACCGCAGTTTCTAAAGCATTGGTTGGGAAATGTTTTGTTTATTTTGTTTAGGTATTCTGGAGTAATATACCAATCGTATAATATTTTATATGATTTTTCTTTTGCAATAATATTTGACGAGCATTTGTGTGATTGTTGATATATTTGGGTCCATTGTTCATCCTGCATAGTTGTTTGTATTCTAGATTCCCATTTTAATACTTTTGGTGATTTTATTTGTTGGTTCTCATGCCATATTATTTTGTAAATATTGGTTATAAGCTTTTTTAAATAGTCTGGATGAGAAATTAATATTTCGAATTTTGTTAGTTGTTGGTCTTTTGATTTGCGGATAGTTGTGTCAGCGTATTTAAATATTCGGGTGTACGTGAACCAATGGTCGTTTGGTATATCCCATTTAGTTTTGGCTTCTTTCCATTCTATTAATTTTCCTGTCTGGTCTATCAGGTCTTTTATTTTACTTATTCCCTTATTTTTCCAGTAGTCTATATCTGCATTAGAGAAGTTAATTGTAAAGTATGGAGTATTGAAGATTGGAGAGATTTGTGAATGGTGGTTTATTAGTCTTGTGTCTGCGTTACATATATCCCAAATTCTTAATATATCATGGAGTGTTCTCGGAAGTGTGGTTTTATTTATATTTCTATCTTTTTTGTTTATCCACATGATGGTATCTAGTCTATTTGGGGCTAAAAGTTCATTCTCGATATCTACCCAGCTTGTAGAGCTATCCTCGGTAAGGCTTTGAACCATCTGGGCTAATCTTGCAGCTTTATAGTAATTATATAATATTGGGAGTCCGAATCCTCCCTTATTTCTGTGTCTAGCTAAATATTCATACTTTATTCTCGGTCTTTTATCCTGCCATATAAATTTCCTTATTGCCTGTTGTAGGGGTCTTTTTTTCTTCAGGAGGATTGGCAGTGAGCGGAATAGATACAGTATTTTGGGTAATAGTGTCATTTTTATTGCGTTGATTCTTCCCATCAAAGATATAGTATATGGGGTCCACTGTTGTAGTAGGGATTTGAGGTGTGTTATCGTTTTCGTGTAGTTATTTGTAACTAGTGTTTCGAAGTTGTGGCTTATTTGGATTCCCAGATAGGTAAAGGATTTTGTAGCCCATTTGAATTGATATTGTGTTTGTAATTCTGTTTTGAGTTGGGGGGTGATATTTATCACATAAGCCACTGACTTGGAGTGGTTCACTCTAAATCCTGAGATCTCTTCAAATTTGTGTGATATATCTACTAGGGGTGCCATTGATTGTGTTGGCTGTGTCAGGTATAATAGTGTGTCATCTGCAAACATTGATAGTTTTATCTCTAAGTTTTTGATCATGATACCTTTTATCTCCTTTGTTTGTCTTATCTTAGCTGCTAGCGGCTCCAAGCACAGTGCAAAAAGAAGGGGGGATAAGGGGCACCCTTGTCTAGTCCCGCTCCGTATTTCTATTTCTTGTGATAGGAAGCCCATATTGTTTACTCTAGCTTTAGGGCCATTGTATAGGTTCAGTAGAATTGTTTTATATTTGTCCGGGAATTCAAATTTCTTCAGTATACCTTTCATATATAACCAGTCTACTCTGTCGAAAGCCTTTTCGATATCAAGTGATAAGGTCATTGATGGGATTTGGTTTATTGATGCGAATTGTAGTAGTGTGATTGTTTTTCTGATATTGTCTGTGGTTTGTCTGCCGGTTATGAATCCTGTCTGGTCGTAGTGGATTAATTTGGGGAGAATAAATTTTAATCTATTTGCTAATACTTTGGCTATGATTTTAATGTCTGTATTAATTAGTGAGATTGGTCTATAATTGTCTGGTTGGGTAGTGTCTTTGTTTGGTTTTGGGATCACTATTATATGGGCTTCCATCATTTCAGGGGTTAGGTTTTCTTTGTTTTGTGATAGTGCTGTGATTAGGTTTACCATTTGTGGGATTAAATGTTGTTTAAATGTTTTATAGTAGAGAGCTGTAAAGCCGTCTGGTCCAGGTGATTTTCTTGTATGGAAACTATTAACTGTTTCTTTTATCTCTGAGTAGGTGATAGGGGCTTGTAGTGAATCTTTTTGCTCTTCTGTCAGTGTCGGGAGTTGGATGTTTTTCAGGAATTCATCTATATGGGATTCGGTGATTCTTCTTCTGTCTATTGTTTTACCATTGTATAGGTTTTGGTAGTATTGGGCAAATTTGTTTGAGATGTATATTGGGTCGTATTTTAAATTGCCTTTGGAGTCTCTCAATGGGAGGAATTTATTTTGGGTTAATTTTTGGTTTAATTTGTGTGCCAGCATTGTGTCTGGTTTGTTGCTCTTTACGTAGAATTTTTGATTTGTTAGCCTAAGAGCCTTTTCAGCATTAGTTTGGAGGAGAAGGCTCAGTTCTTTCTGTAGTGTTAATCTTTCCGCATATAAAATGTCGTTGTCGTTTTTACTCAATTTGTTTTCACATTCCTATTTCATTCTATTTGTCCTGTTTTTTTTTTGTCTTGAGGATATTTGGATTATTTTGCCTCTCAGTACTGCCTTGTGTGCTGCCCATATTGTGGTTAGAGGGATTTCTGGAGTTAGATTTTCTTTAAAATATGATATGATTGTTTGTGAGATTTCCTGTTTAATGTGTTTGTCTGATAAGAGGGCTTCGTTTAGTCTCCACTTTGGTGGTGGTCTGGTTTTAATTATATTATTGATTTGTATTGAAGTGTATGCGTGATCTGACCAGGATATTTCTGAGATATATGGGTTGGTCAGTTGGGATAGAAATTGTGGTGCTATAAAAGAGTAATCGACCCTAGTGAATACTTTATGCACTGTTGAGTAGTATGTGTATTCCTTTAAGCAAGGGTTTGCTAGTCTCCATGCGTCTACCAGGTACCAGGTTACATATTTTGAGAAGCGTATTTAGTTGTTTGCACGCAGAGAAATTAGGGGTGGTTTTTGGAGGCTTTGATTTATCCAGTTTAGGATTCAGTATTGTGTTAAAATCGCCCATTGCAATTATTGGGCCTGTAGCTTTGGTCAGGATTTTATTGGTTAATTCTTGAAAAAAGATTTTTTGTTGTTTGTTAGGAGCATAAATTGAGATGAGTGTAAGATTTATTTGGTGTATCGTTCCGTTTAGTATTCTATATCTACCTTTTGGGTCACAGAAGTGTGATTGTTCGGTAAAGGGTAGTGTTTTGTCTATCAGGATAGCTACTCCTGCTTTTCCTCTGTTCGATGATGACATGTAGTGTGTTTTGTACTTGTTGCCCCAGTATTTTGGTTCCCTTCCTTTCTTGAAGTGGGTCTCTTGGAGTAGCAATATATCTGGGTTTGTGTTTTTGTAGTATTGTAGTATCATTTTTCTTTTGTGCGGGGTGTTGAGACCTCTGACGTTATGTGATAGAATTTTTAGTGGTTTTACCTTGTTGTGGTATAACTTCGCTTTGTCCTGTAGGGATTTTGTCTGATTATTTTTGTTCTCGTCTCCCCCTTTCTTTGGTGTTCTTTTAGTAGTCCGTTCCGTTGTCCTGCCGCCGAGTCCGCCACCTCCATTACCTTCGTTCTTTTTGCTTTGTATCATTTTCGGTTGTTTTTTATTGTAAAGAGGAAATTGAACAACTGTTAATGTACCATAAATATTTCTTTAGTAAAGGCAAACAAAAAGTTTCTTCTCGAGTATAACACTTAATATTACTATTTCTTAACACTTTAACTTTATACAATTTAACTTTTAGAGTTTATTGTTGTTACGTTTTTGAGATCCTAACCCTGTTAGTTCTCTGGAGTGAGGAAAGTGGGCCTCACTGTACTCCTTTTGTTTATCGATAGGTAGTAATTTCCTATCTCTTGGGGGGAATCCTATTCCAAACGTCGTTTGGAGATAGCTGTTAGTAGGGTAGAAATAGAGTGTACTCCTGTACAGCTAAGTTATATTTCTGATAGTTTACATTTTTTAGGGGGGGGGAAGTGGACAGGTTCCAACTGTAGTTCCAGTATGATAATTCTATGCTTTTTCTCTTTCGCTTCTCCTTTCCCTCTCCTTCCATCTCCCTCCCATCCTATTTGTATTGATCACCGCACTCCTTTTGAGTGCCTAGTTCCAGGGGAGGTAATTAATAATATTACTTGGGGGCATCTGTGGGTGTAGATTGCTCCAATTTTTAGTACAGTACTGTAGAGACCCATTTTCCTTCTTGCTTATGAGAGAGAGGCATTTTCAGAGTTTTCTCTCTTCCCTTTCCTTCCTCCCTCTCCCTCTCCCAGCACCCCGCTTCTTATAGCTTTATTTGTTTTATGATACCTTTGGTTTGGTATTTGTAGAAGATTATTTCTCTCATTTGTCTATTATCTATATATTTGTAGTCATCTCTAGCATATTAGTATAACGCCTTCCTTATAGCTTCTTTGCCCTTCTCTTACTCTTTCTTTATAGCATGTATGTTAAGTATTATAGGGGTTAAGATGTAAAGGAGAGGAGAAAAAAAAAAAATATATATATATACAATTTCCCTTCCCCCCTCCCCCCCCCCCCCCCCCCTATCTTTTAATCCGTTCCCCCCCCCCCCCCCCCCCCCCTCCCCATCCCTTGGATTATTATGTAGTGTCTTTGTATTTATCCTTATAGTGAATCTAGAATATTCCCCTTATACAATATACATTTGTTTTAATACAGTTCTGTTTCTTATGTACTTTCGATATATATTGGTTGGGTATTTTGGGTAAGTACATGATCTCTCAGAATGTTCTGTTCGTTAACCGTTAGGTAATTGTCACTACCTCGTTAACTAGTAGGAGTATTGTCATCATCGAGATCTTTAGAGGGTTATTATAACATTAGTACCTTATTGTAGTTCTGTATCTGGTATCGTTTTATCTATAGGAAATTCTTATTTTGTGCATATTATAGAGGTTTAGTTATATGATTTGTCCTTTTCCCCTTTTTTATCGGTTTTTAGGCTGGATCAGATATGGTATATTTATAAGTCCAATAGTTCAGGGGGTATGGGGAATGACTCTGAGGGAGGGGGGGGCGGGATTCGGCCTTAATGTCTTGTTCACAGGGTTATTCGGTTCACGATACTGGTTAGGTTCGTAGAAGACATCCAACCTCCTTGTCTGTGGTATCGGTTGGGGTTTATATATAGCGTTTTTGTGGTTAGGGTGAGTGTGAGTAGGAACATCTGGGGGGGTCTGTGTCTTAACTCTATTCAGGTCCCTCTTCCGTCCTTAAGATTTTGCTGCTTTGTGAGGACTCGGTCATTGGGGACTTGCTACCAGGCCGGTTAGTTCTAATCTGGACTTTAACACTTTTCTCTCTCGTCGTCTCTCTCCCTCCCAGCCCTCAGCACTTATCTTTATCGAAGCTGTGACCTTGTTGTGGCGACTTGTTTGAGAGGTTCTTGGTTCCCCGCTCTGAGTCTTGTTGTTTGCTGGTTAGTTTTCTTCGTGTTCTTCCCATTATATCCGGTGAGCTACAGTGTTGTCTGGGCGGGGCCTGGGAGGGGAGGAGAGAAAAAAAAAAAAAAAAAAAACCTGATTCCGTTTAGAGTGACTTTTTTGTTGTCAGTCTGCAATGGGGTTGCATAGAAGTAAATTGTTCGGTTTGTCTCTGTATGGACTTTTTTAGTTCTTTTACTCCTTGAGTTATTTGGCCCTACTTCGAGGAGTTCTACATAGGAGTTAACTTTGATGATTTACTTTACTATCATTTTGGTCAAATCTATTAAAGTTGGTTTACCTGTCCCTTGTGTGTCCTTTGCTTTATTACCTTATTGGTGGTAGATTCTGGATGGTGAGGTTGGGTCCTTGCTTGGGGTTTTTGGTTGTGTGGATCTGTTTGGTGATCGTTGAGATCTTGGTGTATGGTAGTGGTTAGGTGGGTATTCCTTCTGAGCTGACTTCTTTTGTTCTGAGAGCCCCAATTTTTGCAGGGTCGCTTCTCCTTCATCTGGGTGTGTGATGGAGAATTGTCTCCCGTTATGAAGGATTGACAGTTTGAAGGGGAACCCCCATCTATAGCGGATCTTGTTCCTCTTTAGGTGTTCCAGTAGAGGTTTAAATTCCCTTCGGCGTGCTAAGGTAGTGTTGGAGAGGTCCTGGAAGAAGGAGATGTCTGCTCCTTCGTATTCCATCTTCCCTAAGTTTCGCATTGCCATCATCAGCTTTTCTTTGGTTGCGTAATGATGTGGCTTACATATTATGTCCCGTGGTGGGTCATTGGCAGACGGTTTGGGGCGTAATGCCCTATGGATTCGGTCCATGATCAGTTTCTGTGGTTCTTCTTCTGGTAAGAGTTGTTTAAACATACTGTTCATGTGGGAATCAAGATCCGTTACTTCTTCGGGCACTCCTCGTATCCTTATGTTAACTCTTCTGGCCCTGTTCTCTGAGTCCTCCTGTTGGTCCTGTAATATGTATATGTCATGCCTTATTTCTCTAATTTCGGCCTCCATTTGTTGACTGTGTAGTCCCAGTTGGTCCGTGGCTGTCTCAAGCGTCGATATCCGTTCACCTAGGTTAGCAATTTCCTAGCGAACTTCTAGAATTATTTGAGTTTGAGACGTCTGGATCGACTTCTGCATGTTTCTATATAGTTCTTCCAGGTCGAACTTAGTACAGGGGGGTGATGTTGTACTTTCCCGAGAGCTAGGCCCGTCACTCTCCTGGTGGCCACGCGGTTGGTCTGCTTTCGGGAAGAACTCGGTGAGTTCTCCCTTATTAGGGTTGTTTTTGTTCTTTGACCCCATTCTGTAGGCTAATAGTCTTTGTTGGACAATTTCTGCTCGAATTTTGCTTCAGGTACCCCCTAAAAGTGCAGGCTTAGTTGCTGTATCTGCGGAGCTCCTGATTTACACGTCCACCTCCATTGCTGGTCAGGCTCCGCCCTCCGACCATCAAGCTTAACTTTGGGACTGAAGGAAAACTAAGTAGAGAAGTAAAAAATATTATAGGATTTATATTGTTTTATTCCTTTTGTTGCTTCTTTTGAACTCATAATTCTCTTACCGTGATATGTTATAATGTGTGGGTGTCTTGTTATTACAAATGGTCCAGAGAACCTGAAAATACAAGGTCCATTAACAGTGAACGTGGGATCCAATATAACATTACAATGCAGCGCTGACTCTCTCCCTGAACCCACCTACCAGTGGTTAATTAATGGGACTTACACCAACATAACAGATAAAACACTTCGTATACAACAGGCCAGATCTCAGCACAATGTGACCTACACCTGTATGGTGAATAATTCAGTGACCAGACGCTCGGATGTCACCTCTGTAAATGTTACTGTGATTGGTAAGTGATAAAGAACAGAACCGCTATCAGGAGCGTCACTAGTTAAAAGAAGAACCTGATGTAAAGGTCTAATATATTTTACAGACTGATTGTTTTCTATTTAAAGGGCAGCTATACTGACAATTCTGAAAAATGCCTAGATAAATATAAACGCTACTTCCAGTCAGGGGAGGACTGGGCCAGTGGACAGAGGGGCAAATGCCCCCGGGCAGGCCTGTGCAGTGAAAACCAGGTCGGACCGTGCAGTGTCAAGTTTAAATAAAGTTTTTTTTAAAAGTTCAGTTTAAAAAACTTTATCAATATTTTACACTGCATGGCCAGCCAGACCGGGACCTCAGGGGCGCGCCTACCATGAATGTTTGCTCACGGCACACCCCTGTAATATACTGGCAGCTGGGGCCTGGGGGTAAGAAAAAAAAAAGTTATCTCCTCCGGCCATCATCTCCTCTTTTCTCCTGCATACCACGCGCTCCCATTCAGCAGGGAATGTTTGTTGCTGGAGTGCCACTAGGCCAGGTAGCGCAGGCCCAACTTCCTATGACTATTGATATACAAGTCTGTGGTGCTGGGCATGTATTGGGGCATTTAATATACAAGGCTGTGGTGCTGGGAATGGGTTGGGGCATTTGATATACAAGTCTGTGGTGCTGGGCATGGGTTGGGGCATTTGATATACAAGTCTGTGGTGCTGGGCATGGGTTGGTGCATTTGATATACAAGTCTGTGGTGCTGGGCATGTATTGGGGCATTTGATATACAAGTCTGTGGTGCTGGGCATGGGTTGGTGCATTTGATATACAAGTCTGTGGTGCTGGGCATGGGTTGGGACATTTGATATACAAGTCTGTGGTGCTGGGCATGGGTTGGGACATTTGATATACAAGTCTGTGGTGCTGGGCATGGGTTGGGACATTTGATATACAAGTCTGTGGTGCTGGGCATGGGTTGGTGCATTTTATATATACAAGTCTGTGGTGCTGGGCATGGGTTGGGGCATTTGATATACAAGTCTGTGGTGCTGGGCATGGGTTGGGGCGTTTGAAATGCAAGTCTGTGGTGCTGGGCATGGGTTGGTGCATTTTATATATACAAGTCTGCTGCTGGGTATGGGAGTTATGAGGCCATCCTCCAATTCACCAGCAAGTGTAAAGTCAGCCCTACAGTTCACCAGCCACACCCACTTTATTGGCTTTGTGTGCCGAAGGAAGACATTGGGGAGGCTTTATTTAATACCCAGAATTGTTAGCCCTACAGATCATTAGCCAGTGTTAGTCAGCTCTCGCGAAGCAGTCAATGGGAAGACGCGCTCTGCAAGGAGGCGTGTCTTCTCATGGGCTGCCTCCCGGACTGTCACTGACAGTGCCAGTGGGGAGGATCCGACCAGAGAGAAGAGGGAGATTACGAGTAAGTGGTGCAGGACTTTTGTAAAGTACCCAGAGGTGAGGACTTAGTGTTTTAGGTCTTCACTTGGGTATTTGCAGGAATGGATCGGGGAAATGGTGAGTATAATTGTCCTTTAATATGGGTACATTAATGGGGGATGGAAATTATAAGTTTAGTGTTGTCCTTAAAATTGGATCTGCCAATACAAAACTGTGATTTATTCATTGCAATTCTCTTATTACAAATATATGAAGATATCGGAGATCATTACAATCCAGACCCCATTGTCGGGATCATCTGCGGTTCCATTCTAGGAACCATTCTGGTCATCTGCACAGTTTGGTTGGTCTACAGAAGATGTGTCCTTCCCAGGAAACAGGCAAAACAAGGTGAGGAAACACAGGGAGGGTATCTGGGAATCTGAAATGTAGATATCAGCCTAATGCCCCATAGAAAACCTGCTCACTCACGTGGGAATATGAATAAGTAAAATCCTTTTATTATACACACAAAGTGGGAATGGGGAAACAGAGGTAGAACATTTTAAAAACAATTTAAAAAAAATGTCATATCAAATGTCATACTTATCTACTACAGTCAGTCTTTCTATAGCCGTATCATATATAGGTTGCATTAGAAGCATCAGTGAAACATGTCCAGTCTGTTCTATGGGACCTTCCCCCGCTCCCTACATTGCACTATGCCCATCTGGTGATGCTCTTAGCAGTGTTCAAACCCGAAAAACTGCCTCCACCTCTCGGAAAACACTCGGCTTGACTGGTGATGTGACTCGAATTGACTAAATAAAGACGGACTGTAGTAGATACAGTAGGTATATACATACTATTACTATTGATATATACACATGCACTTTTGAGTGGTAGTTTGGTGTAATGGTTCTGTAGTTTTTTGAAATTACATATTCCTATATATAGTGTTTTAATTGTTTTTAAACTTCCGTACTTCTGTTTTGTAATGTAAAGTGGTGACCACTAGGGGTCACTGTAACAAACTAATGTTCTATACTTGCACATGTAATAACTTGTTGGTATGTGGTGCCATATTTGGACCTAGGGATGTTAATACAGTTATCGTTTAATAAGAATGTCTTGTGTGTTAATCTGAAAGCAGAGTTCCAGAAACACTATATGGTGTCAGAAGTGGGATATTTTCTACTGGCCAGTTATGAATGCACAAATTGAGAAATTGGTGCTCATGTGTCCACTTTGTTTACAATATCGTGCATCAAACTGCAAAGAGACAATGATTCCACATGCAGTACCCTCAAGGCCATGGCAAAAGGTGACATCTGATCTTGTGCTAGACAGTGTGTACTATGTTCTAGTAGTAGATTATTACAGCCGTTTCATTGAACTGGAATCATTCAGGAGCACTTCTACTTCTAATGTCATAGGAAAACCAAGAGGCGTATTTTCCAGACACAGAATTTCAGATTAGTTTGTTTCAGACAGTGGCCCTCAATATGTATCAGCAGAATTTAAATAAATATCCCACACTATGGCTTTCAGCACAAAACTTCTAGTCCAAACTATCCACAGTTAAATGGAAAAATTGAGAAAACTGTACAAACTGTTGTCAAAGGCAAAGCAAACTGGTGGGGATCCCTACATGGCCATGCTGGAGTACAGGAAAACACCAATTGATGGCATTGGGTCAGCAGCTCAATTACTTATGAGTCACCGTCTGTGCTTAAATCTACCCATGACCCATAACCAATTATTGCCACAGATCATTGCATCATATCTTGTGAGCAGAAACTGCATGCAAACCAAAGAAGACAGTCTGGATACTACAACAGGAGTGCTAAACCTTTATCTACTTTGCAAGAGGGAGATCAGGTCATGGTACAATGACCTGGAAGAAAATGGCAACCAGGCCATATCACTTCTAAGCTACAGGCGCCTAGATCATACATGTTACAAACTGATGTTGGTATATACAGACGGAACTGTAGATATTTGATCAAATATTGTACACCACTTACCAGACCATTGTCTTCAAATGGCCTGGATGATGACTTGGAAGTGAATGAAAATATATCAGTGATGCAACCTGAACTGCAGAATAATCCTCAATTTCAGCCAGCGGACACTGGGTCTGCAAATATCGCTGGTTACATTAGTATTTATTTTATACTTCTCAATGCTTTATTTCTTTGTTATTCATATTTTTTAATTTAATTAAAAGTAATTTTGAAATTTTTTTTACAGTATGTTTTTTAAAAGAAGGAAGATGTAATACAATGTTCTATACTTGCACATGTATGTATGTATGTAAAGTTTATTTATAAAGCGCCACTTGGGGACGCAGCGCTGTACAGTAATAAAATACAATAAAGTCATACAAGAGGGATAAGCACATAGATAGTTCAGTATATAAATATATAAATTCTATAAATAGAAGTGCTAGAGCTTTGCCACAAGCGGTAATAACTTGTTGGTATGTGGTGCCATATTGGACCTGGGGATGTTAATACAGTTTTTCCTTCAACATGTATGTCTCTTGGGTTAATCTGAAAACAGAGATCCAGAAACTCTACACGTTTCTCCATTTCAGCATTGTGTGTATAATAAAGGGATTTTACTTATTAATTCTATTTCTTGTTTCTCCGTGTGGTTTGTTGTATATATTCTTACCCATACGCTGCTCCCCTATATAACAATTGGGTTTTACAAATGTAAGATTCTATTACTTTTTGATAAATAAAAATATCAGTTGTGCTCGGCTCCTATATTGTAATGCTGGCCTTATACCAGAGACATTTAATAGAGTCAACATTCGATCATCGATTCTATGAAATGTCTACATTCTTACCAGGTTCACCAGATATCCCCTGTGCCCAAGCAGGAGGGGGCATGGCAGAGACTGAGTGGTACAGAGGCAGAGACTGAGTGGAGCAAAGGGAGGGTTGGGGTTAAGAACATTTCAGGGCAAGAGTGGGCATTCCGCGGACAGGGCTGCCAGGGCCAGTGTTTGGGCAGAATATCAGCCCTGACTGCCGGAACTCTGGATTTTGCACCTGCAGTCGGCACAATCCCGCCACAATAGGGACACCTGGCGACCCTGATTCCAACCTTCACATCCAGGTTTATTCATTTTGGGATTGACTTTCAAACCACTTGGTTCTTCTGACATTGCGCTAACGTTGGGAGAATGACGTGAGGACAGTGGAATATTTCCAGTTCCATTAATATGCAGCAAACAATCGGATACCATCTGAGTGGTTACTGCAGGTTAATACAATGGGAAGACTTTTCCCTCTGACTCTATATCAGGGGTGCCCAACCTGTCTCAGTGCATAGTGACAAGTTTATTTGCTCTACCCCACGCTTGCCCAGTCTCTGCCCCCAGCCCACCAAGACCCAACTAATAGCCTCACCCAGCGGTTCCATGGGCAACATTTTATTCTGAACAGACTGACAGGTCAGTCACCTATACCCTCTATGTTATCATACCGACTAATATTTCTAGCAAAGCTGCTGCACAAACCCAAATTCTAAATATATATTTATATATTGCTAATTATATTTATTCTTTTCACTACACAGCACAATCCATTCACCAACAGAATCCATCCAATGTGTATGAAAATGTCCTTAAACAGGTGGGTGATCAATGTGGGGATCATGGAATTTCTCATTTCTAGACATAAGCCTTACACTAAGTGCAGGGTGATCCCCCTCTCAATTAGCTTATATACTTGCAGCACAAGGCACTATGCAATGTCCACAATATAAATTGGTCACTAATTTTTTCTATATTATGTGGGTGGACACGGTCCCATTTAGCAGCCCATTGAACCCTTTCTGTGATGAACCTCATACTACACAAACACACAAGTGCAAACTCCTAACATTTCTTAAATGAAAGGTGGAAATGAAAGGTGGGACTGGCTTGACTCCACCCCCTAGACAAACCCCACCCCCTATGTGGATTTAAATCCCATCCTGATAAACCAGCCATGATTAGAATAAAACAGCGTTTTCGCGGAACCTACTGAAGTTCCAAAAGTCTGAATTCAACCTAATTAAATCTAAAAACATTTTAGAATTTTTGAAGTTTCAAAAGGAATTTTCTAGGTTTCAATTTTTGAATTTACAATGAAAATTTCAAAGTTTCGAAAATTCCGACAGATCCGTGTATTTTCTAAACTGGCAGTTCCAAATCTAAACCAGGTTTGTTTTGAAATTGGGATTTATCACTAGCCATGATCTGCCTAACCCAAACATTCTTAGATTTATCAGGCCAGTAAGGGACAGTGGGACAGAGTCTTATTATCTTGGCTTAACTATAACAGTTGGGAGGTTGGTAAGTGTAACACAAGCTGCTTGTGTGCCACAGAGTACCAGATGGTAACATGCGTGAAAAACTTGCGTACCTTTTACACGGTTAACCGTCTGCTTGTGCTGGGCGTGTCTGTGTGACTGATGGTGTCTGCATATCTGATAGTGTCTGCATTACAGAATGTTTGCATGACAATGTCTGTGTGACTGAGCATGTCTTCGCGACAATGTCAGCATGACTGAGTGTGTCTGCATGACTGAGTGCGTGTCTGCGTGAATGAGCGTGTGATTGTGTGAATGAGCCTGTGTCTGCGTGACTGAACGCGTGTCTGTATGAATGAGCGCATGTCTGCATGACTGAGCGCGTGACTGAGTGTGCGTCTTCGTGACTGAGCACGTGTCTGCGTGAATGAGCGTGTCTGCGTGAATGAGCGTGATCTGTCTGGCGTGAATGAGCCTGTGTCTGCGTGACTGAACGCGTGACTGCATGAATGGTGCGTCTCGTGCCTGAGCGCTGTCTGCGTGACTGAGCGCGTGTCTGGCGTGACTGAGCGCGTGTCTGCGTGAATGACGCGTGTCTCGCGTATGAGCGCGTGTCTGCGTGATGAGCGCGTGTCCTGCGTGAATGAGCGTGTCTGCGTAGAGCGCGTGTCTGCGTGACTGAGCGCGTGTCTGCGTGAATGACCGTGTCTGCGTGAATGAGCGTGTCTGCGTGAATGACGCTGTGCCTGCGTGAATGAGCCTGTTCTGCGTGAATGACTGTGCGCGTGACTGAGCGGTGACTGAGCGTGTGTCTTCGTGACTAAGCGTGTCATAAGGGGTAGCATTTGGATCCATTAGTGTGTAAGAATCGCAGCACAGAGCATGTCAATGTTGTGGCCAAATTTTGTGTGCCGGGATCGCAGAGCGAATGGACGTAATGTAGATGTAGTTTTAACCAGAGCCCTAATGGTGGGATGTTACACTGCTGAGTCTCACCATGTTTGGACCCCGTACCTGTGACAGCTGGAGAGGAGAGTCGTCCGACAGAGCCAGGGATTCAGGCCAGAAGAGTAGACAAATGTAGCAGAGATTTAAGAATTAGACAGGAGCAAGGATCTCAGGATCACATACAAGGCTTTCAGGGGCAAATACAGGAATACGGAATCCAGAGTGGGAACAAAACATCCAGCAGTACCTCCTTCCATTGCTGGACTTTTTGAATCTGCGCCATTCCATTATGGGCATGTCTGAGTCAGTGTGCTTGGAGAATGTTAGAGCGTGCCATCTAATGAGGGGGACATGCTCTGGGGTCAGGCAGAGGCAGACTGGGATAGGGCGGTAGAACTGACATCCTGATTATTTATTATTTACCCTGTGATTTCTATGGTCGGTGCCATTTGTGTCTCCCTAATGCTGTTTCCACTCTCTCTGCCTTTAGGGACAGGATATTATGGAGGAACCTTCATACATGGTGAGAATCGTCTTTGTAAATGGATCTGAAAACTGCATTTTGGTTTGTACCATCAGGTAGAGCAAATAGCATTGACAATGTTCTTCATTGGTCTCCCTTGGTAACTGTGTAAAAATGAAGGGAGACAGCACAGATGGAGTTGGCTATGGTGGGTAGGTGGTGTCTCCTATTTTAATTTAGCTACAAACATGGATTCCAATGAACTGACTTGTAAGGGAACCAATCACTAAGTGACAGCTCTGCAGACACCAAGAGACTATGTGAGTGAAAGGCATGTTGGAAATGTTTGTGTCATCTCTTGCAGGATCTCCATACAAAGCACAGGACATATACAATGAACTTAAACCATGACATCCAGCATATAAATATGGTTAATAATGTAAGTTAGTACAACATGATTTTCTTTTTAACATGAATTGAACTAAATATGTTTAATGTTTTCCTTGTGTTTGTCTTTCAGGGGTTCTGGAAATAAAACTATAAAGGACAGAATTCATATACTGTGCACACTGTACCTACCATATATGGAAAGAGTTAAATCCCATCCATTCAACCATATTTGGAGTAGGCTTGGGTTGGTGAGGTCTATCTATGACCTGCCCCAAGTTCTGCATCTGGACTGCCCATGCCCCACCCATCCCAGACAAGGTATAGCAGTCCGGACACAAAACATGCTCTTTACTTCTCTCTGAAAGATCTTGTTCTCACAACCACAGATATCTTGATGACCTGGATTACAAAGAGAGCACACTGGACAATATTCTACAACTGTCCCTAATAACTTAAGTGCAGGAGGGCTAGGATATAGGCTGGCACCCTGCCAATGCCACCCACACCACCAGTGAATCTGGAGGGTCCCCAAGGATGTGTCTTAAGTCTACCTTATACGCCCTTTTTACCCATGACTGTCAGGTTTTGTATGAGTCAAATAAAATGATATAGTTTGCAGAGTATCACCATTATTGGATTTAATAATATGCAACACGGGTACTGGGAGTATATGGTAAAGTTGGGGGTTCAAATAATTTAGTTTTAAACACTGGAAAACAAAAGAAATCATTATAGATTAGATGAGTGAGGAAACTCTCCGTTGGCCGGTACTAATAATTCCGAGTGGTAGAGAGGGTTGCTAGTTTTACATTCTATGGGGTTGTTTTTAGGGAAAGGTTGACATGGGATTTTTATCTGGGTAACATGGCAAAGCACAAAAACAGCTGTATTTTATATGGAGACTGATGTACTAAATTCACCACAATCAATGATGGTTATTTTATACAGTAGATGTGCGATTGAAACCATCTTACTGCACGTTAGCTTGGTATACAGCTGTACTGCCGTGAGGGAAAAGCGATACAGAGGATTGTCAGAACTGCCCAGGATATTAAGGCCAGGAATTGCCTCCCTGGGCAGTTTATCAAAAACCTTTGTGCCCAGAGAACTGGCACTGTTATGGGGGTACTACCCATCCGGACACCCTCTGTTTAAGTTTCTGTCTTCTGGTATTGACTGGGTTCAATTACAGATAATTTTTATCCTGCTGCTATTAGATTATTTAATGCAGGGGGTTACACGTGGCAATGGTACATTTAATGCTCTGTGGATGTAATCTAAATACATATTTTTAAATGTAATTGTAGCTTTTTTGGTTTTGTCACACACAATGACAATATTATATATACAGTATACTGTAAGTGTGCCCGTTGGTGCACAGTGGGAACATGTGGGTTATGTTTAGCTATATGTGGATACAGATATATAAAATCCTGAGCACGTGTCTGCGTGAATGAGCGTGTCTGCGTGAATGAGCGTGTGTCTGCGTGAATGAGCCTGTGTCTGCGTGACTGAACGCGTGACTGCATGAATGAGTGCGTGTCTGCGTGACTGAGCGCGTGTCTGCGTGACTGAGCGCGTGTCTGCGTGACTGAGCGCGTGTCTGCGTGAATGAGCGCGTGTCTGCGTGAATGAGCCTGTGTCTGCATGACTGAGCGCGTGACTGAGCGTGTGTCTTCGTGACTAAGCGTGTCATAAGGGGTAGCATTTGGATCCATTAGTGTGTAAGAATCGCAGCACAGAGCATGTCAATGTTGGTGGCCAAATTTTGTGTGCCGGGATCGCAGAGCGAATGGACGGTAATGTATTGTTTTTTAACCAGAGCCCCTAATGGTGGGGATGTTACACTGCTGAGTCTCACCATGTTTGGACCCCGGTACCTGTGACAGCTGGAGAGGAGAGTCGTCCGACAGAGCCAGGGATTCAGGGCCAGAAGAGTAGACAAATGTACCAGAGATTTAAGAATTAGACAGGAGCAAATCTCAGGATCACATACAAGGCTTTCAGGGGCAAATACAGGAATCGGAATCCAGAGTGGGAACAAAACATCCAGCAGTACCTCCTTCCATTGCTGGACTTTTTGAATCTGCTGCCATTCCATTATGGGCATGTCTGGTCAGTGTGCTTAGAATGTTAGAGCGTGCCATCTAATGAGGGGGACATGCTCTGGGGTCAGGCAGAGGCAGACTGGGATAGGGCGGTAAGAACTGACATCCTGATTATTTTATTTTACCCTGTGATTTCTATTGGTCGGTGCCATTTGTGTCTCCCTAATGCGTTTCCACTCTCTCTGCCTTTAGGGACAGGATATTATGGAGGAACCTTCATACATGGTGAGAATCGTCTTTGTAAATGGACTGAAAACTGCATTTTGGTTTGTACCATCAGGTAGAGCAATAGCATTGACAATGTTCTTCATTGGTCTTCCCCTTGGTAACGTGTGTTAAAAATGAAGGGAGACAGCACAGATGGAGTTGGCTATGGTGGGTAGGTGGTGTCTCCTATTTTAATTTAGCTACAAACATGGGATTCCAATGAACTGACTTGTAAGGGAACCAATCACTAAGTGACAGCTCTGCAGACACCAAGAGACTATGTGAGTGAAAGGCATGTTGGAAATGTTTGTGTTCATCTCTTGCAGGATCTCCAGTACAAAGCACAGGACATATACAATGAACTTAAACCATGACATCCAGCATATAGAATATGGTTAATAATGTAAGTTAGTACAACATGATTTTCTTTTTAACATGAATTGAACTAAATATGTTTAATGTTTTCCTTGTGTTTGTCTTTCAGGGGTTCTGGAAATAGAAACTATAAAGGACAGAATTCATATACTGTGCACACTGTACCTACCATATATGGAAAGAGTTAAATCCCATCCATTCAACATCATTATTATGGAGTAGGCTTGGGTATGGGTGAGGTCTATCTATGACCTGCCCCAAGTTCTGCATCTGGACTGCCCATGCCCCACCCATCCCAGACAAGGTATAGCAGTCCGGGACACAAAACATGCTCTTTACTTCTCTCTGAAAGATCTTGTTCTCACAACCACAGATATCTTGATGACCTGGATTACAAAGAGAGACACTGGACAATATTCTACAACTGTCCCTAATAACTTAAGTGCAGGAGGGTGCTAGGATATAGGCTGGCACCCTGCCCAATGCCACCCACACCACCAGTGAATCTGGAGGGTCCCACAAGGATGTGTCTTAAGTCTACCTTATACGCCCTTTTTACCCATGACTGTCAGGTTTTGTATGAGTCAAATAAAATGATATAGTTTGCAGGAGATATCACCATTATTGGATTTAATAATATGCAACACGGGTACTGGGAGTATATGGTAAAGTTGGGGGTTCAAATAATTTAGTTTTAAACACTGGAAAAACAAAAGAAATCATTATAGATTTAAGATGAGTGAGGAAAACTCTCCGTTGGCCGGTACTAATAGATTCCGAGGTGGTAGAGAGGGTTGCTAGTTTTACATTCTATGGGGTTGTTTTTATGGAAAGGTTGACATGGGATATTTTTATTCTGGGTAACATGGCAAAGCACAAAAACAGCTGTATTTTATATGGAGACTGAGTGTACTAAATTCACCACAATCAATGATGGTTACATTTTATACAGTAGATGTGCGATTGAAACCATCTTACTGCACGTTAGCTTGGTATAACAGCTGTACTGCCGTGAGGGAAAAGCGATACAGAGGATTGTCAGAACTGCCCAGGATATTATAGGCCAGGAATTGCCTACCCTGGGCAGTTTATACAAAAACCTTTGTGCCCAGAGAACTGGCACTGTTATGGGGGGTACTACACATCCAGGACACCCTATGTTAAGTTTCTGTCTTCTGGTATATGACTGGGTTCAATTACTGCGCGTACAACTAGAATGAAAAACAGTTTTTATCCTGCTGCTATTAGATTATTTAATGCAGGGGGTTACACTGTGCAATGGTACATTTTAATGCTCTGTGGATGTAATCTAAATACATATTTTTAAATGTAATTGTAGCTTTTTTGGTTTTGTCACACACAATGACAATATATATATATACAGTATACTAGTAAAGTGTGCCCGTTGGTGCACAGTGGGAAACATGTGGGTATATGTTTAGCTATATGTGGATACAGATAATATAAAATCTCTATACACACTACTATAAAATTTAGGGATTTGTACAAAAAAAGGCAAGATGTTAAAAATAAAAGAAATCCTATGAAATCCTGGTTCTATTAGTGTCACATCCCCTAAATGAATATTTACACAATATACAGAGGCAGAAGGGAACCTATTGGGTGTACCCCAATAGGTATTAGAGGGGACATATATACACACATCTTTTGGATTGTACTGGAAGTGTTAGTGCTTTAGAAATACATGTTAAATATACATAAAGTGCAGCCTAACATCTAGATAAGACAGACATTATCCTTCTTATATTTGTTATATAACACTATCACATTTTTCTGTTTGTTTATCGATTTATTTTGATAAATCTATACAGGTTTATTTTCCAGGTCTGGGAAAAACGTACATACATCCAGAAGTGTAAAAAAATAACTTTCCTCACAATCGAACTGTTTTTCGAGATTACACATTCTATTTTCGAGGGTCACCGAAATTTTAGAAAATTAGAATTTTAAAGGATTTTCTAAAATTTTGTAAAAATGATACAGTAACTTACTGTAAATGGCTCTGGGACCTGGGGAATGGTCTGGGGAACAGATAATCATGCTCTTTCAAATCAGCATTGGTTACAATCAGATACTTTCAGAAAGAATCTCATTGGTACGCTTTCTGGAAGAATCTGATTGTAACTAATCATAATTGGTTACAATCAGATTCTTTATACTAACCAATTCGATTCTTTCTGAAATAAGCTGATTGAAACCAATTTTGATTGGAAAATAATCTGATTGGTTAGTCTAGCAATCAGATACTTCCTGAAAGAATCTGATTGTATGTAATCAGAATTGGTTACAATCAGATACTTTTAGAAATAATCTTATTGGTATGCTTTCTGGAAGAATGTGATTGTAACTAATTTTGATTGGGAAAGAATCTGATTGTATACTATCCAATCAGATTCTTTCTGAAAGAATCTCATTGTAACCAATTCTAATTGGAAAATAATCTGATTGGTATACCAATAAGATTCTTTCTAAAGCTGGGTACACACAGTAACGATAAAGCCCTGATACTGTCGGATCTGACGGTATCGGGGCTTTATCGTTATGTGTGTACCTTCGTTTCCCGAACGAGCGCGCGGCCGCCGAACGATCAGGCCGAACGCTTGTTCAGGAAAGACCGAAAATTTCCATCGGCCGCACTAGACTCCCTATAGAGGAGTCTAGCGTGGCCGATGGAAACACACAGTCCCGAGCGTTCTCCCTATGATGTTCATAGGGAGAACGCTCGGGACTGTGTGTATGCAGATCTTTGAAAGATGGCAGACAGGATCTTGCAGATCCTGTCTGTCATCTTTCAAAAATCTGTACTGTGTGTACCTAGCTTAAAAACAAAACCTGATTGTAACCAATTAACTACTACTACTACTACCAATTAACTATTAGGAAATGTGTTAGAGAGGGATCACTATTGATAAATGTGTTAGAGAGGGATCATGATTGTAAATGTGATAGAGAGGGATCACTACTGGTCAATGTGTTAGAGAGGGATCACTATTGGTCAATGTGTTAGAGATGGGATCACTATGGTCAATTGTTTAGAGAGGGATCATATTGGTAACTGTGTAGAGAGGGATCATTATTGTAAATGTGTTAGAGAGGGATCACTATTGATATATTTGATAGTGAGGGATCACTATTGGTCATGTTGTTAAGAGGGATCACTATTGGTCAATGTGTTAGAGAGGGATCACTATTGGTAAATGTGTTAGAGAGGGAACACTATTGGTAAATGTGATAGAGAGGGATCACTATTGGTCAATGTGTTAGAGAGGGATCACTATTGGTACATGTGTTAGAGAGGATCACGTATTGTAATGAGTGTTTAGAGAGGATCACTATGGTAAATGTGTTACAGAGTGATCACATTGTAATGTGACGAAGGGATCACTATTGGTCAATGTGTTAAGAGGGATCACTGTTGGTAAATGTGTTAGAGAGGGATCACTATTGGTCAATGTGTTAGAGAGGGATCATTATTGGTAACTGTGTTAGAGAGGGATCATTATTGGTAAATGTGTTAGAGAGGGATCACTATTGATATATTTGATAGTGAGGGATCACTATTGGTCAATGTGTTAGAGAGGGATCACTATTGGTCAATGTGTTAGAGAGGGATCACTATTGGTAAATGTGTTAGAGAGGGAACACTATTGGTAAATGTGATAGAGAGGGATCACTATTGGTCAATGTGTTAGAGAGGGATCACTATTGGTAAATGTGTTAGAGAGGGATCACTATTGGTAAATGTGTTAGAGAGGGATCACTATTGGTAAATGTGTTAGTGAGGGATCACTATTGGTAAATGTGTTAGAGAGGGATCACTATTGGTAAATGTGTTAGTGAGGGATCATTATTGGTAAATGTGTTAGAGAGGGATCACTATTGGTAAATGTGAGGTCCTATAAAGAACCCAGACTATCCTGTCATGTTTCAATCTTATTAGATTTTATCAGTTCAGGACACAGGTTCATGGCTTCAATGGGATCTTTTGCTTAAATAATGTAATAAACCATTAACAAACTCACTTCCTTGTCTCAGAGAAGTGGGCATGGAGATGTTTTACTTTCAGTCCCCATTATATATAGCAGGGATAACAAACCAGTACTGTAGATCCCCAGATGTTTGAAACCTACAACTCCCAGCATTCCTCTACAAGCACTCTGTAGTTAGGGAATGAAACCTACAACTCCCAGCATTCCTCTACAAGCACTCTGTAGTTAGGGAATTCAAACTACAACTCCCAGCATTCCTCTACAAGCACTCTGTAGTTAGGGAATTCTGGGAGTTGTAGTTTCGAAAACTTCTGGAGATCTACTGATTGCCTATCCCTGATCTATAGATATCCCTGTCCAGTAAACAGCAGCTCTCCTTTGTTTCTATTGAGAGGGGAGGGGTGAGGTGAGAGACAGTCACATGTTTTACAAAGGAAGTGATATATAAGTCTTGCAACTTCCTACTAACTTCTTACTTCCTACTAACACTCAGAAAATGTTTTGATTCGCTAACACTGCTGTCAATCTAATATTAAGCACGCCATTGGATACAACATTAAAAGAGAAGTGAGAAATATGTTCCTTTGTAAGCTTCCATTGCTTCCCTGTAAAACTTCCTGGGGTGTGGCTTAACACTCCATTTTGCAGATTCCATTACAAAACAGGAGTGGGGCTGTGCAAGTAATTTTATTTATTTATAGTCACTACAAGGCACAACAGCTAAGTACTGCAACCAAGTAGACTCAGACTTAACCGAACTAAGAGCACAAATCACTCAATTTACAGACGCACAGGAGGATGCAGATAACCGCTCGAGGAGGAACAACCTCCGACTTAGAGGTATTCCCGAGCAAGTTACAAACCTCCATGAGGCCCTGTCAGAATACTTCCACAAACTCCTGCCGGAAAACCAGAAACTCCAACTCCTTATAGACAGAGCCCACAGAGCCCTCCGCCCCCCCTCGACACAAGAGAATGCACCAAGGGATGTAATAATCCGCATGCACTACTTCCAAACGAAAGAGAAAATACTCCGGGAATCCCGAATACAAGGACCATTGGACTGGGATGGAGCCTCCCTACAAATCTTCCAGGACCTGGCCCCCTGCACGCTGGGCCGCCGCAGATCCCTCAAATCCATAACAGACATTTTGAACAAACATAAAATCAAATACAAATGGAGTTTTCCATTTAGACTAATGGTCTCCCACAACGGAAAACTAGTCATGGCCACACATCCTGACAAAGGCCCAAAACTTCTATACAAACTGGGGATAATGGCCGATACCCCTAAGGCCCCGGAAAGTGACCCACACCGCCTAGACCCACCGCCTATTGAATGTTTAATCTAAACTAAACATGGGCCAATCGAAACATACAGAAACATACATACAAAACTGATGACCTTATCAATTTCCTAGCCCCCCTACAACTCCCCAAACTCTCCCAACATGACATAGAACTCCTAAACGCAGATATATAACAAAGAGAGATTCTGGAAGCCATAAAACAACTCAAAACCGGTAAAGCCCCAGGCCCAGACGGATTCACTAATGGATATTACAAAGTATACTCCAAAACCCTACTCCACCACCGTACAACACTGTATAATACCTTTCTCCAACCAAACAACCATATGCACCCAGACCTACTAAGGGCCAATATAACAGTGATTCCCAAACCGGACAAAGACACAACCTCTTGTAAAAACTACCGACCAATCTCACTCATAAACACAGACATCAAAATACTAACAAAAATAATGACAGAAAGACTCAACGGAATAATACCCAAACTGATACACCCAGACCAAACAGGATTCATTACCGGACGACAAACGACAGACAATATCAGACGTACACTACAATTAATGCACATATCAGCCAAAACTCAAACACCGACACTAGCCTTGACGCTGAAAAAGCTTTCGACAGAATGGACTAGGAGTGCATGGAAGTGGTCCTATCATACCTTGGCTTCCCACAACCATTTAAAAACTTAATACACAATATATATTCTAACCCTTCAGCAACGATACAAAATATGGGATTTAAGCCCAAACCCTTTCCAATCCTTAATGGAACAAGACAGGGCTGCCCCCTCTCACCAATACTCTTCGCAATCTGTCTAGAACCATTGGCTCAAGCCATCAGATTAAACCCGGATATCAGAGGCGTGGAGGTGGGAACACAAACCTACAAAGTGGATAAGTTCGCCGACGATACCCTTCTATTTCTCCGGGACCCACTGACTTCACTCCCACCTCTGTTCCAAACCCTCACTGACTTCGACCAACTCTCAGGCTTAAAAATCAACACCTCCAAATGTCAAGCATACCCAATTGCCATCTCACCAACCAATACATCAAGAATACAATATCACTGGGAGTTTAAATGGCAACTAAAATCTCTACACTACCTGGGAGTAGAATTGGCCCACGATATCCACCAACTATACACAGTTAACTACTCCCCCAAATTCAAAGCAATTACCACGCTACTGAAGAAATGGTCCCCCTACCAAATATCCCTATTTGGATGAATAAAAACAATTAAAATGATGGTCCTCCCGCAAACTCCTTTATCTCTTCCACTCCTTCCCAATCCCAGTCCCCAGGAAAGCACTTGCAACTTGCCAAAAATCAATCACAAGATTTGTATGGAACAACCAGAGACCCCAAATCAAATTACAATCTCTCCAAAGACCAATATCAAAACTTGGAACTGACCTACACCTTTATCACCTGGCTGCCAGAACCGGCGGTTCTGGCAGATCCCCCCCAAATGGATAGAACTAGAAAGAGAGCTGCTAGGCAAGATACACCTACCAGGCCTACTATGCGCACAACACCCCCTACCCAACGAACTAAACAACCCCATTATCAAATATATGGTGCAAGATTGGAAGAGAACAACCCACAGGTTCCATCTACTATCCCCACACTCACTAACTACTCCAATACTCTCCAACCCCGATTTCCCCCCAGGTATGAATATCAGAGAATGGAGGAAATGGGCAGACAGGGGTCTGTAGTGGGTATCCCAGCTGGAGATCCAAAACAAAATTATTAATTGGGACACAGCCAAAGAAAAATTCAAACTTCAACAAGAAGACTGGTACCAATACTACCAACTCTCAACCTACGCCAAAACTCTTGTAACAAGTACCAACTGCTCATCCCAATCAACATTCGAAAAACAAATAACCCAAGACCCACTGGGCACCAAAAAAATAACCAAAATATATGCCCAAATGTTCGACCACAGACCCCACCTCAAGCTCCCAATGCAAAACAAATGGGAAATATGGCTACAGGAAGAACTCACCGATGACAAATGGTCAATTATTGCATCAAACTTGAAAAAATGCTCAAACAACATTATCCTTCAAGAGAAAACATTTAAAATAATACATGGCTGGTACAGATCCCCGTTATATATACATAAAATATTCCCATCATCCTCCCCACTGTTACAGAAATTGCCAACAAGAAGCCAATATATTACACTGTTGGTGGAGCTGTCCAGAGGTGAATAGAATTTGGCTAGACAGTTATACTACTGTAAATTTCACTCTGAAAACAAACTTAACCCCCAACCCCTGGGAAGCCCCATTCAACCTTCCCTCTCCAAAATTAAATAAAGAAGGGAACAAGTTTTACCACTATATATGCACCATCACAAGATCCCTAAAAGCTTCCTCATGGAAATCCATCCCCCCATCCAAAACGCATCTAACTAACAAAATCTGGTGGTTATATTATAACGAAAGGCAAATACATATAGCCAGAAATTCACTTGCTAAATTTGATAAGGTTTGGGATCTATGGATCACCCTCATGGACCAGCCAGATCCTTAGCTACATCTAGGATGCAAAGGTCTATCAAGGTCTGTTGTGATGGGAGGGGTCTCGGTGGAGACCAAGAGGGGAACCTAGCAAGGGAGAGATTCGTAGTTGACTACCCGACGGCAAGGGACTTACCCGCCAACATCATTAGCTTGGTGGAAATAGTCGAGATATGATGATCTTGAAAAAGGAAAAAGTCCCCCAGCCCAGACGAAGGTAAGGGCATGAATATCAATGTTAAATTGTATTTAATTTCTTATCCTGCCCCCACTGCTCTCCTCCCTATAAAAGAACTAACCAACCATATCCAGGCTGGTCCGCAACCAGCGGAGATAACAAACCCCCATACAAAAGAGAGCACACCAAAGTTGTTCGAAATGTAAATAATTTTATTAAACAGTACTACTCCAACAGGGAATAAATAGAGTTAAAATGAAGTTATAGGATATGTAATTAAACTGTAATATTGCACAGTATGCCCAAAACATACTCAAAACTATGTATTTACTACTTGTGTTTTTATACGCTGACTATATATGAATAGATAATATATGGCAAATGTTTTGTTTATCCTGCAAACCTCAATAAATATTGATTGAAATAAGAAAACAGAATAGAACCCAGTAGGCAGACACTTTAAAGAGTGCAATAATGGAGATACCACCAGACTTCGAGTTCAGGGAGTAGAGCAAATAAATATAGATAGGAGAGGAAGGGATAGAAAAATAGCCCCTTTAAAAGCTGAAGCTAGGTGGATCTGGATATTGGGTACTAGAATCCTTAAAGTCTTAGTGCTATCTGGGATGTAACATGTCATGCTTAGTACTTACCATTTCTCTACATCTTAGAATCTTTCACTCTCCCCATTTAGATCCACGGATCATTAAGTGGAGATTTTATAGTTGTCAGAGTAAATATTATAATATAGCATACATGTAAAGATATAGTAACATTAAGTATCCATTTTCATATTGAGTGCTGTAAAACTTTTAATTGGTTACAATGTATAAGTTTTAAGTGTTATCCAGTCCCTATATCTAAGAGCCCTGACGTACATGACTCCTCTCCTTTTGGTGTGGGGTCTTAGAGCCGAGGGCTATTTGAATCGTGGTCTGGTGGGTAACGATCAGCCTATGACTAAGGGTCTACCATAGCCCGAAATGTGTCAAGTGATTTAGAGCTTTTTAATGTTACTTCCGTTTGCTATGTAATAAAGGCGTTTTTACATTATAGTGGATCCTATTTCGTTCCTAGTGTGCACCATACATTTTTGTTTTGTATGAATATTTTTTCACTATAGTTGCCCTTTTAAAGGCATTTCCATCCCCAAAACAAAAATGTAGCCATAGATATCCTCACCATCAGCATGGAGCCCAGTTTCCTTATTGTCACTGCATACAATGTTTTCTAATCCTTTATAAACAAGTAACTGCCCTGTAATCAGACAGACAGACCATGTTATGTCTGTTATAGAGATCCCTGTGCTGACCTTGTTCTTCTCTTTCAGTTTCCAGTCTCAGTCTTTGGATGGATTCAGCCTGTGGAATTGATATTCAGTTGGTCCCTCAGTACCCAGTGGTTAGTGAGTCTGTTACCCTGAAACTCACTGGAATCACTGGGACAATACGAATCTTCGCCTGGTACAAAGGACCAAGTACAAATGCTCCAGATCAGATCCTTAGCTATATTCCAGCTGCTAACCCTCCACAGACACAGGGGCCACAGTATTTCTCTCGGGCCAGTGGGTTCCCAGATGGTTCATTACAGATCTCAGACCTTCTTACTACTAGTGATGGCCCAGTTCGCGGATCCGAACCCGAATCCGCGGCGGATTTACCTCATTCGCGAACGGTGGATATCGCAGATTTTCCGGTTTTCCGCCTTCTGAACTTTTCCGAACCGCATTTTCGAAAATTTTCGAAATTACGAGGATTTCTCATATTCATTTTCGAAAATTTTCAAAATTACGAGGATTTTACGTATTTTCGCGGAGTTTTTCCATTTTAATGGGTCCGCTCGCGGATTTTCGAATTTTCAAATTCCTCGAGCGGACCGGATTTTGCGAAGTTCGGACATCTCTACTTACTACAGACCAGGGATCTTACACAGTAATAATACAGACTAAAAACAAGTCTCGGTTAACCTGCCTGTTTATGGTGAGTAATTTGTATCATAATGAAAATCTAAATCCTGTGTTGGTTTATGTGATTGACAGATTTTAGTTACTGGTATATAAATTGTGTGGGACAAATAATCACCCACTGAAACAATTTATTCATTTAAAATATATATAATTATATTGCTAGGCCGACAATCAAACAAACAGCTAGATAAATAGATAGTTACAAAAAAGTTTTTTGTTTAATAAAAAAATAGCCATCTATATTAAGTATAGTATTAAGTATTTTATCAAAACCAAATCAGAAATAGTTTAATGAAGGAGCTTTTCTGCCTGCAGCCCCTGCACATGATCTCCCAGCTCCACTAAGCACAGTGAAAGCTCAGAGAGCTTTCACCCATGCTCAGTGGTGGAATATCCAGGCAGACCTGCTAGTCAATGGCAGCAATATCATCTGTCATGGACATGACCTGGAAGAGCTAGGGTATATTGTAGCAGAATAATTTCTTCTAGCAGCATTTCGCAGCAGTTTGAGTATTACAGTTTTAGGGTTGGGGGGTTCTCTACATGTACATGAAATATTATATTGGTGGATGGACATGCCCTTAAATGAAAAAGAAATGTAACCAACGTTTGGTTCAATTGGTATGAGCACCCACTAAACTAATACTTGGTTGAAACACAATTTTATTTCATTACTG
Source organism: Hymenochirus boettgeri (assembly GCA_019447015.1). Classification (NCBI taxonomy): domain Eukaryota; kingdom Metazoa; phylum Chordata; class Amphibia; order Anura; family Pipidae; genus Hymenochirus; species Hymenochirus boettgeri. Next base: position 213,728,585 of record CM033475.1, on the reverse strand, counting down.
CCCTGAAGGGCCGATGCAATAGAAGTTATCCTGTGCTGTTTATTTGCAGCCACCAATGTAAGCCATTCCTTAATAGCAAAATTTATACAAAAATACGGCACTATAAAGTAAGTGTCCAGTCACTTCCTTAAAGGGCATTTCCACCCTTAAAACAAAAAAAATGGTGACTTGTCAGTTATATCTATACAGCTATGCCTTACCTTCCATTATTCAATCAATTGAGCAGGAGCCACGGACAAATAGAAGATATTTACCTTACACGCGATCCACCGCAGCAGCACTGACAAGTCCCGACCGCTTCCTGGTTCTGATTAACTATAGCACATATGTACAACAATGCACGATATAGTTAATCTAAACCAGGAAGTGGTCAGGAGTTTTCAATGCTGCTGCAGAGGATCACGTGTAAGGTAAATATATTTATCTTTGTCTGTGTCTCCTGGTCAATTGATTGAAGAACAGAAGGTAAGGCAAAGCTCCTTAAACCTCCCGGTCTCCAATCAATACGTTAAAGGAATAGTTCACTTTTCAAGCGAACTATTTCTTTAATACTTAGTAAAACATTTCATATATATTGTAATACATTATACACATAATATCATTATCACTGCCCATTAAATACTTCAAAAGTTTTTGGAGAGGGCAGTGATAATTATGTTATGTGTAAAATGTATAACAGTGTATATGAGATGTTTTAATGAGTATTAATATAGTGGATAATGTACCCCCTAACTGTAAATTATAAGGAGATTAGAAGTCATCGAGGAGTTCCATGACCATATAAAAGTACGAGGCCGCAGGCTGAGTACCTTATATACAGGGCACGGAACACCATGGTGACTTCAAGTATCCCTTTAACTTACATTTCATTCATTATAACCTACCCCTTTGTGGCTTCTGGTTTCCTTCTCCTCCTGGAACTGTTAAATTATAAGGCTATAATCTTACAGTTCCTCACATAGAAATCCACTACAGGGGTAGGTTATAAATTAATAACCCACCCCTTCCATTGATCCCTATGGGGATAAACTGTAAATAATATCCCTATAATTGGCGCGCTACTACACAGTAGCGCGCCGATAATAACACGGAAGTACCTCAGAAAGCCGTGCCCTTTGATCAAATGAAGAGCCGCATACGCCGGAAGCAGGTATGAGAAGCCAGGGTTATGTGAGGGAATCCAGGAGGAAGCAGGAGGGGTGTGGTCTAAGCTGTTAGACTCCGGAGCACTGAAAGCAGCAGGTGGGTGGTCTCTAATCAGGACCCGTGACTGCCAGGAGGAGAAGGGGTCAGCTGACCTCATGCAGAAACAACATACTGACACGGGGCAGGAGAGGAAAGAAGGATCGGTACAGAGTGTGTGTGTGTGTGTGTATGTGTGTGAAGACACGGGGCAGGAGAGGAAAGAAGGATCAGTAGTGTGTGTGTCCCCTTGTACAGCAGCCTGTGGACTGCACAATAAACATGGGTTTTTTTATAAATGAGGGTGGGGAGGGGTGGGTTATAATGTACCCCTTACTGTAAATTCATAGGGATATTAGAAGGCACCTCGGAGTTCCGTGGCCTGTATAAAAGGCACTTGGCCTCCGGCCTCGTGCTTTTATATGGTCACTGAACTCCTCGGTGAATTCTAATATCCTTATAATTTACAGTAGGGGGTACATTATCCACTATATTAAGGAAAGGGACGCCGTTTGGGGATCAAACATGTCAGAAATAGACACTTTCTGTTTATACAGAACTACTGTATGACATTCCCCAACTTTATTCATATATTGTGACTATTACTGCGGGGTATGGAGCAGTAAGCAGGAGAGACCCGACAAACTTACCTGGCAGTGAAGCATGCACTCTTCTACATAAGTATGAAGGTATACGAATAGCACTTTATTATCAGAGACAGTATTTGTACGTCAAAGGTAATCAAATAAATTATTGTTTGGGGCATGGTTTAGGACTCATGGAAGGTGCTTTAAAATAGTTGTAAAAGTAGTTCCATGCTACTGGGTCTATCGAGGGGTGAAGTTTGGTGTATAGTGATTACATATATCTGTGAGCACGGTAGTCTGATGGTTGCAATACGTATAAATTAAAGATGGTGATAAGGAAGGTGGTGCTGAGTAGTGATGGCCCAGTTCGCGGATCCGAACCCGGATCCGTGGCGGATTTACCTCATTCGTGAACGGCGGATATCGTGGATTTTCTGGTTTTCCGCCTTCCGAACCTTTCTGAACCGCGTTTTCGAAAATTTTCGAAAATTACAAGGATTTCTTGTATTTTCAAATATACGGGAAAATACGAGAAATCCTCGTAAATTCAAAATTTCGCAGATTTTTCACATTTTTGGACGGAGCAAGCCACATTCTCGGGTCCGTATTTACGAAGAATCCTCGTATTTTCGAAGAACGGATTTTGCCGAACTTTCATTTTAATAGGTCCGCTCGCGGATTTTCGAATTTTTCCGACAATTCGCGGATCCTCGAGCGGACGGATTTTGCAAAGTTCGGACATCTCTAGTTCTGAGACACTAACAGGGCTATGTACTGAGAGCCGGTATTGCTCTCTATTGCCTCCACTAGGCAATGCACTGGCCAATAACAGAGTCAGGAAGGAATTTTTCTCCATCATAATACTGGCGTTTTTTGTTTGTTATTTTTGCCTTCCTCTGGATCAACAGTTAGGCAGGAAATGTGGGTATTGGTGAGTAGGTTGGACTGGATGGACGTATGTCTTTATTCAACCTCAGATACTATACTATACAATACTATACACTATAGTAAATGAGACAATTTAAGGCTGTTGTTATTAATACAAATAGAATTAGGGGTTAATCAGACACTGGTACAGTAGCCATATTGCATTTAGGAAGGATTTCGCGTGACTGAGCGTGTGTCTTCGTGACTAAGCGTGTCATAAGGGGTAGCATTTGGATCCATTAGTGTGTAAGAATCGCAGCACAGAGCATGTCAATGTTGGTGGCCAAATTTTGTGTGCCGGGATCGCAGAGCGAATGGACGGTAATGTAGATTGTAGTTTTAACCAGAGCCCCTAATGGTGGGGATGTTACACTGCTGAGTCTCACCATGTTGTGGACCCCGGTACCTGTGACAGCTGGAGAGGAGAGTCGTCCGACAGAGCCAGGGATTCAGGGCCAGAAGAGTAGACAAATGTAGTCAGAGATTTAAGAATTAGACAGGAGCAAGGATCTCAGGATCACATACAAGGCTTTCAGGGGCAAATACAGGAATACGGAATCCAGAGTGGGAACAAAACATCCAGCAGTACCTCCTTCCATTGCTGGACTTTTTGAATCTGCCGCCATTCCATTATGGGCATGTCTGAGTCAGTGTGCTTGGAGAATGTTAGAGCGTGCCATCTAATGAGGGGGACATGCTCTGGGGTCAGGCAGAGGCAGACTGGGATAGGGCGGTAAGAACTGACATCCTGATTATTTATTATTTTACCCTGTGATTTCTATTGGTCGGTGCCATTTGTGTCTCCCTAATGCTGTTTCCACTCTCTCTGCCTTTAGGGACAGGATATTATGGAGGAACCTTCATACATGGTGAGAATCGTCTTTGTAAATGGATCTGAAAACTGCATTTTGGTTTGTACCATCAGGTAGAGCAAATAGCATTGACAATGTTCTTCATTGGTCTTCCCCTTGGTAACGTGTGTAAAAATGAAGGGAGACAGCACAGATGGAGTTGGCTATGGTGGGTAGGTGGTGTCTCCTATTTTAATTTAGCTACAAACATGGGATTCCAATGAACTGACTTGTAAGGGAACCAATCACTAAGTGACAGCTCTGCAGACACCAAGAGACTATGTGAGTGAAAGGCATGTTGGAAATGTTTGTGTTCATCTCTTGCAGGATCTCCACTACAAAGCACAGGACATATACAATGAACTTAAACCATGACATCCAGCATATAGAATATGGTTAATAATGTAAGTTAGTACAACATGATTTTCTTTTTAACATGAATTGAACTAAATATGTTTAATATTTTCCTTGTGTTTGTCTTTCAGGGGTTCTGGAAATAGAAACTATAAAGGACAGAATTCATATACTGTGCACACTGTACCTACCATATATGGAAAGAGTTAAATCCCATCCATTCAACATCATTATTATGGAGTAGGCTTGGGTATGGGTGAGGTCTATCTATGACCTGCCCCAAGTTCTGCATCTGGACTGCCCATGCCCCACCCATCCCAGACAAGGTATAGCAGTCCGGGACACAAAACATGCTCTTTACTTCTCTCTGAAAGGCAAGATGTTAAAAATAAAAGAAATCCTATGAAATCCTGATTCTATTAGTGTCACATCCCCTAAATGAATATTTACACAATATACAGAGGCAGAAGGGAACCTTTTGGGTGTACCCCAATAGGTATTAGAGGGGACATATATACACACATCTTTTGGATTGTACTGGATTTAGAAATACATGTTAAATATACATAAAGTGCAGCCTAACATCTAGGTAAGACAGACATTATCCATCTTATATTTGTTATATAACACTATCATATTTTTCTGTTTGTTTATCGATTTATTTTGATAAATCTATACAGGTTTATTTTCCAGGTCTGGGAAAAACATACATACATCCAGAAGTGTAAAAAAAATAACTTTCCTCACAATCGAACTGTTTTTCGAGATTACACATTCTATTTTAGAGGGTCACCGAAATTTTAGAAAATTAGAATTTTAAAGGAATTTTCAAAAATTTTGTAAAAATGATACAGTAACTTACTGTAAATGGCTCTGGGACCTGGGGAATGGTCTGGGGAACAGATAATCATGTTCTTTCAAATCAGCATTGGTTACAATCAGATACTTTCTACTGGTTACTTATTAAAATCACACAAATTAAAAACAATTCCACCACTTAAAGGGGCATTCAGCATAAGTTCCCAACGTCATATTCTAAATTCATACCCTTTGGAGTGAGGGTATCCAGTTTCCGAATCCACTGTGCCTCTTTTAACAACAGTGTTTTAACTCTATTTCCTCCTCTACATCCTAGTTTAACCTCTTCTAAAATTTTAAATTGTAGTTGGGAGAAAGAATGTCCAGACTTATGAAAATGCTTGGCTATCGGACTTTCTATTTTCTTCTTTATTATGTCTGACTTATGTTCTCCTAGATGTTCTTTAAATTAACGTGTAGTTTGTCCTATGTATAATTTTCCGCAAGGACATTTTAAGACATACACCACATTTGTGGAGAGACAAGTATAGAAGCCTTTATTATGTATCTTATATCCCTTAGTGGGATGGTAGATGGAATTACCCCTAATACAACTATTACAATGAACACAAGACATACATAGGTAAGTACCACTCCTGATATAACCCTGTAAGTCTCTCTGTTTCATATTTTCTATTCCTTTACTTTCACCGACATCTGCTCTAACTAAATGATCTCTGATAGTTCTAGATTTTTTATACGATACTAGAGGTTTTCTTTGTAAAATAGATATATGCGGCATATTGGATTCCAAAATATTCCAGTGCTTATATATAATTTGTTTCTAGACCAGCAGGATATCCTACCTGCACCACTACTGAAATATGCAGTTGTGCAACACCTTTGCGGTGGTGCTCCCAGTGTATAAATAATCCAGATACACACCCAAATACAGAGGACCCTACAAATATGTATGGGGCCCCCCCATGTACACTATATGGGGCACACGCACTGTTAAACTGCAAAAATGAAAAAGTTTATTCGAACACCATACACAATACACCATATGCAATACATAATTAGCTCATAAAATATACTCCTAAAAACCTAGTACATCAATCGGGGCGTCCCCCGAATCAACAGATAAAAGGATCAATAGTACTGAATCCCCCTCTCTACCATCTCCCCTCTTCGCAGAGTCAGAGTGTCCCTGATCCGTATAAATGAAAGTACATGCTTGCTTGAACCGAACCACCCAGTAATGAATGTAAGTGCTTATATATAATTTGTTTCACATTATTTGACAATACATTATACTTAGATATTAGCATTAACCTATCTTCTTTCGTTCTGTCACATTTTTTCTCTCTATCTTTTCCATATGTAAAACTTCCAGTATACTCTTTTCTAATAGCTCCTCTGGATAACCTCTCACTCTAAATTTGGTTTCCATTGTCTCCAATCTCTTTTTGCAGTATATCTGGATCTGACACTATTCTCTTCACTCTAGTGAACTGCGACTTCAGTATTGACCTCTTAACATGTTTCGGGTGAAAAGAGTTATATGACAGCAATGTGTTTCTGTCAGTCGGTTTTACAAATAAATCTGTTATTTTGTAATTTACCACCTTCAATTATTACCGGTACTGTAGTGTCTAAAAAGGGTAACATATGTTCACTGGTGTTGCTTGTGAATTTTAGATCCCCTATTTGATTAAGGCTTGTTATAAATGTTTGCAAGGGATCGAATGGGCCCTCCCATATCGCAAAAACATCATCTATAAAGTGAAACCAGCATTTACAGTACCTCTGGAATAGACTGTTTGTATATACATACTTCTCTTCATATTGATTTACATAGATGTTTGCATACATAGGGGCAACATTCAATCCCATAGCGGTACCACAGAGTTGTTTGTAGTACACATCCTGAAAGAGGAAATAGTTATTTTTTTAAAACAATTGACAATAATTCAATGTTAAACCTTCTGTGGGCTCCATCTAAGGTCTAATCATTAAATATACACGTCTGTGCTGCTTCCAAACCTCCTTTATGTTGTATATTAGTATACAAACTTTCAATGTCTAGTGTAACTAGATATGAATTCGGTTTAACACATTCAATGCTACAAATTTTACCCAAAAAGTCACCAGTATCTTTCAAGTATGAGCGATGTCCATATACATACGATCTTAAAGCTTTATCAAGAAAGGTTGCTAGACGACTAAAGATAGATTCCCTACCAGCCACAATGGGCCTACCAGGTGGATCTGCTAAATTTGTATGGATCTTCAGCAAGGCATAGATGACTGGAGTAATGGGATGTTCTTTACATAGGTATTTAGCTAACATATAATCAATAATTCCCAAATTTTCAGCTTCTACTACCAATCTCTTAATTACTTTTTGTATATCCCATACTGGATTCTTATTAAGGGGGAGGTAAGTTTTATTGTCACTTAACATGTCATTAATCATTTTGATATACCTCTTACGGTCTAAAATCACAATAGCCCCGCCTTTGTCGGCGGGCTTTATTATGATTTCATTATCCCTTCTTAAATTCTCAAGAGATTGTCTTTCACTAGCCGTTAGAATGTTACTCTCTACATGTATTTCATGATTATTATATCTCTGTTCTAATCGTTTTAAATCCTCTTTTACTGCTTTTATATAGACTGAAATACAGATTTTTTTCTGACGTAAAATTTAAATTTGTTTTCATAACCATCATTTAGACCCTTTTAGGTCGTATCATTTTCAGTGTTCCCAAAGAAAGCTTTAAGTTTTAAACTCCTAAAGAAAACATTCATTTCACAATCCATTTCAAAGAAATCAGGTTTAGTCACTGTAACATATGATAGTCCCTTTTAGAAAAGATGTTCTTCACTTTCTGTTAATTGCCATTTTGATAAGTTTACCACCAGGGACTGTTGCGAGTCCCCATAGGTTTTCTCGGTCTCCCTCTTTGTAGTGATGCCTCCTGCCCACTCGCCTGTGTTGTTTCTTTCTAATCCGAGATCTTGAGATAGGTCTAAAAAACTTTCACTATCTGTATCAGAGGACGTTGTTGAAAGTTCTTTCCGTGCCATCTGCTCATGTTTGTGAATATGTTTGTCCTCTCGCTTGTATCTCCAGGCACGTTCCTATAAAAAACCTTTTCTTTCATATATTACTATACTCTATACTCTATTATTATATTACTATCAGATTCTTTTAGAAATAATCTAATTGGTATACTAACCAATCAGATTCTTTTCTAATCAGAATTGGTTACAATCAGATTGGTAAATGTGTTAGAGAGGGATCACTATTGGTAAATGTGTTACAAGCACTCTGTAGTTAGGGAACTCAAACTACAACTCCCTAAGGCCCTGGAAAGCGACCACACCACCTACACCCACTGCCAATTGAATGGTTAAACTAAACCAAACATGGGCCAATCGAAACATACAGACTGCCCCTCGAAAGAGACCTAACTAAAAAAGGATTCAAATCCAGAAGGCTATAAACCCAAAGAACTCAGAACTTACCCTCCCTCCTTCCCACCTCCTTTCCACCCTCAAACCCCCACTCAAGCCACCCTATTACCCCTCCAAGAATCTACAAATACACCTGGTCCACGCAAGATCGCCGGCCCAAGGAACACCACAGACGAGACAACCCCCACACAGGGGAACACGAAAAGACTGTTCTCCCCAAACCCAAGGATTAACCACCAACCAGATATACAACAAGACCACAAACTTCAAGGGTCACTCTGGAGACACCTAAGTTCCTCACTCCTCAACCTAACTACAGAAAACTATCCCAACCCCGGGCTCTATACCCAACACAACTAGCTCTCCTCCAGACTCCACACCTAAAAAACAAGGAAACCTGTCAGTGGTAACCCAAAACAAAGAACCCAAACACCCAGAAGCCAGAGGACCAACGACACCACCACCCACAACCCAGACAAAACCACATCAGGTCACCCCACTCTCCACTCCCCACCAAAAACGATCAAATACCCTCAAGCGCCTGGACTAAATGAGATGAAACCTCACACTCCTAATAAGAAGCATAAACTTCTCCACCGGGAACCAGACAAAAGGACCAAAACAGACAAGTCCCCACCATAACCACCACGAACTTTGATCACTTAAGAAAGGACCTAGAGTGTAAGAAACATGTTGTGGTGTGCACAATAAATGCACGGTTGTTTATAGCAATACCTGTGGGGTTGTCTGAGTTTTTGGTTGCTCTATACTACACACTTTTATTTTGAACTTTGATCCCCCTCGTTCACCATGGACCACAAGGGACCACAAACATACCTCGTCTCATCCTCTTCCCCCCCATTACATTTTATCAATGTAATGTCAGTATCTAGAATGTTAAGAAATGTTACACAAGTTATAATTGAATGTTCTTTTTCTTGTTTTGTTAAGGTGTGCCTCACACTAATATCACGAACCCATTTAAGGGATCCGGAGTCGTTGGGGCGACTCCGGATCTCTCCCTACATACTCAGGTATCTAAGAGAAACAACAAACAAAAAGGCAATGTACATCCAGAACTTGAGACTTGCTGGAGATCAAGCTTATTCCCCCATACGATATGTCTAAAATAAAGGACTTAAATATTAGAATATTATCCCACAATGCTAAGGGACTAAATATCCCCAACAAACGTAAAATAACTATTAAATACTATGAGAAAGAAAATGGGTATATTACCTTTATACAAGAAACCCACTTTGTAAAACTCAAAGAGCCTAAACTGCTCAGTAAAAAATACCTTTCTATATACTATGCTTCAGCAGGCCTCAAAAAATGCGGAGTTGCCATTCTAATATTGGACCAACAAAAATGTCACCCTAGTCAATGTATACGCCCTCAACATAACACAAAAACAATTTTTTGTAGTGCTAGAGACTAAAATAGCTTAACACAGCTCTGGACACATAATAATGGCTGGGGACTTTAATACCAGACTCCAACCACAGCTGGACCGCTCTCAACCATCAGCTTCCCACACCTCCTCTAATTCAGCCAAGCCACTAAACACACTGATACAAAACCTGAACCTGTGGGATACCTGGAGATTTACCCACCCAAAAGGCAGACAATACACATTTTACTCAAACCCCCACAACCTATACACCAGAATTGATTATGTATTTGTCTCAGTATCCCTGATCCCATCTATCCACGACTCGGACATTTCAGCCATCACTTGGTCGGACCATGCACATGCCTCCCTAGATCTAAAAGACATTCTCAGATGGACCTCATCATACAACTGGAGACTATCCTAACAGACACTAAAGTAAAAGAAAACATTAAAAAATTAATTCACCTATACTTCCTAGAAAACATATCAGACTCCATAGACTTCCCGACAGTATGGGCTGCCCATAAAGTGGTTATCCGCGGCCTCCTCATACAAGCATGTACGTGAAAAAAGAGAACAACTCCACAACTAATAAAAACTCTGATGACCCAAATCAAAGAAATAGAGAGGCAACACATGAAGACACACCTTGACGCTGACCTCACACAACTCAAGTTACTACGAACACAACTCACACAACACCTAACAAACAAAGCAGACAAAGCATTAAAAATCACAAGACAGAAATACTTCACCAAAGCTAACAAGATGATTCAAAACAAACTTTTGAAGATTTCTATACCAAACTATATGACGGAACGACAGCCAGAACAGATGAAGACAAAACTGATGACCGTATCAATTTCCTTGCCCCCCTAGAACTCCCCAAACTCTCCCAACATGACATAGAACTCCTAAACGCAGATATATCACAAAGAGAGATTCTGGAAGCCATAAAACAACTCAAAACCGGGCCCCAGGCCCAGACGGATTCACTAATGGATATTACAAAGTATACACCAAAACCCTTCTCCCCCACCTTACAACACTATATAATACCTTTCTCCAACCAAACAACCATATGCACCCAGACTTACTAAGGGCCAATATAACAGTGATTCCCAAACCGGACCAAGACACAACGTCTTGTAAAAACTACCGACCAATCTCACTCATAAACACAGACATCAAAATACTAACAAAAATAATGACAGAAAGACTCAACGAAATAATACCCAAACTGATACACCCAGACCAAACAGGATTCATTACCGGATGACAAACGACATACAATATCAGACGTACACTACAATTAATGCACATATCAGCCACAATTCAAACACAGACACTATTTCTAAGCCTTGATGCTGAAAAAGCGTTCGACAGAATAGACTGGGAGTACATGGAAGTGGTCCTATCATGCCTTGGCTTCCCACAACTATTTAAAAAAAATACACAATATATATTCTAACCCTTCAGCAACGATACAAAATATGGAATTTAAGTCCAAACCCTTTCCAATCCTTAATGGAACAAGACAGGGCTGCCCCCTCTCACCAATACTCTTCGCAATCTGTCTAGAACCATTGGCTCAAGCCATCAGATTAAACCCGGATATCAGAGGCGTGGAGGTGGGAACACAAACCTACAAAGTGGCTAAGTTCGCCGACGATACCCTTCTATCCCTCCGGGACCCACTGACTTCACTCCCACCTCTGTTCCAAACCCTCACTGACTTCAGCCAACTCTCAGACTTAAAAATCAACGCCTCCAAATCTCAAGCATACCCAATTGCCATCTCACCAACCAATACACAAAGAATACAATATCACTGGGAGTATAAATTGCAACTAAAATCTCGACACTACCTGGGAGTAGAATTGGCCCACGATATCCACCAACTATACACAGTCAACTACTCCCCAAATTCAAAGCAATTACCACGCTACTGAAGAAATGGTCCCCCTACCAAATATCCCTATTTGGACGAATAAATACAATTAAAATTATGGTCCTCCCGAAACTCCTTTATCTCTTCCGCTCCTTCCCAATTCCAGTCCCCAGGAAAGCACTTGCAACTTGCCAAAAATCAATCACAAGATTTGTATGGAACAACCAGAGACCCCGAATCAAATTACAAACTCTCCAAAGACCAATATCCAAACTCGGAACTTCCCTACCCGACCTACACCTTTATCACCTGGCTGCCAGAACCGCCCAAACTATGTCTTGGAACTCCATCCAGACCCCCCCAAGATGGATAGAACTAGAAAGAGAGCTGCTAGGCAAGATACACCTACCAGGCCTACTATGCGCGCAACACCTCTTACCCAACGAACTAAACAACCCCATTATCAAATATACAGTGCAAGATTGGAAGAGAACAACCCACAGGTTCCAACTACTATCCCCACACTCACTAACTACTCCAATACTCTCCAACCCCGATTTTCCCCCAGGTATGAATATCAGAGAATGGAGGAAATGGGCAGACAGGGGTCTGTGGTGGGTATCCCAGCTGGAGATCCAAAACAAAATTATTAATTGGGACACAGCCAAAGAAAAATTCAAACTTCAACAAGAAGACTGGTACCAATACTACGAACTCTCAACCCACGCCAAAACTCTAGTAACAAGTACCAACTGCTCATCCCAATCAACATTCGAAAAACAAATAACCCAAGACCCACTGGGCACCAAAAAAATAACCAAAATATATGCCCAAATGCTCGACCACAGACCCCACCTCAAGCTCCCAATGCAAAACAAATGGGAAATATGGCTACAGGAAGAACTCACCGATGACAAATGGTCAATTATTGCATCAAACTTGAAAAAATGCTCAAACAACATTATCCTTCAAGAGAAAACATTTAAAATAATACATGGCTGGTACAGATCCCCGTTATATATGCATAAAATATTCCCATCATCCTCCCCACTCTGTTACAGAAATTGCCAACAAGAAGCCAATATATTACACTGTTGGTGGAGCTGTCCAGAGGTGAATAGAATTTGGCTAGACTGTTATACTACTGTAAATTTCACTCTGAAAACAAACTTAACCCCCAACCCCTGGGACGCCCCATTCAACCTTCCCTCTCCAAAATTAAATAAAGAAGGGAACAAGTTTTACCATTATATATGCACCATCACAAGATCCCTAATAGCTTCCTCATGGAAATCCATCCCCCCATCCAAAACGCATCTAACTAACAAAATCTGGTGGTTATATTATAACGAAAGGCAAATACATATAGCCAGAAATACACTGGCTAAATTTGATAAGGTTTGGGATCTATGGATCACCCTCATGGACCACCCAGATCCTTAGCTACATCTAGGATGCAAAGGTCTATCAAGGTCTGTTGTGATGGGAGGGGTCTCGGTGGAGACCAAGAGGGGAACCTAGCAAGGGAGAGATTCGGAGTTGACTACCCGAAGGCAAGGGACTTACCCGCCAACATCATTAGCTTGGTGGAAATAGTCAAGATATGATGATCTTGAAAAAGGAAAAAGTCCCCCAGCGCTTACGAAGGTAAGGGCATGAATATCAATGTTAAATTGTATTTAATTTCTTATCCTGCCCCCCCTCAATATTCATCAACAGCCCCCCTGCTCTCCTCCCTATAAAAGAACCAACCAACCATATCCAGGCTGGTCCACAACCAGCGGAGATAACAAGCCCCCATACAAAAGAGAGCACACCAAAGTTGTTCGAAATGTAAATAATTTTATTAAACAGTACTACTCCAACAGGGAATACATAGAGTTAAAATGAAGTTATAGGATATATAATTAAACTGTAATATTGCACAGTATGCCCAAAACATACTCAAAACTATGTATTTACTACTTGTGTTTTTATACGCTGACTATATATGAATAGATAATATATGGCAAATGTTTTGTTTATCCTGCAAACTTCAAATATTGATTGAAATAAGAAAACAGAATAGAAGCCCAGTAGGCAGACACTTTAAAGAGTGCAATAATGGAGATACCACCAGACTTCGAGTTCGGGGAGTAGAGCAAATAAATAGAGATAGGAGAGGAAGGGATAGAAAAATAGCCCCTTTAAAAGCTGAAGATAGGTGGATCTGGATATTGGGTACTAGAATCCTTAAAGGTCTTAGTGCTATCTGGGATGTAACATGTCATGTGTAGTACTTACCATTTCTCTACATCTTAGAATCTTTCACTCTCCCCATTTAGATCCACGGATCATTAAGCGGAGATTTTATAGTTGTCAGAGTAAATATTATAATATAGCATACATGTAAAGATATAGTAACATTAAGTATCCATTTTCATATTGAGTGCTGTAAAAAAACAAACTTTTAATTGGTTACAATGTATAAGTTTTAAGTGTTATCCAGTCCCTATATCTAAGAGCCCTGACGTACATGACTCCTCTCCTTTTGGGGTGGGGTCTTAGAGCCGAGGGCTATTTGAATCGTGGTCTGGTGGGAAACGATCAGCCTATGACTAAGGGTCTATCATAGCCCGAAATGCGTCAAGTGATTTAGAGCTTTTTAATGTTACTTCCGTTTGATATGTGATAAAGGAGTTTTTACATTATAGTGGATTCTATTTCGTTCCTAGTGTGCACCATACATTTTTATCTGTTGTATTCAATTAGATCAACTGGACTTGAAGTTTAGTTCTTGAAGACGTTTCGCTAGTCATCCGACTGGCTTTCTCAATTCAGAATGACTTGTACAAGAATCTGTGGCAATTATGTACCCTGGAAAATCCCAATAAGCATATTCCAGCCAGGTGTTAAGGGCGTGATTGGATAGTGGCTAAGAGGTGTTAGAGGAACTCCCAGAGTAAGGTGTCAAAACAGCATTGTACATGGCAGACAGCTGGTGTCGAACCCCCCCACCTCTATTTAGGCTTGGTTTCTTTATTTTCACATAAAAAGGCCTCCTTAACACCTCTCTTGAACCAGTCACCTTCCTTTGCCAATATGTTAACATTACAATCTTCAAAGTTATGTCCTTTATCCTTAAGATGCAGATACACGGCTGAGTCCTGACCCGAGGAAACGTCTTCAAGAACTAAACTTCAAGTCCAGTTGATCTAATTGAATACAACAGATATACCATGACCTGGATGAATGAGAACGTTCACAAGCACCATACATTTTTGTTTTGTATGAATATTTTTTCACTATAGTTGCCCTTTTAAAGGCATTTCCATCCCCAAAACAAAAATGTAGCCATAGATATCCTCACCATCAGCATGGAGCCCAGTTTCCTTATTGTCACTGCATACAATGTTTTCTAATCCTATATAAACAAATAACTGCCCTGTAATCAGACAGACAGACCATGTTATGTCTGTTATAGAGATCCTTGTGCTGACCTTGTTCTTCTCTTTCAGTTTCCCTCAGTCTTTGGATGGATTCAGCCTGTGGAATTGATATTCAGTTGGTCCCTCAGTACCCAGTGGTTAGTGAGTCTGTTACCCTGAAAGTCACTGGAGTCACTGGGACAATACGAAGTTTCTCCTGGTTCAAAGGATCAAGTACAAATGCTCCAGATCAGATCCTTAGCTACATTCCATCTGCTAACCCTCCACAGACACAGGGGCCACAGTATTTCTCTCGGGCCAGTGGGTTCCCAGATGGATCATTACAGATCTCAGACCTTCTTACTACAGACCAGGGATATTACACAGTACAGATACAGACTAACACAGCACAACAAGTCACAGTTAACCTGCCTGTCTATGGTGAGTAATTTGTATCATAATGAAAATCTAAATCCTGTGTTGGTTTATGTGATTGACAGATTTTAGTTACTGTTGTATAAATTGTGTGGGACAAATAATCACCCACTGAAACAATTTATTCATTTAAAATATATCTTATATTGCTAGGCAGACAATCAAATAAACAGATAGATAGATAGATAGATAGATAGATAGATAGATAGATAGATAGATAGATAGATAGATAGATAGATAGATAGATAGATAGATAGATAGATAGATAGATAGATAGATAGAGAGAGAGAGAGATACAGTCCAAAAAATGTGTGGAATAAAAGAGGAGACGAAGGAAGAGGATGAGAAAGAATAGCAATTTATCGTTTTCAAAAAAAAAAACAAGTTGCAAAAAAGTTTTTTGTTTAATAAAAAAATAGCAATCTATATTAAGTATAGTATTAAGTATAAAAACCAAATCAGAAATAGTTTAAAGAAGGAGCTTTTCTGCCTGCAGCCCCTGCACATGATCTTCCAGCTCCACTAAGCACAGTAAAGCTCAGAGAGCTTTCACACATGCTCAGTGGAGGAATATTCAGACAGACCTGCTAGTCAATGGCAGCAATATCATCTGTCATGGACATGACCTGGAAGAGCTAGGGTATATTGTAGCAGAATAATTTCTTCTAGCAGCATTTCGTAGCAGTTTGAGTAATACAGTTTTAGGGTTGGGGGGTTCTCTACATGTACATGCAATGTTATATTGGCGGGTGGACATGCCCTTAAATGAAGAAGAAATGTAACCAACGTTTGGTTCAATTGGTATGAACACCCACTAAACTAATCCGAACCCGTATCCGCGGCGGATTTACCTCGTTCGCAAATGGCGGATATCACGGATTTTCCAGTTTTCCGTCTTCCGAACTTTTCCAAAACGCGTTTTCGAAAATTTTTGAAATTACGAGGATTTCTCGTATTTTCGAAAATACGGGAAAATACGAGAAATCCTTGTAAATTCTAAATTTCGCGGATTTTTCACATTTTTGGACGGAGCAAGCCACATTTTCGGGTCCGTATTTACGAAGAATCCTCGTATCTCGAAGAACGGATTTTGCCGAACTTTCATTTTAATAGGTTTTAATGGGTCCGCTCACGGATTTTAGAATTTTCGAATTTTTGTGAAAATTTGCCGATCCTCGAGCGGACTGGATTCTGCAAAGTTCGGACATCTCTAGTTCTGAGACACTAACAGGGCTATGTACTGAGAGCCGGTATTGCTCTCTATTGCCTCCACTAGGCAATGCACTGAGCCAATAACAGAGTCAGGTAGGATTTTTTCTCCTTCATAATACTGGCATTTTTTGTTTGTTTTTTTTGCCTTCTTCTGGATCAACAGTTAGGCAGGAAATGTGGGTATTGCTGAGTAGGTTGGACTGGATTGGACATATGTCTTTATTCAACCTCAGATACTATACTATACAATACTATACACTATACTAAATGAGACAATTTAAGGCTGTTGGTATTAATACAAATAGAATAAGGATTAATCAGACACTGGTACAGTAGCCATATTGCATTTAGGAAGGATTTTTTAAATATATTTTATAATAGATGGAAACTTCTTACTATCTTACTTTTATTTCAGGTAACTGAGCTGATTATCTACTTGTTCTTCTGTTCCATTGGTATTTATTATGTTTATTCCTGTTCCTTCGCTTACAGTGCCGGTCACTGAACCAGTGATTAGTCAATCTACTAACCAGGCCGTGGAAAGTGAGAATATCACCCTCACATGTAATATAATAAACGCTGAGAACATCGTATGGAGCTAAGTCAATGGGAATCTCCCTTCCAGGGTCATATTGTCTATAGATAACCGTACTGTTACCTTCATCAGGGTTAACAGGGCAGATACCGGGCAGTACCAATGTGAAGCTGAGTCCGATTCCCATTGAGTGATGTCACGCACCCTGTGCCTTGTTGCAGCAGACCTTGCAGACAAGAGAGGTCAGGTTTGGCAGAAGCACAGATAACACAAGCGGATACATAATCCTTGACATCTTTTTGCATGGTTAGCCACCATACCAAGCAGCTAAGAAGATTAATAGTTTTAAGAACTCCAGGGTGGCCGGCCCATTTAGAACTATGAGTTTGTTGAAGTATGGTTAAACATTGTTCCTCAGGAATGAAAACCATACCGATGGGGGTTTCGAAGGGTGCAGAGGATTGATTGGCTAGATGTTGGCAGGCAGGTGGAGAGTTTATGGCTGCAACAATTTTAGAAGGTGAAATAATCTGATCTTCCTGGATAGGCTGAGTCTCACAGGGGGAAAAGCTTCTGGATAAGGTGGTAGAGCCAAGGTGGTAGGTTATAAAGAAATTAAAATGAGGGAAGAAGAATGCCCAGCGAGCTTGGAGAGGATTAAGAAATTGGATGGATTCTAGGTTCGTGTGGTCAGTATATATTGTGATCGGATGGGGAGAACCATCCAAAAAATGTTGCCACTCTTCCAAGGTCAACTTGATGGCTAATAATTCCCTATTGCCCACATCCTAATTCTGTTCAGATGCTGAGAATTTTTTGGAGAAGAAGGCACAGGGGAACAGTTTCCTTTCAATTTTGAGGCGTTGGGACAATATAGCCCCAGCTCCGATATTGAAAGCATCAACTATGAAAAAAGGAAGAAGAGGACTGGCATGACAGAGAATAGAAAAGAGAAGGAGTCCTTTAGGGATTAAAGGCTTCTAAGGCCTGAGGAGTCCAAGAGTTAGGTTTACCCCCTTTTTTAATTAGGGCAAGAATAGGAGCGATTTGAGTGGAGAATCCCTTGATGAACTGCCTATAGCAATTCGCAAAACCAATAAATCTTTGGATGGCTTTGGTACTGGTAGGTAATGGCCAATCTTTGATGGCAACAATCTTGACAGGGTCCATTTCAAACCCCTCTTGGGACATAATATAGCCCAATAAAGGAATTTTAGTCATTTTTCCAATTTAGCATACAAAGAACTTTGTCTAAGGCAGTAAAGTACTTCTTTTACCTTTTTTTTGTGGGAGTGTAGATTTTTCGAGAAAATTAATATATCATCAAGATACACTACTACTGACTGCCCTAGGAGGTCTCTGAAGAGGTCGTAGACAAATTCTTGAAAGATGGCAGTGGCGTTACAGAGGCCGAAGGGCGTGACCAGATATTCGTAATGCCCGTCTCAAGTATTAAATGCTGTCTTCCATTGGATGTGGATGAGATTATAAGCTCCCTGTAGATCAAGTTTGGTGAAAACTTTGGCACCTCTTAGTTGGTTAAATAATTCAGTAATCAGGGGTGAAGAATATCAGTTATTGATGGTGATTTTATTTATTTATGAAGCCCCCCATCCTTTTTTTCAACAAAAAAGAATCCGGAACCAGCAGGAGAGGAGGAGGGACAGATAAAACCCCATTGCAGGTTATCTTGGATGTATTCCTTCATGGATTGAGTCTCTGTAGGGGAGAGAGGCTCTCAATGGCAAACTGCGCAGAGACGTGAAGAGGCAGCAGTAGTCCAGCCAGGAGCATTGAGCACCGTCTTAAAAGAGGACAAGAATTGGGTGGAATTATTTACTAAAGGGGGAATTCTCCTCAAAGAGTGGGAAGGCCCACTCCAGTGGTTTCCCTTTCAGTACAGAGATGATATACCCCACCATGGCACATTCTGAGATGAAGTTGGAGGGTTGCAGTTCAAACTGTATAAGACACTGGTTTACGAATCCCCTACAGGTTTGAGGATCACCATTGTAGCAGGGAGGAGGTGGAATGCGTGGCTCCTTTTGGGTCTCAGCAGGCAACGGGAAAGGTGGTGTTGCAGGAGCTGCACTGGCTCCGGGGTTCACAACTTGAGTCCGTGCTAGAAGGGTCTCAAGTGCCCAACCAATCCTAATTTGCTGGTCTTCATAGGCATCCATTCATGCCACCATAAGCTGAGGAGTCGGAACGTCCGGCATGGTAAGTATTTCTTCTGACACATGATAGAGAGAGTAGAGCGCAGTCTAGTCACTAAGTGGGTGAAATTGTATTATTATTGCATAATATAGATATAATGCACAAGGCTCTTGTTGAATTGGAGTTGTAGAAGAAAATTTCTTTATTAAAATACGTAGTGGAGTGATAATTATAAGAAAATATTCCACCACTCCTCCCCATAACCTTAACAGACTTAACAGACTCCCCTGTCGCAAGGGGACCCACAGTGTGATTGTTCGGCAGCACTGCAATAAGGGAATCCAATGGCAATTCTGTAATTGTGTTTTAGATTTAATAATCAATCGTATAGGACAGCACAGAGCCAATAGCATTACATGTATCTTTTTGTCCTTGTATTTTAAAAGTTTTTCACTGTTCAGCAATTATATAAAGGACCACTATAGTGAGAAATCACATTCTTACCTCCGTTTAGTTAATGGGAAAAAACATCTTAAGAGCCTATAAGCACCCCTAACCCCACCCATCAACACAGGCCCCACCCCTAAACCACACCCATTTTTAATAATGGAGTAACAATTATATTATGCAGAATTTTTGAACTGTTTAAAATATTAACTGTACCACTGGATGTGTCAGATGCTTTTAAAATCTGGATGTGCCTATTGATGTGCCAAGGGGATCAAATAATGGGAGAGATTAACAGCTGCCCCTGCAACCCTGGGTACCCCGTGTGCCTACTTTGCCCCTAATCTAAAGTATATGGGGCTCCCATTAAATAGAAACATTTTTACATGTAACACCGAACATTTGTCCCACTGTAATATACATTAATTCCCTAATTTCTTTCATTAGACTCCATATTTTATGACGTGTGGGTGTCTTGTTATTACAGATGGTCCAGAGAACCTGAAAATAAATATCATGGTGACCATGAACTGTTTCCTATAAGTGAGGGTGCGGAGTGCCATTGGGTTATTTACTGGTGTGTTTATTAATGTGAATTCGCTCTCAATGTGTAATTATATGAGATACTGTATCAGTTGTGATAGTTATGTGGATTCCATGTTTCCTTGTCGTGACAGTCTTTATAATGTATTGTTTTGATATTGTTTTTAAATATATATATCGATGTTTTATATGTAGAGTGACCTGTACCCTTTTCCCACAGTTTGAGCTCAGCCGTTTGGTCTCTGACAGCAGTCAGTTTGGGGTCCGCTGTGGGCAATTATTGAGTGAATGGGAAGAGGTCCGTGATCTGGTTGGTCGGATGACCCCACGTGACCTGTGGTGTGCGCGAGTGTGACGCACGGGGAAGTTGATTCCCCGTTGGTTGAGACCACTTGGATGTGCTGCTCTGAAGCTGGATGCGTCTATGCAGGGAATATTTTCCCAGCATGCACACTTGGTGATATGGAGGTGGAGCAGGACTGATGGGAATCAGGATAGCAGGTACTCAGATGTAGGTGTAGACACTTGTGATAATTGGTGGGTGGGTATAATGTGGGTATATAGGGATTATTGCCATGTGATTGTTTAGTCCCGATGACGGCCCGCACTGGGCTGAAACGCGTAGAGGTGATAATAAAAGCATCCATGTGGTAATAGCACCCCCAACACGCCCCTTTTATATGAGGTTCTATGCCTTTAATATTAAGCACTGGATGGATGGCCTCTTCCCTCATTTTAAAAAGCCAAAGGGCTGGGGGGAAGTGAGAAAGCCTGTTATATGGATCCAGCGCACAACTATGAGAAATGCAAAAGTTTGCTAATGGTAATTGAAGTAAAAAAGGTTAGAAGTTAGGACCTTCCAGACTGGGGTTACCTTGACGTGGTTGGAAGGCTTTTCATTCATGTGATCACAGTAATGTATACTAAAACCCCTTTGTTTATAAAGTATGCCAGTGTGCAGATATAATGATATTGTATGGGGCCTAGGAATGTGCATTGATTATCTTTTCTATGTTTATATAAATGTTTGACCAGATCAGTAGCACTTCCGCTAAATGTAGTTGTAAATTAGCCTAATTGGATGCAATCCTTGTATTGTGTATATGTGCAACAAAAAGGCAAGTGTCCTCCCCCAACACACACCCTGCCCACCTCCCATGCACTCCCCAAGTCCTTCCCTATTGGTTAGTGCTACTTTCAAACACACTAGGTTGGTCACACCCCTAGTGCTAATTAGAAACCTCCATATTATTAACCAACTCGGCAATGTCAGTGAAAGTAAAGTGCAACAGTGCCTAACAATGTTATACAATCCTGCAATAAAGTGCATAAGTGATAAATATTACAAGTGCTAAAATAGTATTAAAATGCTTAACTTAGTGGTAAGATATAAATAACCTGTGTCAAGTTAAAAGAAAGTTACAAATAAATTATATTTACAAGGATCCCTCTACGCTTTTGTTGCATTATAAGATTCATTGAAGCTAATAACTGTAAATACTTGGCTAGTATTAGGATAAGATTACCAGTGACGGAATAATAAAAATTACCATCCCTACTAAGTCAGGGGGCATAAGCCTAGTAACAGTCCCCATATTCCCAACACATTAGAGAATGCATGGTTATTATATACACTATCAATCCTCCATATCATGGATACCAAGTTCTGGGCATACCTACATTCCAGGCAGACCTAGTTTTACCATCCATACTGTAACCTAATGTGGTTAAAACATAGTGGTCCATATAAAAGTCAGAGAAAACATTGTGAACTAAGGATGGTGCAGTACAACGGGAAGTTCAGTTATAAAAAGCATGACAGAGCTAATTGTTCGATATATATATATTTGGAATATTATATATCAATATACTGTATATATAAATATATATATATGGAATATTATATATTATTTATTCACTACAAATTGAACTTTTACAAGGAAACCGAATTTTGTAACATTTGTGAAGATTTGACTGGGGTTTGGGGTGACCTATGTAGACATGAGTTACACACTAATCCTTATAGCAGTAATGGCCCTAAATAATTTCAAAGGGCTCAATCCAGAGGTGCAATTATAAAAAACAAATTGTCCTGCTCACCCAGTTTCTGAAACCAAACATTCTTCAATATAATCAGCCTGAAAATCTCGGTTTATACGGTATATACGGTAGCTTCTTTACTCTCGTACTTCAAGAAAACTGAAAACCCAAACAGTGCAATAAAATACCACAACACAATTATGAATTGGCTGTGACACCTGCACGGTTGACATTTTGTGAGATCCATGTTGGTGCTGCAGTTCTCTCCTTAAATTCAGTAAATAAGTTAGCATGACTAAGAAGAGATCACAGTATCGGCTTTACATAAATGAGTCCAAGTGAGTAGCTTCTGATCAGGTAATTTCACTGAGTGCAGCAGTTGAGCTTTGAGCACGATCCTTGGAATGTTTGCATTGGAGGTCTGCCAATTAAAGTGAAGGGATAAAAATGTCTTAAAAACTCAAACTTCCACAGATTCCTTAGTAAAGAAATTTCCCCTCTTGTTATTATGGTTTGTTGTTTTTGAGAATCTTGAACCCATATTTAGTAAAGTATATGAGCAAGTAAAAAACAGATGTGTGGGGGTGGAGCTTGACCTTGGATGGAGCTGAGAGAGCTCAGTGACCTACATAGCCTTTCCTTAAGCTTGCAGATGAGCTACCTGGATAGAATCTCCCTTTGTCTTACCTAAGATAACCCCTAAGACCATGGGTCCTAAGAAATAAACAGAAATCAAAGGACATGTCACCTGATATTTTAATAACCGGACCACACACAGGCCCTCCTCATGGCGCACTAACTATTCAGGGACAGGACTGGAGAAAACGCTTCAAAGCCCATCCCCAGAAAAGACAGACTCTTTATATACAAACATATATACAAAAATGGAGAGGGTAAACAAAGAATTACAAAAGAAAAACTGGCAGAAGTAAAAGAGAGGTGGCATCTCTGGGCACCTGAGGGGACACACTTGAAACTTCACAGGGACAGTGGGCCAATACTGTGTGCAAACCAAGCTGAGACAACAAATGTCAGCCCTGCAAGATCAACAAGAAAACAGCGATAATAGGTCCCGCCGTAATATGGAAGTGACTGACCTCCAACAATACTTGCAAGACTGTTCTGCTCCTCATCCCCGAACTACAGATGAGGCCTTAACCATGGACCGAGCAAAGGGACAAGTAGGAAAACCACCATGAGCATTATATTACAGAGGAGGAACAGAAACAAGGGGAAATCATCCTGTATGACCACAAAATCAAACTATATTAGGACTTATCCCTGAGGACTCTTCAAAGACACAGAGCCAGCGACAAGTCATAGAAGTTCTCCTGACACACAGATTTAAATACAAGTGGGTTTTCCTTTCCGCCTATTGCTACAACACAATAATAGATCACCGACCATCCACCAGCTGAGTATCATGGCTGACATGACCACACCAGGAAGATAGCAAAGCAAAAACAGTTCTTCCACCAATGGATAAATAGGAATGTACAGGGGGCTGCACCTGAAGTCCAACTCAACTAGACAGATAAGAACTTAAGATAAAGTTTGAAAGTGCCCAAGTTATCCTTGTTCCCTTTCAGTTCTCTCCACCTCCCACCCCAGGCAGTCTATCTGTACTTTGTTCACCTGCCCTATAAAAGAACCATATAACCACAAGACAAAATTACACTTCGCACCCTAGCTTTGGGGCCTCACAACAAGATGGAAACACATAGGAAATTAGCCAATCAGCCTGTTAAATATATTTCCTCAGTATTTGTGTACTCTTCACCTGAACAGATCCCCTATTCTCCCTACCCAACACCATTTAACCTTAACCGAACTATAGACAAATTACCCACAAGGTCATCACCCTTCACCAATGTCTATGTCTATACAAATGGAACCCCTAACCCAGAGGACATATGAACTGAACTACAATCTCCAGGAACTCACAAAGGGCTCCCGCGGGTTGGTGTGGTCCTTGTCCTTCCAATAGGCATTCCGCCTCCCCAAGGCAGTGTTTACACTGCGTAACATTAAAAACATTTTGTTAAATTGTTTAACTATATCTGCCATTTGCCATTGTGTTCTTGCAAATATAATGATAAACAATAAAGAATGTGTTCCCAAGATCCTCCAATACTGTGGTTTGGCCCAAGTATATACTCACCAATGCATACCCGAAATTCCAAAGTTCAATCAATCAATGTTGCAAAACCGATGGGGTGAAAATCAAGTTGAAAGGGAAAAGGGGGTTTCCCCTACAGCTGGCACATATATTCTCAATACAAATGTCAAGTAACACTGACACTATACAATTTAGTTTTGAAACCCTCTTAGCCACTGAATGAGCCAGAAGGACTTTATCAGAACTTCCTAGAGGTCATAATAGATGCAGTTTATTAGGCAACCTCTGGTTTCCCCTATCTCTGTCTCACCTGAAAGAAATTACCAATATGTACATAATTAGATGAAGTAATCACTCCAAATGGGCCTTGGGCAATTCCTTATTGTGCTAACCAAGTACAAATATTTCGAATTTAATCTTGTTAAAAGGCCTGAGGACAGGCCCAGATTGACAGACGCCATGGAGTCCCCAATACAACATGCAAACTAACCCACTATTAGTGTATATAATGTAAAGGGCCTAAACAACCCAGATAAAGGAGATAAGCCCTTAAATATCACGAGAAGGGAAAGTAGATAAACTAGACACTGTTTCTAAAATCTAAAGAACCTGAATCCTCAGTAGAAAATACCCCATACACTACTGCTCCTCGGGGACAGCGCCAGGCAAGAAGGGAGGGGGAGGTAAGAAGGAGGGGGTAAAAATTATTTTTGTAGAAGAATATTGTGATCACAAAGGCCATTTCCTGAGTAGGATTTCTCTGATTAATATACAAAACCCACTAAACCATTTTGTTTGATTTATGGAAAATGATAATGGCAGGTGTTTTAACATAGCTATCGATCCCACACTAGGCCGAGACCTTCCACCTCTGCACACAGAACAATTTTCTCCAAACCTCTCTTCTCCCTAATGAAACTCTTTAATCTATGGGACATATGGCGCATTTTCCACCCAAATGATAGAGAATAATCATTTTTGGTCCCACCCACATGATGTCCACACAGTATAGACTACCTACTAGTTTCGGGTCCCCTACTACCAACCTTTTCCCTAACAGAAATTTCTTGTATCATGGGGGAGCATGTCCATGTAGTGGCCGAACTCCACAACAGACCACTACACAATATAGATGGAGAATGAACGAAGCCCTTTTTACGGGGGCTAAGAGTTCCCTTACCAGACACTTGGAGGAATCACCAGACAGGCAGTTCATCTAATCGCACCGCCCGTCTTCCCTTGGTTTTATTCCTCATGTTACTCACTGTCAATTAGAGATGGGATCCAGGTCCGACTCGGACCTGGATTCAACACGGAGACCCTCGGTTCCGAAATCTGAATGTTCAGGTGGATCGTTCGGATTTCGAAACTTCGGAACGCGTTTCGATTTTTATCGAACGTTCGACCTATTTTGAAAATTCTCAAAATAGCCTTTAATATTCGACAATCCTCAAAAATATGATCTGAAACTGGAAAATACATTCGGATCGTATTTTTAAGGGGTTATCGAAGGCTATTTTGGAGAATTTTTAAAATACCTTGAACGTTCGATAAAAATTGAAAATGCACTCGAAGTCCTGAATTTAAATTCCATTGTTGATCTTTGGGATCTTCCCGAGATCCGTAAACCTGGCAGTTCGGACATCTCTGCTGTCATTGTGTCATTTTGTCATTGTGGCGTATTACGTTTGGTGTGTCAGGAATGGTTCTTTGGTGAGGTAAGTGCCAAATGGGGGGAGTGAGTCCCTCATACCCCCTGTTTATTGGTGCAGAGACTTTGTTAATCCAAACATCTTGTCCGAAGTCATTTGTTCTATAATATAAGTCATCAGGTTAATTAGGCCAGCATCTTATTATGGTATTGATGATTATAGTCCCAGCATTATGCAGCTAAGAGTTGTAACACATGAGAACACAGATGGGTTAATGAAAAGTTCTTTTCTATGTTCTAAATCTTTGCCTTAAAACCCCCATGTTTTTTGATTTCCCTGACACCCCCCATATCTTTTTTTTCTCTTCCCCTCCTATTAAATGTAAATTAAAGGAAAACTAAACATAAAAACAACTATTTGCCATTCGTTTCATTAATTCACAGGGAGGTGAGAACGCTTATTCCCACCTCCCTGTGAATAATATTACGCTGGGGGACCTGGAACTTACCTTACTGCCGCTCCACTCACAGCCGCGTATGCGCCTAAGATAGGGAGTGCGGTTGGGAAAGAGTGGCTGTCAGTGAAGGAGCGGCTGCAAGTGGATCGCAGTAAGGTAAGTTCCTGGTCTCGCGAGCGTAATATTATTCACAGGAAGGTGTTTCTATTATTCACCTGGATTATGGGAGTTTAGTGTCCCTTTAAAGAGAAAAGGAAAGAGGTTCCTTATTATGTAAATAATAAATACAACAATACCATATGTAATTGTGTTATCTACTGTATATAATACATTCCACTTTATGGCAATTTCAATGAAAACTTTTATGTACAAAAGAAAATAAAAAGAACAGATGTGTGGGGAGCAGAAAAGGAAGAAACACATAACAGATAGTGAGGGAAATACCGACCACAATAGAGGAACCCTCAGAACCAGCATTATACAATAAATTGACTGCTGCACAATGTTCAACTCTATCTGTAAGGAAAACACAAAACCAAGTAGAGATGGCTGTTGTTAGTTTTACCATGAAGATGAGTTTGTGCAGAAACTGCCAATTGTTCTTTGGAATTTCCCTGTGAATTCCTTTTAACTCTCCCTTGGACATTGATT
Source organism: Hymenochirus boettgeri (assembly GCA_019447015.1). Lineage (NCBI taxonomy): Eukaryota > Metazoa > Chordata > Amphibia > Anura > Pipidae > Hymenochirus > Hymenochirus boettgeri. Next base: position 213,701,461 of record CM033475.1, on the reverse strand, counting down.
TGAGATCCATTGAAGGTTGGTTGTCCCATGACATTAACCAGCTCCCTAACACTTTATTTACTAATTTAACAAGGTCATTTATATTCTTGTTCCGGGGTGTTCACTGGTGAAATTCCATAAACCCAATGGATTACATTAATTTACTAACTTATAAACATTCAGACATAGTTTCCTTTTATCCCTAATGTGTATTACACAAGGTAGGTTAATGAACTTAATGTATAATAAACAGGTAATATGGGGAATGGTTAGTGTGAAACATCCCAGATAAAATACACCTGACGTGATTCATGTGAATGGATTATCAGTTACGTAGGATCTAATTGTTATAATGATGTCTGGTACAATAGGAAGGGAATTGGTCTCTAGCATGTAAAATAGAAGGATTGCATTACATCTTATGGTCTAGGGAGTTATAAATATACAGTGAGATTACAAAGAACAGTTGTACGGTAAACACTCCCATTGGCTACAAAGAGAATGAGGAAGGGGAAAGTCCTGTTTGTGTCACACAAGCAAATAATCAGAATTTATCTTCCTGCCAAAGAGATCACAATGTTCACCCAGAGAGGACGGTCAGTCTGGACCCTTTACATGACAGGGTATCTACTGACAGGTAAGGGGGGAGGGGTTTCTCTATCATTGGCCAGAGTGTAAACATGAAATAAATGAAACAGATCTATGCCACTAGGGGGTTTATTTCTCTCCCTGCACTGGTTTCTTCAACAACTGATTGAGGGAAATAGGACAGAGCACAGTGGTGAACTAGAATCACTGGGCCCCCCAAACTATGATGGGGCCCCTATCCATGCTTCATCACAGTGGTTTTCTGGTAGGAGGCCATATCTGTCATAGGAAAAATAAAACATGGGCCCCCTTGGCTCCCTGTGGTTGCTCCTCCTGATCCCCTTAGTTACACCCCTGACAGCGCATGTAACTAGACACTGTAAGCCCATATTAAACTGGTAATTTAGGGTTCTTATTACTTACAATGGAGCTTAAAGGGCATCTATAGTGAAAAAACATATTGGCCCATTGCAAAGTTAAATTCATGTACTCTGTGCTGCCTTTCTCCTATATCTGTCAGTGACTTTGTTTTTTCATGGTGTCAGATCTCTCTGTCAGCACTCCCCCCTTCCCCCTCCCCTCTATTACCTCCTCCATGTCTCAACTCCAGTTAACCGACAAGCTCCTCATGTGCAGTAGGAGTTAAACGTTCAACATCCTGAAAAACACACCCACGCACAGTGGCCAATAGAAAGCAAGCTGTCCTGGAGACACGGATCTCTCTGTGTCCTGCTAAAATAAAGATCTCTCTCTTTGTGACCCATCAGAACACATGGAAAGAAAGAAAAAAAAGTTCATTTTCCCACTATAGATGCCCTTTAAAGAGCATAGAAACCCCTCCCCTTAACTTTATACAAATATACATGTTAAAATTGTCCAACAACTAAAATAAGTACATTTTAAATGCCTCTATGTATGAATGTATTACTGGGGATGTCATCTAATGCATTTTATTGGAACTTGGAAGCACCAATGTAACAAATAAAATTGTTTCTGCATCTGAAGCTGGGCCCCTGTCCTAGCGCCTAAGCAGAAGATAAAGTAGTTTATTTGTAATCCTGCTCTTCTCAGATATTTTTAACCTTTTGAGTACCAATCAGTCTGGATTTTTTTAAACAAATAAATAAATTGCCATTTATCAATTGGTGGCATTGCTACCAGCCTACTCCAAATGGGACCAAGGCACAAAAGCAATTACAGAGAAAAATGTCACCAACTTTCTCCAGTCCAGGGGGATCACACAGGATATCCCAATAAAACGATTTTAGAATCTACATACCTTGAACTATGTAATGTGCCATTCTTTATACATACAGTACGTGTAGAATTCCAGATGGAGAATTCTATGGTTTGAGAAGATTTTCTAAAAAAAAATGTAGAAAAAAATGATTGGAAGTTAGAAAACGTAACCAAACCAACGTGACATATAAACAACCAGTAAATATCAATCTCCCACATGTCCCTGTATGGGTGTGCACACAGACAAGGCAGACATCCAACCCTGGCAAATGTGCCTTCCAGGACACCCCCAAGAAACTGTGCAAGCGATGCAGTAAATTTAGTGCTGATTATTGCACTGTTTTTCTCACCGAAATGAAACCTTTTCAATTGTGGTTTTGACACCAAGCAAAAGATTGCAACTTAACTGCTAGCATTCACAAGATCACAACTTACCTCTCACTTTCACAAGATGCAATAATAGTGGTGGCTAGATCACTGGGGAAAAGTGCAGGTCAGTTGCGAAATTTATTGCATCTTCCCCATAATTCCAAAAATAAATATTTTAAAGGGGTATCTCCTATGGGGTGCCATTTGTTCCCAGATCATTTTGTAACAAAAATACACACTTTAGTGACAACAATATATGTTGTTGACCAAAATAAATTCTGTGGTAACAAAACACATTTAGTGAACATTAACCAACACTTTGGTGACAAAACTATATTTAGCCGACCAAAAGAAGTTCTGTGGTAACAAAACACATTCAGTGAACAACAAAAAGACAACTGTAGCACCAAAATCTATTTTTATAGTTGACAAAATACATTGAGTCAACAAAAAAAAACAATGTTTTGGTGACAAAACTATATTTAGTCAACCAAAAGAAATTCTGTAGTAACAAAACATAAACTAAGGCAACAAAAAAATTGTAGCACCAAAATGTATATTTTGATGACCAAAATCTATTTTGGTGAGCAAAATGTACAGAACATTTTTTGCATACAAAAAGTGGTGAAGAGTAACATTATGCTGGCATAAGACAAATTTGTAGACCAAATACAACTTGTAGCATCAAGTATATGTTTTAGTACACAAAATGCACTAAGAAAGACAGCATACTTTTGTGCACCAAGCTTTGGTAATAATAATCTTGGTTAAAAAAAATAAACTGGTCAATTTTTACTTTCCTTTTAATCCCTTCAGAAAAAAGTGTACACGTAATGACTCTCCATATATATTTCCTTTAAAACTTTAATAAGGAATAACTGGTATATGATATACTTTCCCTCTCAAAATGGGATTTGCCATGCATCCTCTTTAACTCATTAATAATAAAATGCTTGTAAATGGCACTGTAAAAGGAAAGCTTGCCATTTACCATTTTCATTGACATTTACCATTATTATTACCAAATCTTGTTGACTATATACATGTTTTGGTCAGCTAATAGTTTTGTCACCAAATCATTGGGGGGTTTTTTGTTGTTGACTAAATTTGTTTGGAACCGCCGAATTTCTAATGTAGGTTTTGTTACCATGGAATATTTTGGTCAATAAATATAGTTACACCAAAGTTTTGGTTTTATAGACTAACGGGGAGATTCAAAACCGGAAAGCTGCGTTACTTACCTTAGCCCGATCCCGCGATACAATAACTGACGTAAACGAGATTACGCCAGTTATTGCATCGCGGGATCGGGCTAAGGTAAGGAGCGCGGTCTTAACGCTCCTAAACCTTTACCGTTAAGTTTCACGCTTTACCGTTAAGTTTTAGCGCAAACCTTAACGGCCGAGGTTTTGGATCGTTAGCACAGCGCCGTTTCCATTTGGAAACGGCGCTGTGCTCTAAATTCCGTCTAAAACCCACGTTAACCCGAAATTTTTTCGGGTTAACGTGGGTTTTAGACGAAAAACGGCTATATTGGATCTCCCCCTATATGTATAATTTCCTACCACTGAATGTCTTTGGTCGACTAAATATAGTTTTGTCACCAAAGTATGGATAAAAAAGCATGGATAAACAACTTACCTGCTCTCCAGTGTATCCTAAAAGGAATTGCAGCCATGAAATGTTTGTTTTTATCTTCTTTCAGACAATAGGGAGTGCCTGCGTTCGGACCCAAACCTGCTTTTCAAAATTTTGACAACAAAACTATGTCTCACTAGTCAAACTGCAGGGTCCCCTCTGCCAGGCCCCCATAAACCTCCATCATGCCCCCTCCCCCACCCCAGTAGCAGGTACTGCAATCAACGGGTTTAAATAGTTGATCACACATACATAAGTAAAGGTGGAGTGATCGGATTTTTAAACACAGCCTTTTAAACAACTCATTGTGTGCACCTTTACTAACCTACATGCAGCCATGGGACCATTGATACAGATCAATAGACTGGTGTAAATTTCAGTTTACCTTCAACCCCACAACATTATAAAGCAGGGGTGCCCAACATGTACCAGGCTGGGGGCAGCACAAGTGGCACGCTAGACACTGATTGGGCTGCTCATGAAACACCGCCGCTCAACTGTCCAGAATTATTCCCGAACTGCCCAGGCCCCACCCCTAGCTCCACCCACTCCTGTTTCCTATAGAAACTTCTTAGCTGTGATATCTGTACTTACCTATACAATAACTGCATGGCTGCTGTCTGTCCCTCCTGGTATCTCCTCCCCTCACCCCTACGTTACATATGTTTAGGTAAACGACAGGTGCTGCATCATGTACATTCTAGTAAAATATAATAATTGTAATCCAACATTATTATATTGTATATGAATCCTTTATAAACAAATTACTGCCCTGTAATCAGACAGACAGACCATGTTATATCTGTTATAGAGATCCCTGTGCTAACCTTGTTCTTCTCTTTCAGTTTCCCTCAGTCTTTGGATGGATTCAGTCCGTGGAATTAATATTCAGTTGGTCCCTCAGTACCCAGTGGTTAGTGAGTCTGTTACCCTGAAAGTCACTGGAATCATTGGGACAATACGAACCTTCGCCTGGTACAAAGGATCAAGTACAAATGCTCCAGATCAGATCCTTAACTACATTCCAGCTGCTAACCCTCCACAGACACAGGGGCCACAGTATTTCTCTCGGGCCAGTGGGTCCCCAGATGGGTCATTACAGATCTCAGACCTTCTTACTACTGACCAGGGGAATTACACAGTAATAATACAGACTAACACAGCACAACAAGTCACAGTTAACCTGCCTGTCTATGGTGAGTAATTTGTATCATAATGAAAATCTAAATCCTGTGTTGGTTTGCGGTTGATTGTCAGGTGAGGTAAGTAGCAGGTTTTCTAATAAAACCATTGACATTGGATTTCATGATACTTAGTAGCGCAAAATCCAACACAAATGTTTTCCATCGTGTGTCCGATGGTTTCAATAAACTACCAGAAACCATAAGAAAAGATTTACACATCTTTGGGTGATAGTTCCCGTGTTTACATCTCCCCCTTATCCCTGATCAAGCTGTAAGAGTTTGAACAGGAAAACACGTTGGATCTACCTCACAAAACCATCCCCAAGGGGATTTTACCTTACCATGAACACACCACAATTTAAAGAGGCCGCACCATAGCAGAGATGTGCAACTACAAAAACTGCTAATGGACTGTTTCTGCAAGGTTTCTAGTGCCTTTTATTGTCTTTGTAGTTGTATTTCTGTGTGCAGACCAGGGAGATACAATAAAAGTTCTTATCGTTTAAAATGGTGCTCATTTTGCCCCAACCAATCAGGACTTATTTAACATTTGAAAGCTAACATCTGATTGGTTGGGGCAAAATGAGCACCATTTTAAACCATAAGAACTTTTATTGAATAACCCTGCAGGTATCAGAACAGCACAGAATAAAGCCTGGAATACCCCTAGTGCTGGATAGGAATAACTGAATGTTTTAATATTATGGAAGTGTCATTTTCAACAGATTTCTTGATCTCAACCTATTTTCTTTATTTTTAATCTCTACCCCCTTTATTTCTTTATTTTTAACCAATACCCTCAAAATATACATTTTATACCAACAGACAGACATATAGATGGAAATCAGGGCACAATGGCAGGTTTTGTGATTAAAAAAGAAACCAAATTAAATCCTGTCTGAAAATGTCACAATTCCCCTATCAAGAGGTTAAAAACAAATTAGAAATCCCGTAGTTTAGTGAAATTAAGATTCACTATCGATCACTGTTACTTTAACCCCCTTGTTGCTCTGAGAGCTGGATAAGGGGAAATAGGGCCCTAGACAAATGGTGAGTTTTGGGGCCCTTTTGATCAAAATGTAATAACCATCAACTCCCTTTAATAAAGGCATGCCACATTCAGTTCCCCTAAAACTTAAATAAGTTTAAAACTGTATTATTGCTTCCATGTTATTAATTAATAAAATAGTACACACCTCACTACTTATTTATTAATGTTGTACTGTGCACCAGCAAAAAAGTGTGAGTGGCTTGTGGAGGTGGGGCTGGTAAACTGGAGGTGTGACATATATATATATATATTATATATATATATATATATATTAAAACATGGAGGGTGGTAATATATGTGCAAAACAGAATTCCCCAACAAAACTGGCATATATGTTTTCCACAGTGACTGGTACATACATGTTTGGTATATGAAACTTTGATCTTTCTGGGCAGGACTCAGGTGAGTCCACTTTTCAAGATTGGGTTGCCTTGTGGGTAATCCGGCTCTGGTTGCGCTGGTCAAAAATGACACATGTGCAGCTGTTGAATCTATTCACCAGTTGTTGTATAGGTGACTATTTTATGCCCATCTTATAGTTATAGGAATAGTTCACTACCAGTGAACAATTCCTTTAATGCATTGATTGAAGACCAGGAGGATAAGGAGCTATTGCTTACCTCGTTCTCAAAAAATGTGGAGCCAGGAACAAACAACTTAAAGCAAACTAACCTGTTACGCGATCCTCCGCAGCAGCACTGACAGGTCCCGACCGCTTCCGGGTTTTGTACAGCTATAGCGCAAATGCACGATAATGCTATATCATGATATATATATATCCTCCAAAAAGAGCACTCAACGGGTCTTATATCAAAAAAGTAATATATCCTTTATTTCAGCAGTCAACGCGTTTCAACCTGAACAGGGTCGTCAGGACTAAAATGACATATACAACACACTGCCCTTAAATAGGGCAACCACATACCCCATGTGTAACAAAAAACCCCATGACTACCACACCTTTACCTGTAGACCAGCGCCATTGCCAAGCCGTGCGCCTCCACCTCGTGGGCGGACCACACTCCGCCTACAGGACACACCCCCGCCAGCCGCGTCAGAGCATTATCGGAACAAATAAGCACGCCCCACAACAACACACAGGACGGACCAAGTGAATCTGTCAGCTTCACCATATTTCATCATCCGCGGACAGGCAAATAGAGGGAATAGCGGACATACACTGCACGGCAATCAGCGCAAGAACCTAAAAACCAGATAAAAAAAACCAATAAGTGAAACATTAAAACATTAAATACATTAAAAACAAATCATTACCAAACATTACAGATGTCAAATGGACATAGAGCAAAACCGCAGAACCCCCACTACAGGAGACAGTTCATAGCAATCATTTCATTAAGACCTTTAGGGGCCAAAGTTTGTAATCTCAGGATCCATCTTGCCTCCAACTGTAGCAGTTTCTTTTCTCTCAGTGGAGCACACACACCCCCAGGAACATGATCAAATACCATACATTTAAGCGTAGAGCTATGGTGTCCCTTATCCCTGAAATGGCGTGCCACAGACAGATCGCCAAACTTGTTCTCCACTTTCAAACAGCCACTATTAAGGGCCATCCGAATCGAGCTACGATGGTTCGCCATCCTCTCCTTAAATGTCGTTATGGTCTTCCCTATGTAAAACAGACCACAAGGGCAGGTCAGAAAGTAGACTACAAAGGTACTTGTGCATGTTAATCTGAAACGTATAGGGATACGTCTACCTGTATGAGGGTGCGGGAAGTCTTTACCCGTAAGCATCGAATTACAGTTAGGACACCGGTAGCAACCCATTTTTGGTGCTCCAAACGGGAAACAATAGGTTTGGGGATTTTCAACAAATCTGTCTTAACCAAAAGATTCCTGAGATTAGGGCCTCTTTTGTAGGCAAACCTGATCTTGTTCCTACCAAATGGTAGAGAAGGATCCTTTTTAACCAAATCCCAATGCTTTTGTATAACTGCTTTAATGTCTTTGCTCAAGAAAGAGAAATCCATAGCAAATACCAAGGGCTCAAGGACTTCGCTCTCCAGATTGTCACCCACCTTAGGATCAGTAAAAGCTCTCACCAATTGGTCTTTTAAGTTCTAACCGTATAACCACGTTGGAGAAATCTGCTGGTCATCTCCTTGAGTTGCGTTTCCAACCGCCCGGCATCCGTATTGGGAACACTATTCTGCATGCCACTAGCTACCATCCGCCACCATTATTGCAAGCGATACCGTTCACCCAATATCTGAGGGTTATACGCAACAATACGGATGCCGGGCCGAGAGAAATTGTCTCCTCCTCCCCTTGCAGCCCCCCACCTCTTGCAAGCCCCCCTTGCCCCTCCCACTTAATGCCCCTCCCACTCTTGGACCCATGGCCCCTCCATTTGCATGCCCTCCTTTGCCCCCGCCCACCTTGCGAGTAAATGGGCCCCACTCACTTCACGGGTATCCCGTTGCCCCCGCCCATTTGCGGGTGCTATGGTACACTCACGACGCCCCCCTACAGAAAACCGTGTGAAAACAAAGCCTTTTTCGTCAGAGTGGACGCTTGCTTGAAAAGGCTGTTTTTCACATAGTAGAGAGTAGACTAAAGATCCCCTTATCTCTCCACTTGAGATCTTCACTTCACACAGAGCATGGATGGGGAGGTTTCCTGGTCTCCTGTCCTGTCACTGACGTCTGAGCAATGTGCTCCCGCCCGGCGAGGTGGAGGAGGGGCAGGAGGAGGAATGTCACAATGTCAGCCTCCCTCCCTTTAAACTAACTTTCTGGTCAGTTATTTTTTTTATATCTTGGGCTGTGGCGGCAAGAGAGGTGTTTGATGGGCCAGTTTTAAAGGTAGGGAACTGCCTTTCAGATCGCCTTTAGGTCAAATCCGATAGATAACCTTAGAAATTCTCTACTGTAATGATCTGGGCCCCGTCGTGTGGCTATTCCGTATAAACATCACCTGTGTAAAACCAATGGCTTTGTTTATATCCATTGATTGCCATGGTTTTACAAGGGGAAGGTTCATGCTTTCCTAACCAGGGTTTGTTAAGGGTTTTGTTGTCAAATAACTGATTTCTGATCCTCCATCAACCTTGACAGGGCACCGACTGTGTCTGTACAGTACCTTACCGGTAGCCATCAGATTTTGCGGAATCCAAACCCGGATCCCGTCGGCGGAATTTACCTAAGACAAAGGTTTCGCGAACAGCGATCCATCGCAGATTTTTCCGGTTTTTTCCGCCTATCCCGTACTTTTCCGAACCGCTCTTTGTGAAAAATTTTTAGTAAAATTTTAACCCGAAGGGCTTTTCACGTATTTTCGAAAAATGCATGAAAATACGTATTTCGAAGAATCCTCGTAAGAATTTTTTGAGATTTTTTTCATTGTTGGAGCGATGGTTCTGGCGGCGCTCGGCGGTTTTTTCAATTTCAAATTTTTAGAAAATTCGGCGGATCCTCGAGCCGGACCTGGATTGTGCAATTTCGAGAGCATCTCTCTAGCTCCTACACAACCTCAGTGCTGTAATGTGTTTGTTGAGATAGAACAATGTGTATAATGAGGAGGAAGTATATAATGATGTAAACCTAAAGTCGTGGGTACACACCAGTAAGCGGATAAAGCCCCATACCAGTAATGGTCGGGACGAAAGGAAAAGGCGTAGGACACGAATCGTTTCGGAAAGGCAAATTTCCATCGGCCGTGCTAAGACTCCCTATAGAAGATCCTAGCACGGCCGTATGGGAAACACACAGTCCCGAGCGTTCTCTCCTTATGTAAGTCCATGGAGAACGCTCGGGACTGTGGTGTATGCGAATCTTTGAAAGATGGCAGACAGGATCTTGCAGATCCTGTCTGTCATCATTCAGAAATCTGTACTGTGTGTACCCAGCTTTATGGTCACTTCTTCTCTCTTCTCGCCATCCAGGAACTGTTTATCATCTTTTGTAACACAGAGATAACGATATGATTTATCCAAGATATTACACCTTTAGTGTCACGAGGTAAGTGATACATTTAGTTCTCCGTAATGGGCATCTAACATCTGTTTATTATCCACTGTTTTGTCTGTTCACGATTGTTTTTTATTATATAACAATCATTTCAGTCATTTATATGTTTCGTTATTGCATTTATTATATTATTATGATAGTGGATTTATATATAACACCAACATCTTCGCGTAAGCGCTTTCACAATTAGCATTGATAGCAATCACTCAGGCATGTCACAAGAGCTTACCAGCTCTAATACACATTTATTTGACACATACAAACCATCAGTATCTCTTTGATTGATTGTGGGTGTAGTACCGGAGTGTCCGGAGAAACCACGCAAGCAATGGAGAACATACAAACTTGGCTTGCGATGTGTCCACGGGTGAATCGAACTCAGGACTGCAGAGTATCAGTGCTAACCACTGGGATCCACCCGTAGCTCGACAGTTTATTTTCATCTAATCGCTTTCCTTCACCTACGCCGAGTCACTAAAAAAACCTGTGATAAGTCAACTCACTAACCAGGCTGTGACAGTGTAAATTCACCCTCGACATGTATGGAGCAGACACACGCTGAGAAGATTATAGGTGAGGCGAGTCACTGGGAATCTTCCCTTCCGGGTCGGGTAGTTGTTCTATAGATACCGTGGCTGTTTACCTTCATCAGATTAACAGGAACATAGTACCGGGCCATACCATGGTTGACCTGAGAACCCGTCAGTAAGGAGTAGTCAGTGATCCCTACACCTGACTGTGAATTGTAGACCTAGCGACGCCAAGTTATACATCATGGAGATGTGGTTGAATAGTGGCGGTAAATGGATGAAAACAATGTTGCACGCAGTGAAGGTGGCAATGTATCGCATAAATGTCAAACAAGGTCTTACTCTGATGTGGCCCAGTGGCTTTTTACAGCGTGTGTGATAAAGGAACAGGCAGAAATTTCTGTCTGAGCCAGCCTGGCCAGAAATAAGCACATCAGCTGTAATTTTCTCAGAATTTCCAAACCATCCTTTTGGTCCGATTTGGACCACAGAGAGATTGGTATGCAATCGCTAGGTGGCAAAATCATTTTGATATTCACAACCAATCCGACTGAAATAAAATAACGCTAATATGATGGCTATGAGACAAACCCAGCGTGAATATCCAGTTAAAACGTCCAAGTACACATTATAACTACGTTTATTCGGAAATAGATTTCTACAACATTTCCGCCCCATGTATGCAGATACCCAGATATTTTGTAATATTCTTCCCACACCGGCCCTTCCCCCTGCAATAAGTTGATCACTGTTGTGCTCTGACCAATTTGTTGCTGGTGTTGCTCCCAACAAAACAGTATTATTTAAAAATCCACTAAGGATAATCAACAAATAAAAGGTTTATAGAATTTATATCGTTTTTGATTTTGCCTTTTGTGCTCTCCTTTGAACTCATAATTCTTTTAACCGTGATAGGTATAATGTGTGGGTGTTTGTTATTAAACAGGGTCCAGGAGAACCCGTAAATACAACGACATTAACGTGAACTCTGGTCCCCTATCACATTACAAGTGCAGGTGCTTACCGTCCCTGAACCCACCTACCAGGGTTAATTAATGGGACTTACCAGACACACCAATAAACACTTCGATATACACATGCCAGAAATCTCGCAACACATGTGACCTACACCTGTAGGTGAATATTAGATGACCGAACCTCTGGATTGCACCTCTGTAACTGTTACTGTGATTGGTAAGTTATAAAGACCAAACCACATCAGAGAGCGTCACTGGAATAAAAAATCATATTTTAACAGACTGATTTGTTTCTATTTAATGAGGACAACTATACTGCAATTCCTGAAAAAATGCCTAGATAGAATTAAGATGCTACTTCCAGCAGGCGACTGGGCCGGGGCGTGGGCAAAGCCGCACCCCGGGCCGGGCCTGTGCCAGGTGAAAACCAGTTGGACCGTGCAGTGTCAAGTTTAATAAAGTTTTTTAAAAAAAGGTTTTCAGTTTGTGAAAAAACTTTATCACTATTTTTAACACTGCCTGGCCAGCCGACCGGACCTCAGGGGCGCGCCTACCATGGAATGTTTTTGCTCACGGCACAACGCCCTGTAATAGATCTGGCAGCTGGGGCCTGGGGTAGGGAAAAAAGTTTCTCCTCCGGCGTCATCTCCTCTTTTTCTCGTGCACCACCACGCGCTCCCATTCAGCAGGGAAGTATGTTGTTGCTGGAGTGCCACTATGGCCAGGTAGAGGGGCAGGCCACTGCCTATACATATAAGTTCCATGATTTGTAATAGCAGTTTCTTGCTTGGGCATGTTGATGGGGCATTTGTGATATACAGTCTGGTGTGCCTGGCGTGATAATTTGGGCATTTGAATAGTACAAGTCTGTGGTGCTGGGCTGGAGTTGGTGCAGTTTGTGTTATAACAGAGTCACCTGTGGTGCTGGGCATGTATTGGGCATTTGATATACAGTCACCTGTGGATGCGGGGGCAGTGGGTGTGGGGGCTTTCATACTAAGTCTATGGTGCTGGGCATGCATTGTGTCGCTGTTGAAAATCACAAGTTCTGTAGGTTCTGGGCAGCATTGGGGCGATTTATATACAAGTCTGTGGTGCTGGGCTGGTTGGGGCATTGGATATACAAGTCTGGTTGGCGGGCATGGTTTGGGCATTTGTGATACAAGTCTGTGGTGCTGGACATTGGTTTGGGGCATTTGATATCACAGTCTGGTGGTTGGGACTGGTTGGGGCATGTGATATACAAGGTCATGGTGCTGGTGGCATGGGAAGCATTTGAGTAACAGTCTTGGTGCTGGTCATGCATTGGTGAGCGATTTTGATATACCAGTCTTGGGTGCTGGGCATGGGTTTGGGGCATTTGAATACAAGTCTGTGGCTGTGGCATGGGTTGGGCAGTTTATATACAAGGTCCTGGTGTTGCTGGCATGGATGGGGCATTTGATATACACAGTATGTGGTGCTGGGCATGGGTGGGGTCATTTGATATACACAGTTTCCCCCCCCCCCCTGTGGTGCTGGGCATCGCTTGGGCAGTGTGATTTCAGTCGGTGGCTGGGCAGGCTTGGGGCATTTGGATATACAAGTCTGTGGTGCTGGGCACATTGCAATTGGGTCATTTTGATATACAATCGGTGTGCTGGGCATGCGTTGGGGCCATTGGATATACAGTCTGTGGTGCTGGGCATGTGGGGCATTTGATAACAGTCTTGGTGCTGGGCATGCATTGGGGGCATTTGACTAGGTTACATCTGTGGTGCTGGGCATGCATTGGGCATTTGATATACAGTCCTGTGGGAAGCTGGGCAATCGTTGGTGACCATTATGATATACAAAAGTCTTGTTGTGCTGGGCATGGGGTTTGTGAGAGTTTGATAGGTACAGAGTTTGGTGCTGGGCATGGGTTGGGCATTTGATATCAGTCTGGTGGTGGCTGGGGCTGCGTTGGGACCTTTGATTGACAATATCTGGTGGGTGCTGGGCGTGCGTTGGGGCTATTTTATATACAAGTCTGTGGGGCTGGGCATGGGTGGATGTTGGGCATTATGATACGACAGTCTGTGATGCTGGGCAGGGTATGGGGGGCATTTGATATACAAGTCTGGTGGTGCGGGGCATGATTGGGACTTTTGATATACATCGTCGGTGTGGTGTCATTGGTTGGGGCAGTTTGACTACAAAGTCTGTGGTTCTGGGCATGGGATTGGCAGTTTGACTATCAACTGTGGGGTGGCTGGGCATGGGTTGTGCATTTGGGTTATACAATCTGTTGGTGCTGGGCATGGGTTGGGGCAATGGTTATATACTACAGTTGTGGATGCGGCATGGGTGGGCATTTGATATACCCAGTGGAGAGTGGTCTGGGTCATGGGTTGGGGGGCATTGATATAACAAGTCTGTGGTCTGGGTATGCATTGGTGTGCTTTGGATATCAAGGTCCTGTGGTGCTGGGCAGTGTTTTGGAGCATTTGATATACATGTCTGTGGTGGACTGGGGTATGCATTGGTGCATTTGGATATACAGAGCCTGTGGTGCTGGTGCATGGTTGGTTGAGATTGATATCATCCCCCCTTTGTTCGTCCTGTGGTGCTGGCACAGCATTGGGGCATTTTTGTGTAGATGGGAAAAAGTAAATGTAGGCCTCCTGGGGGATGTGAGTATACAATTGTGTCGCTTCAAATGCGGGGCCCCCCTGGATTCCATCGTGGGCTGGCTGTGGGGGGGGGGGGGGGTTTTTTTTTTGGGGGGGTGGAGGTAGGTTGGGGATTGATGCTACCCCCCAGCGTGTGCGCAAGCTGGCTGTAACCTGTGGGCCTTGTGCGTCTGGGCAAACCCACACCGTCATGGTTTTTGGGCAGGAAACAGCTTGGTCTGGAGGGGTGGGGGATGGGCACCCCCCCAGATTTTGTATCGTCTTTCTCTATTTGGGGATTTGGGGTTGTTGGGCTAGGATTAAGACCTTTCTTAACCATCTGTGTGCTGGGCATGGTTTGGGGCATTTGATATACAATGTCCCACCCCCCCCCCCCCCCCTTTTGGTGGCTGGGGGCGGTGGGGTCACATAACAGTTTTGGTGGCCCCCCCCCCATTGGGGGGCATGGATTTTTGTTTTTGGGGGAGCCACTCAATTGTTTGAAATCCAAGCTGTGGTGCCCTGGGTGCACCCATTTTTGATGCATTTGGGCATTGGATATACAATTCTGTGGTGCTGGGCATGCATTGGGGGCATTTGATTACAAGTCTGTGGTGCTGGGCATGCTTGGGCACGTTTGGCATATACAAGTCTGTGGGTGCTGGGCATGGGTTTGGTGCTTTGATATAACAGTCTGTGATGCTGGGCATGGGTGTTGGGGCATTTGATATACATATCTGTGGTCGGGGCATGTAGTTGGGACATTTGATATACAGTCGTGTGTGTGCTGGCATGGGTTGGGGCATTTGATATACAAGCTGTGTGTCTGGGCATGGGGTTGGAACATTTGATATACAAGTGCTGTGGTGCTGGGCATGCGTTGGGGCATTTGATCCAATTCTGTGGTGCTGGGCTGGCATTGGGGCATTTGATATACAAGCTGTGGGCTGGGGGCATGCTTTGTGGCATTGATATACAAGTCTGGGTGCTGGGCATGCATTTGGTGCCATTTGATATACAACTGTGGTGCTGGGCATGCGTTTTTGTTATTTTTTTTTGGGACTTTGATATACAATCTGTGGGCTGGCATGCATTGGGGCATTTTGAATTCAAGTCCTGTGGTGCTGGGCATGCGTTGGGACTTTGATATACAAGCCTTGGTGCTTTGGGCATGCTTGGCATTTGATATACAAGTCTTGTGGTGCTGGGGCATGGGTTGGGCATTTGATATACAATTCTGTTGGTGCTGGGCATGGTTTGGGGCAATTTGATTAAACGTGGTGGGTGGCTGGGCATGGCGTTGGGAAGAACATTTGATATACAAGTTCTGTGTGCTGGGCTGCATTGGGCATTTGATATAAAGACCTGTGTGCTGGGCTGATCGTTGGGACATTTTGATATACAAGTCTGTGTGTCTTGGCATGCTTGGGGCATTTGATATCCAAGCTGTGGTGCTGCCAGCGTTGGGCATTTGATATACAGTCTGTGGGTGCTGGCATGTTGGGGCATTGAATATACAAGCGCTGGTGGCTGGGCATGGTTGGGACATTTGATATACAAGTCTGGTGGTGGCTGGGCAATGCCTTGGGGTGCATTTGATATACAAGCTCGTGGTGCTGGCATGGGTTGGGAACATTTGATATACAAGTCTGTGGTGCTGGGCATGTTGGGGCATTTGATATACCAAGCCTGTGGTTGCTGGGCATGGCGTTGGCATTTGATATACAAGTCTGTTGGTGCTGGGCATGCATGGGAGGGGCATGTTGATATACAATCCTGTGGTGCTTGGTCATTGCGCTTTGGGGCATTTGATATACAAGTCTGTGGTGCTGTGGGCATGGGTTGGGCATTTGATATACAAGCTCTGTGGGTGCTGGGCATGTTGGGGACATTTTGATACAAGCGTGGTGCTGGGCATGGTTGGACTTTGATATACAAGTCTGTGGTGCTGGGCATGCGTTGGGGCATTTGATATACAAGTCTGTGTGGTGCTGGGCAATGTGGTTGGGGCATTTGATATACAAGTCTGTGGCTGGGCATGGTTGGGGGCATTTGATATACAAGCTGTGGGTCTGGAATGGGTTGGGGGCATTTGATATACAAGTCTGTGGTGCGTGGGCATGGGTTGGGGCATTTGATTACAAGTCTGGTGGTGCTGGGCATGCGGTGGGGCATTTGATAATACAGTCTGTGGTGCTGGCCATGCTTTTGGGGCATTTGATATACAGTCTGTGGTGCTGGCATGGGTTGGGCATTTGATAGTACAGTCTGTGATGCTGGGCATGGTTTGGGGCATTTGATATACAAGTCTTGGGTGCTGGGCATGTATTGGGCATTTGATATACAAGTCGTGGGTGCTGGGGCATGATATTGGGGGCATTTGATATACAAGTCTGTGGTGGCTGTGGGGCCTGGGGTTTGGGGCATTTGATTACAGTCTTGTGGTGCTGGGCATGATTTTGGGACTTTGATATACAGCTGTGGTGCTGGGCAATGTGATGGGGACTTTTTATACACGTCCTGGGGTGCTGGGTAGCAGTTGGGGTCTTTGATATATACGTGTGTGCTGGGCATGTATTGGGAACATTGATATACAATCTGTGGTGTGGGCATATGATGGGGGAATTTGATATACAAGTTCTGGCTGCGTTGCGGACGTTCATGATGGCTGACATGCTGGGACATTTGATATCACAAAGTCTGTGGTGCTGGGCAGGTATTGGGCATTTGATATACAAGTCTGTGGTGCTGGCATGCGTTGGGG
Organism: Hymenochirus boettgeri; assembly: GCA_019447015.1. Classification (NCBI taxonomy): domain Eukaryota; kingdom Metazoa; phylum Chordata; class Amphibia; order Anura; family Pipidae; genus Hymenochirus; species Hymenochirus boettgeri. Next base: position 213,684,515 of record CM033475.1, on the reverse strand, counting down.
CTTTGATATAACAAGTTGCTGGTGCTGGGCATGCGTTGGGACATTTGATCTATACAATCTGGTGGTCGCTGCGGCATGCAGTTGGGGCTTTGAATATACAGCTGTGGTGTCTGGGCCGTATGTGTTGGGAGCATTTGATAACATCTGTGGTGCTGGCACTGAATTGGGCATGTTGGATATACAAGCCTGTGGTGCTGGGCATGCTTTGGGACATTTGTATACAAGTCTGTGGTGATGGGCATGCATGTTGGTTGGGCGTTTATATACAAGCCTGTGGTGACTGGGCATCGTATGGGCATTTGATATACAAAGTCTGTGGTGCTGGGCATGCATTGGGCATTTGAATATACAAGCCGTGGTGCTGGGCATGCGTTGGGGGCTTTGATATACAAGTCTGTGGTGCTGGGCATCTGGGGACATTTGATATACACGTCCTGTGGTGCTGGCTGGTTTTGGGTATTTTATATATCCGTCTGCTGCTGGTATGGTTGGGGCATTTATATATATCCCAAAATTTGGCCTAGGCATCTCCTTGTTTGGCAACGTGCCACTGATTTTGAGGTGCAGCTCCCGTTCGGCTCTACCTGTCGGACTCCCCGCTATAGCACAAGCGTTTAGAATGGAAGCGCCCACTTATCTCAGATTTAAACTGTTTATTTATATCACACAACTAACAACGTTTCGGAGAGCACTATGTCTCCTTCATCAGGTATAAACTCACCAGTGTGCCACTTCCTTAAGTAGACCATTAATCAGCATAACTCCTCCCTCCATCTCAAGTGGGCGGGGATTATGCACCCAAAATTTAGTTGGGACAAACACAATATATCCTCACAATGTCTATATGCACCAGGTTTCCATGTATTTATAGTGTCCCTTTAAGTAAAACCTTTTTTACTTTGAAAGAGTTTGAATGTTTCCATCTAGTGGTTGAATCAGGTATAAACCGATCGGATGACTCTGTATGGATGCAGAAAATAGATACAATATGATTCTATACTTTTAATATTGGTTTTTTATTGCTATACTCCCTGTATATCTATGCAATTTATTTCACGCCACAGATAAAGAAAACTCCCTCCACCTACAGGCAAAGTTTGATTCACTTTTTATAAAAATAATACTGATATGTTGGACTAAATGGACACTATCAATACATGGAACCTGGTGCATATAGACACTTGTTTATTATATATGCTGTATTGTCACTAAATTTTGGGTTGCATTATCCCTCCACTGATAGGAGGGGGAGTTTATGCTTGATTATGGTCGCTTCAGTTAAGGGGCACATTGTGTGAGCATTTTTATGTATACAAGTCTGCTGCGCATGGGTGGGGAAATTTTAAATATACAAGTCTGCTGCTTGGGTATGGAGTTATGAGGCCATCCTCCAATATCACCAGCAAGTATAATCAGCCCTACAGTTTAACCATCCACACCCACTTTATGGTTTTGTGTCCGAAGGAAGATATTGGGGAGGGACTTTTTATTAAACCCAGCATTGTTTAGCCCTACAGACATTAGCCCGTGTTACGTCAGCTGTGTGCGAGGCAGTCAATGGGAAGACTCGCTTCTGCAAGGAGGGTGGGTTCTTCTCATGGCTGCCCCTCCCCGGCTGTCACGTGACAGTGCCGTGTGGAGGATCAGACCCAGAGCGAGTGAGGGAGATTACGATTAATAATCGGTGGGCGGGAGAAAGGAGTGGCGGGGGGGTGACCAGGCGTGTTGTAGCCAGCAGGTAACCCCAGGAGGGGGGGGGCTTGAGGACTTTACTAAGGGCGCCTTTCAATACACAGTTCGTATCGTGTTAAAATGGTGATTTGCTATTTTGCCCCAGCAATCAGATCTTATTTTAACATTTGGAAAGCTAACATCTGATTGGTTTGGGCAAAAATTAGCCCATTTTAAACAAAAGAACTTTTATTGAATAACCCTGTTAGTGTTTTAAGGTTCCTCACTCTGGTTAATTTGCAGAATGGATCATAGAAATGGTGATATAATTATCCTTTAATATGGGTACATTAATGGGGGATGGAAATGATAAGTTTTAGTGTTGTCCTTAAATTGTATCTGCCAATACAACAAACCTGTGATTATTCATTCAATTCTCTTATACAAATCTTTGAAGATATCGGAGATCATTACAATCCAGCCCCCATTGTGGGATCATCTGCGGTCCCATTCTAGGGAACCATTCTGGTCCATCTGCATCATTTGTGGTTGTCTACAGAAGATTTCTTCCCAGGACAAAAAACAGCAAAACAAGGTGAGGAAACACAGGGAGGGGTATCTGGGGAATCTGAAATTAGTATCAAGCCTAATGCCCCATAGAAAACCTGCTCACTCACGTGGGACTATGAATAAGTAAAATCTTTTATTATACACACAAAGTGTGGGAATGGGGAAACCAGGTAGAACATTAAAAATTTTTTAAAAAAAGTCATATCAAATGTCATACCTATATCTACTACATTCGCTTCTTTCCTATAGCCGTAATCATATATAGGTTGCTTAGAAGCATCAGGGAAACTGTCCAGATCTGTCTAAAATGGGACCTTCCCCCCCCCGCTCCCTACATTCACTATGCCCATCTGGTGATGCTCTTTAGCAGTGTTCAAATCAAACCCGAAAAACTGCCTCCACCTCTCGAAACACTCGCTTGACTGGTGGATGTGACTCGAATTGACTAAAATAAAGACGGACTGTAGTAGATACAGTAGGTTAAGACTCCTATTACTATTGATCTATACACAGCACTTTTGAGTGGTAGTTTGGTGTAATGGTTCTGAAGGTTTTTGAAATTTGACATATTCCTAGATATAGTGTTTTATTGTTTTTAAACTTCCGTACTTCTCTTGTTTTGTAATGTAAAGTGGTGACCACTAGGGGGTCACTGTAACAAACTAATTTCTATATTGCACATGTAAAACTTGTTTGGTATGTGGTGCCATATTTGGACCTAGGATTTAAACAGTTATCGTTAATAAAATGTTCTTGTGTGTTAAATCTGAAAGCCAGAGTTCCAGAAACCCATATGGTTGTCAGAAGTGGATATTTTTCTACTTGGCCCTTTTTATGAAATGCACCAATTGGAGAAATATTGGTGCCATGTGTCCCTTTTGTTTACATATCGTGCATCAAACTGCAAATAGACAATGATTCCACATGCAGTACTACCACTCAAGCCAGGCAAACGGTACATCTGATCTTGTGCTAGACAGTGTGTACTATGGTCTGAGTAGTAAATTCTTACAGCCGTTTCAATTGAACTGGAATCATTCATGAGCACTTCCTAACTTCTAATGTCATAGGAAAACCAAGAGGCGTATTTTCCATAACACAGAATTTCAGACAGATTAGTTTGTTTCGACCGTGGGCCCTCAATTGTATCAGCAGAACTTTAATAATATCCACACTATGGCTTTCAGCACAAAACTTCTAGTCCAAACTATCCACATGAAATGGAAAAATTGAGAAAACTGTACAAAGCTGTTGTCAAAGGCAAAGCAAACTGGTGGGGATCCCTACATTGCCATGCTGGGAGTACCAGAAAACACACTTGATGGCATTGGGGGCAGCAGCTCAATTACTTATGAGTCACGCTGTGCTTAAATCCCTACACCCATACGACCATAACCAATTATTCCACAGTCCATTGCTCATAATTCTTGTGAGCAGAAACCTGCATGCAAACCAAGAGACAGTCTGGATCCTACAACAGTGTGCTAAACCTTTATCTACTTTCAAGAGGGAGATCAGGTCATGGTACATGACCTGGAAGAAAAGGCAACCAAGGCCATATCACTTCTAAGCTACAGTCTCCTAGATCATACATGTTACAAACTGATGTTGGTATATACAGACGGAACTGTAGATATTTGATCAAATATTGTACACCACTTACCAGACCATTGTCTTAAATGGCTGGATGATGACTTGGAAGTGAATGAAAATATATCAGTGATGCAACCTGAAAACGCATAATAATCCTCAATTTCAGCCGCGGACACTGGGTCTTGCAAATATCGCTGGTTACATTAGTATTTATTTTATACTTCTCATGCTTTATTCTTTTCTTTGTTATTCATATTTTTAATTTAATTAAAAATTAATTTTTTTATTTTTTTTACAGTATGTTTTTGGTAAAAGAAGGAAGAATTATACAATGTTCTATAGCCCTTGCACATTATATGTATGTCTTTAAAGTTTTATTTATAAAGCGCCACTTGGGACGCAGCAGGCGCTGTATAGTCATAAAAGCACTAAAGTCCATACAAGAAGGATCAGCACATAGATCGTCATATGCACTAAATATATAAATTATATCATAGAAGAAGCTCAGAGCTTTGCCCACAGAGTAATAACTTGTTGGTATGTGGTTCCATCTTGGACCTGGGATGTTATACAGTTTTTTCCTTTCAACATGTATGTCTCTTGGGTTATCTGAACCATGAGATCCAGAAACTCTACACGTTTCGCCCATGTCAGCATTGTGTGTATAATAAAAGGGATTTGTTATTACGTATTAATTCTATTTCGCTTGTTTTCTTCCATGTGTTTGTGGTAGATTTCTTTACCCATACTCTGCTCCCCTATATAACAATGGGGTTGTACACATGTAAGATTCTATTACTTTTTGATAAATAAAAATATCCATTTTGTGCTCGGCTCCTATATTGTAATGCTGGGGGGGGGGGGGGGGGGCCTTATAACCAGAAGACATTTAACAGAGTCACTTCGATCATCCAATTCTATGAAATGTCTACATCTTACCAGGTTCACCAGATATCCCCTGTGCCCAACAGAAGGGGGCATGGCAGAGCTGGAGTGGTACAGAGGCAGAGACGATGGACACAGTTGAGGGTTGGGGTTATAGACATTTCAGGGCAAGAGTGGGCATTCCCGCGGACCTGGCTGCCAGGGCCAAGTTTTGGGCGGATCTCAGCCCTGACTGCCGGAACTCTGGATTTTTCACCTGCAGTCGGCACCATCCCCCCCCGCCACAATATGGACACCTGGCGACCCTGATTCCAACTTCACATCCAGTTTATTCATTTTGGGATTGACTCTTCAAACCACCTTGGTTCTTCTACATTGCCGCTTAACGTTGGGAGAAGACGTGAGGACAGTGGAATATTTCCAGTTCCATTAATTTGCAGGCAACAAGCTTAATACCATCTGAGTGGTTACTGCAGTTAATACAATGGAAACTTTTCCCTCTGACTCTATATCATGGGTGCCAACCTGTCCTCAAGTGGGGCATGTGACAAGTTTATTTATTTGCTCTAAACTCCACGCTTGCCCGTCCCTCTGTTCCTTCTGTCCTCTGGGTCTGCTCCCTGGGCCCCTGGGCTCTGCCTCTGTGCTCTGCTCTGTGCCGTGGGCCGGCCCCTTTCCCAGTCTTGTCTGGCCCTCTCTGTTCTGCCCTGGGGCGTGTGCCGTCTGGCTCTGTCTGGGTTCTCTCTGTCCTGATCTGCCCCCAGCCCACCAAGACCCAACTAATAGCCTCCCCGCGGTTCCTGGCAACATTTTATATTCTTACAGACTGACATCAGTCACCTATACCCTCTATGTTCTCATACCGACTAATATTTTTTCTAGCAAAAGCTGCTGCACAAACCCAAATTCCTTAAATATAGATTTATAATAGTGCTTAATTATATTTATTCATTTTCACTACACCGGCACAATCCCATTCACCAACAGAAATCCATCCAATGTGTTATGAAAATGTCCTTAAAAACATGGTGGGTGATCAATGTGGGGATCATGGAATTTCTCATTTCTAGACTAAAGCCTTAACCTAAGTGCGGGTGATCCCCCTCTCAATTACTTATATCCTTGCAGCACAAGGCACTATGCAATCACACAATAGAAATTGGTCACTATTTTTTTCTATATTAAAGTTGGGTGGACACGGTCCATTTAGCAGCCCTTGAACCCCTTTCTGTGATGACCCTCATACTACACACCCACAAGTCAACTCCTACACATTTCTTAAATAAAGTGGAAATGAGGTGGGACTGCTTGACTCCACGCCCCTAGACAAACCCACCCCCTATGGGATTAAATCCCATCCTATAAACCACAACCATGAGTAAACAAAACAAACAGCGTTTCGCGGTAACCTACTGAAGTTCCAAAGTCTAATTCATCAACCGACTTATCTAAAAACATTTTAGAATTTTGGAAGTTTCCAAAAGGAATTTTTTCTCTTCTAGTTCAATTTTGATTGACATGAAAAATTTCAAATTTTTCGAAAATTCGACATAATCCTGTATTTCTAAACTGTCAGTTCCAAACTAAACCATGTTGTTTTGAAAATTGGGATTTAATCACTAGCCTGATCTGCCTAAACCAATTCTTAGATTTATCAGGCCAGTAAGGGACAGTGGGACAGAGTCTTATTATTTGGCTTAACTATAACAGTTTTGGGAGGTTGGTAAGTGTAACACAAGCGGCTTGGTGTGCCACAGAGTACCAGATGGTAACATGCGTGAAACTTCGTCCTTTTTACATAATTTTTGTACGCACGGTTTACCGTCTGCTTGTGCTGGGCGTGTCTGTGTGCTGATGTTGGGTCCTGCATATCTGTAGTGTCCTTCATTCACAGAATGTTGCAATACAATGTCTGTGTACTGAGCATGTCTTCGCGACAATTCACATGACTGAGTGTGTCTGCATGACTGGTGCGTGTCGCGTGAATGAGCGTGTGATTGTGAATGAGCCTGTGTCCTGCGTGACTGAACGCGTGTCTGTATGAATGACGCATGTCTGCATGACTGAGCGCGTGACTTAGTTGTGAGTCTTCGTGACTGAGCACCGTGTCTGGTCGGGAATGAGCGTGTCTGCGTAATGACATGTGTCCTGCGTGGAAGAGTCCTGTGTCTGCGTGACTGAACGCTGACTGCATGAATGAGTGCTGTCTCTGCTTGACTGATCGCGGTCGCCGTGACTGAGACGCCGTGTCTCGGACTGAGCGCGTGTCGGGCGTGAATGAGCGGGTGTCTGCTTGACTGAGCGCGTTTCTGCGTTGAATGAGCGCGTTCTGCGTGAATGACGCTGTCCCTTTGGCGTGAATGCGCGTGTCTGCGTGACTGAGCGCTGTCTGCGTGAATACCTGTGTCTGCGTGAATGAGCCTGTGTCTTGCGTGAATGAGCTGTGCCTGCCTGAATGAGCCGTGTCTGCGTATGAGCCTTGTCTGCGTGACTGCTCGCGGACTGAGCGTGTGTCTTCAGTGACAAGCGGGTCATACGGGGTAGCATGTTGGCTCCATTAGTGTGTACGAATCGCAGCACAAGAGCATGTCAATGTTGGTGGCCAATTTTGGTGTGCCGGTTAATCGCAGAGCCGAATGGACGGTAATGTCGATAGTAGTTTTAAAAACCAAGCCCCTATGGTGGGGATGTTACCTGCTGACTCACCATGTTGTGGACCCCGGATACCTGTGAACAGCTGGAGAGGAGATTCGGTCCGACAGAGCCAGGGATTCAGGGCCGAAGAGTAGACAAATGTGTCAGAGATTTTAAGAAATAGACAGAGCACAGGATCCAGGATCACATACAGGCTTTCAGGGGCAAATACGGAATAAACGGACTCCAGAAGTGGGACCAAAACACAGCAGTAACCCTCCTTCCGATGCTGGCTTTTTGAATCTTGCCGCCTTCCTTAATTGGCCTGTCTTGAGTCATGGTGCTTGGAGAATGTTAGAGCGTGCCATCTAATTAGGGTTACATGCTCTGGGTTCAGGCAAGGCATACTGGGATAGGGGGCGGTAAGACTGACATCCTGATTATTTATTATTTTAACCCTGTGATTTCTATTGGTCGTGCCATTTGTGTCTCCCTAATGCTGTTTCCACTCTCTCTGCCTTTAGGGACAGGATATTATGGAGGACCTTCAGCATTGTGAAATCGTCTTGAAATGGATCTGAACTGCATTTTGGTTTGTACCATCAGTAGAGCAAATAATCCTTGACCAATGTGCTTCAATTGTCTTCCCCTTGTAACCTTTTTAAAAATGAGGGAGACATCAACAGATGGAGTTGGCTATTGTGGTGTTTTTTTAGGTGGTGTCCCCTACCGATTTTAATTTACTACAAACATGAATTCCATGACTGACTTTGTTAAGGGAACACATCACTAAGTGACGCCTCTGCCAGACACCAAGAGACTATGTGAGTGAAAGCCTGTTGGAAATTTGTGTTCATCTCTTTGCAGGATCTCCAGTAGCAAAGCACAGGACATAATCCCATGACTTAACCATGACATCCAGCATATAGAAATATGGTTAATATTAAAGTTAGTACACATGATTTTTCTTTTAACTGAATTGAACTACTCGTTTAATGTTTTCCTTGTGTTTTGTCTTTCAGGGGTTTTCTGGAAATCGAAACTATAAAGGACGACTTCATATCTGTGCACACTGATACCTCCCATATATGGAAGCGTTAAATCCCATCCATTAACATCATTTTTTATGGAGTAGGCTTTGGTATTGGTGAGTCTTCTATGACCTGCCCCAAGTTTTCTCATCTGACTTGCCCATGCCCCACCCATCCCAGACAAGGTAATATCGTCTCGGACACAAAACATGCTCTTTACTTCTCTCTAAAGTCTTGTTCTCACCACCAACAGATATCTTGATGAACCTGGATTACAAAGAGAGACACTGGACCAATTTCTACAACGTCGCCTAATAACTTAAGTGCAGGAGGTGCTAGGATATGGCCTGGCACCCTGCCCAATGCCACCCACACCACCAGTTGAATCTGGAGGGATCCCACAACGATGTGTCGCTTTAATTCTACCTTATATTCGCCCTTTTTAAACTATATTTTATTTTACCCCATTGATTGTCCAGGTTTTGTAATGTCAAATAAAATATATAGTTTTGCATGGAGATATCAGCCATTCATTGGGATTTCATAATCTGCCAACATGGTTACTGGGAGTATATTGTAAAGTTTGGGGGTTCAAATAATTTATTTTTAAACACTGGAAAACAAAGAAATCATTATAGATTTAAGATGAGTGAGGAAAAACTCCTCCGTTGGGCCGGGTAAACTAATAGATTCCGAGGTGGTAGAGAGGGTTGCCTATTTTTACATCTCTATGGTTGTTTTTATGGAAGGTTTGACATGGATATTTTTTATTCTGGGTACATGGCAAAGCACAAAAACAGCTGTATTTTTATGGACCTGAGTGTACTAAATTCACACAATCAATGATGGTTACATTTATACAGTGATGTGCGATTGAAACCATCTTACTGCCACGTTAGCTTGGTAGTAACACTGCTACTGCGTGAGGGAAAAGCGATCAGGATTGTCAGAATGCCCAGGATTTATAGTCAGGAATGCCTACACAGCGGCAGTTTATACAAAACGCTTTGTGCCAGAGAACTGGCAACGTTATGGGGGTCCTACACAATCCCAGGACACCCTCTGTTTAAGTTTCTGTCTTCTGGTATATGACTGGGTTCAAACAGTTTTTATCCTGCTGCTATTAGATTATTTAATGCAGGGGGTTACACTGTGCAATGGTACATTTTAATGCTCTGTGGATGTAATCTAAATACATATTTTTAAATGTAATTGTAGCTTTTTTGGTTTTGTCACACACAATGACAATATATATATATACAGTATACTAGTAAAGTGTGCCCGTTGGTGCACAGTGGGAAACATGTGGGTGTATGTTTAGCTATAATGTGGATACAGATGATATAAAATCTCTATACACACTACTATAAAATTTAGGGATTTGTACAAAAAAATAAAGGCAAGATGTTAAAGGGCATGTCCACCCCAAAATTTTATGCTCCCCCAGCCCCAACCGCATTAATATAATTGTTAGAAAGTCCCCCGATTGTTACTTACCTGCCCTCTCTCCTTTGCTGCAGTGTTCAGGCCCTCTGCTTGCATGGAATTGAAAGCAGGGGGCGGGACCGGCAGCCGCGTCCGTAATTGGCTGAGAGGCAGGGAGGGCTGCACTGAGCATGCCTCAACCTTGATGAGGTTGAGGAAGTCTCAGGCACAGCATGAGTCACACACTGCTCCTACACAGCAGTTTCCTGGACTTTGGAGGGGCACAGCAGGGGAACTATTTTGAGCAGGAATGTAAGGTAAGGATTGTTTTAAACTACTTGATGTGGCCAGTAAGGGGTTAAATTTTAGTTTTGGGGGTGGACATGCCCTTTAAAAATAAAAGAAATCCTATGAAATCCTGGTTCTACTAGTGTCACATCCCCTAAATGAATATTTACACAATATACAGAGGCAGAAGGGAACCTATTGGGTGTACCCCAATAGGTATTAGAGGGGACATATATACACACATCTTTTGGATTGTACTGGATTTAGAAATACAAGTTAAATATACATAAAGTGCAGCCTAACATCTAGATAAGACAGACATTATCCATCTTATATTTGTTATATAACACTATCACATTTTTCTGTTTGTTTATTGATTTATTTTGATAAATCTATACAGGTTTATTTTCCAGGTCTGGGAAAAACGTACATACATCCAGAAGTGTAAAAAAAATAACTTTCCTCACAATCGAACTGTTTTTCGAGATTACACATTCTATTTTAGAGGGTCACCGAAATTTTAGAAAATTAGAATTTTAAAGGAATTTTCAAAAATTTTGTAAAAATGATACAGTAACTTACTGTAAATGGCTCTGGGATGACATGTCCATTTAGTCCAACCTTTATACCCTACCCATAATGTCTAACAGTTACATAGTAACATAGTATTGGAGGTTGAATAATTTGGAGGTTGTATAAAGACATATGTCCATCTAGTCCAACCTTTATACCCTACCCATAATGTCTGTATAACAGTTACATAGTAACATAGTATTGGAGGTTGAATAAAGACATACATCCATCTAGTCCAACCTTTATACCCTACCCATAATGTCTGTATAACAGTTACATAGTAACATAGTATTGGAGGTTGTATAAAGATATACATCCATCTAGTCCAACCTTTACACCCTACCCACAATGCCTGTCTAACAGTTACATGGTAATTGTGGTTAAATTATGACATATGTCCATCTAGTCCAACCTTCATACCCTCCGCTTATCCCTACCTAACAAAAAAAAAACTGCTGAAAAGTGGGGTGGGGGAGTGTGGATTCCTTACCGACCCCAAATGGAAATCAGAAAGAATCAACCAGAACTACAGTATATGCATTAGTACCAGTAACCAATACTAATTTTTTTTAGAAACGTATCCAGCCCACTGGAAGACAAACTGCTGGAAGACAAACTGATGGTATAGTCTGGAGACACTTTAATCTTTAATATCCATATCCCTGGCTCTCCAGCCATGCCACAGCACAACACTTGTAGCTTTCAGAGTGGGACAGAGGCACAGGGCATCAGAAGAGTTACTGCCCGGTGACCAAGGCTGTCTGTCCGTTTGGGTAAATGTGTCTACATAGTAATTGTAATTTAGGTTGAATAAAGACATACGTCCATCTAGTCCAACCTTTATACCCTACCCATAATGTCTGTATAACAGTTACATAGTAACATAGTATTGGAGGTTGTATAAAGACATACATCCATCTAGTCCAACCTTTATACCCTACCCATAATGTCTGTATAACAGTTACATAGTAACATTGTATTGGAGGTTGTATAAAGACATACATCCATCTAGTCCAACCTTTATACCCTACCCATAATGTCTGTAAGGAAGCCAGCCGATCATACTGAAATTCTCTCATTTGAGACTTTACTCTAGTGATTTCCCCAAAATCACCACAATCAGACACCAACCTATCCAGTCAGGATGTCCAAGACCATGCAACGTCCCATCTCAAGCTCAATTACCTGTTTGACTGTTACCTGATCTGTTTTAAAAAGTACAGCCACTCCACTGAAAGGCTCGGCCGCAAGAGACCAAAAGGAAGGGCCACAGGACCACTCCCTCTTGACCAAAAGGAAGGGCCACAGGACCACTCCCTCTTCGCTTGATGTAACACAGCCAGCTTGTTAAGCCTGGTCTCTTGCAAAAATAAAATGTCTGCCTCAATTTGGCAGAGCAAAAAATAGGCCATTCTACATGCACTTACAGACTTGATGCTGGCAACATTAATTGTTGCACAGCGAATGTCCCCCCACACAGGTTGCAGCAGATGCTGTTGGGACACTCTTTAGTCACATGCCCCAGATTTAAACACAAAGCACATTTCAGCTTGTCACAAAAGGGTTACCAGCAGGGACAGGGTTACCAGCGGGGACAGGGTTACCAGACCTACCAGCAGGGACAGGGTTACCAGCAGGGACAGGGTTACCAGCGGGGACAGGGTTAGGGTTACCAGCGGGGACAGGGTTACCAGCGGGGACAGGGTTACCAGACCTACCAGCCAGGACAGGGTTACCAGCAGGGACAGGGTTACCAGCAGGGACAGGGTTACCAGCAGGGACAGGGTTACCAGACCTACCAGCCAGGACAGGGTTACCAGATGAGACAGGGTCAGATACAGGGTTACCAGCAATGACAGGGTTACCAGCAATGACAGGGTTACCAGATGATACAGGGTTACCCTGTCTAACAGTTACATAGTAACATAGTATTGGAGGTTGTATAAAGACATACATCCATCTAGTCCAACCTTTATACCCTACCCATAATGTCTGTCTAACAGTTACATAGTAACATAGTATTGGAGGTTGTATAAAGACATACATCCATCTAGTCCAACCTTTATACCCTACCCATAATGTCTGCCTAACAGTTACATAGTAACATAGTATTGGACGCTGACTAAAGACATTCATCCATCTAGTCCAACCTTTATACCCTACCTATAATGTCTGTATAGCAGTTACAAACTACAAAGGGAAAGTTTAAGTATAAACTTTGAATTTGGCTTGAAAGACTGCATTTTGGAAGGGAATTTGTGTGTTTGTGCTGCAGATTTTAAAACTCAATAATGCCAATGAAGAGGACATTGTTGTTTTTTAAAATTCCCTTTTAAATATGTCACATGCATTAAAGGTAGGTCAGTTGGTGTGTGTGTATTCATAACTTTTTTAATGATTGGTCAAAATGTGTTTTTTAGACTATAGTTACCCTTTAAATATGGCTGCCATTAAAATGGAAGAGTGGGTCAGTAGGTGAGTATACCTGGATCAGGTTGGAAGTTAAAAAAACAAACTTTTGATTATTGATCAATAGTTTTTTTTTTTACCCTTTATACTAATGGTTAAGTAGATGAGTAGGTCTGTGTACCTGTGTCGGTTTGGGGGTTAAAAAAACAAACTTTTTTGATGATTGGTCAAAATTAGTTTTTTACTTTAGTTACCCTTTAAGTATGGCTGCCACAGTAATGGAGGGGTAGGTCAGTAGGTGTGTGTACCTGTATCACGTTGGTGGTTAAAAAAACTATCCTTTTTGATTATTGATCAAAATTTGCTTTAGTTACCCTTGGCTGCCACAGTAATGGATAAGTAGATCAGTAGGTGTGTGTACCTGCGTCTGGTTGAGGGGGTTTGTCTCTTTTTGTGTTTACAACCATAAAAATATCTTTTATTGAGGATATATCAAAATTAGTTTTTTTTAACTTTAGTTACCCTTTAAGCATGGCTGCCACAGTAATGGATAAGTAGATCAGTAGGTGTGTGTACCTGGGTCTGGTTGAGCGGGTATGTCTCTTTTGTGTTTACAACCAAAAAACAACTCTTTTATTGAGGATAAAGCTAAATAGGTTTTTGGACTTTAGTTACCCTTTAAATATGGCTTCCATGGGAATGGAAAGGTAGGTCAGTAGGTGGGTGTACCTGTGTCTGTGTGGGGGGTTGGGGGTATCACCATTTGTATTTATGACCATGAAAAAAACTGTTTTGAAATGTCCACATTTGAGGATTGTTACCATTTTAGTCTATGGGGGAAAATGTCCGGAAATTCGCAGATAGCGCCGTAACGCTTCTGTGGATTCCTTAGCTAGAAGATAGCACACTTCTCCTATATGCCCCGCACGTCTGTACACAATTTCATGTCTCTAGCTCAAAAACTGTGGGAGGAGATACGGTCTAAATGCTGAAGAATAAAACGGAAGAAGAAAAAATAGAAAGAACCGGAATTTGGCTTTTTCAAGCCAAATTAAATATGAAAAATGACTTACAACCATCGTCCAAACTGTTTAGACTACCTGTGATTCCTGTCTAATAGTTGATCCATAGGCAGGTTGTACAGATTAGTACATGTTTCCTGCGTAATTTACCAGCTTCATATACACTTTATGTTACCATAGTAAAAGGGAAATTAGAAAATGAATCAAGTTTATTTGCAAATGCTGTCTTCCTGCCTTTTCCATAGACTTCAATGTGTTTCACTAGCAAACTTTTTCTTTGTGAAACTACCAGACAAGCACAACCCAGTGGTTCTGATCCATATCAAATAGTTTTAATCTATGGACCCATCATTTACATTATTCTCAATATTATATAGTATCCCCGTACCAACCAGAACTACAGTATATGTATTAATACCAGTAATTCTCAATATTATATAGTATCCCTGTACCAACCTGAACTACAGTATATGTATTAATACCAGTAATTCTCAATATTATATAGTATCCCCGAACCAACCAGAACTACAGTATATGTATTAATACCAGTAATTCTCAGTATTATATAGTATCCCCGTACCAACCTGAACTACAGTATATGTACTAATACCAGTAATTCTCCATATTATATAGTATCCCCGTACCAACCAGAACTACAGTATATGTACTAATACCAGTAATTCTCAATATTATATAGTATCCATGTAACAACCAGAACTACAGTATATGTATTAATACCAGTAATTCTCAATATTATATAATATCCCGTACCAACCAGAACTACAGTATATGTATTAATATCAGTAATTCTCAATATTATATAGTATCCCTGTACCAACCTGAACTACAGTATATGTACTAATACCAGTAATTCTCCATATTATATAGTATCCCCGTACCAACCAGAACTACAGTATATGTACTAATACCAGTAATTCTCAATATTATATAGTAGTATCCCCGTACCAACCAGAACTACAGTATATGTACTAATACCAGTAATTCTCAATATTTAATAGGAATTTTATTGGTCTCTAGTATGTAAGAAAAGAAGCATTGTATTACATCTTATGGTCTAGGTGGTTATAAATATACAGTGAGGTTACAAAGAACAGTTGTAAACCCTCCTATTATCTAGTCAACAGGAAGGCAAAAGTCCTGTTTGTGTCACACAAGCAAATAATCAGACTTTATCTTCCTGCCAGAGAGATCACAATGTTCACCCAGAGAGGACGGTCAGTCTGGACCCTTTACATGACGGGGTATCTACTGACAGGTAAGGAGGTGTCATGTATCATTGGTCACAGTGTGAACACAAAATAACCTTTGGATATTGAATTTTTCAAGTCCAGTTGATCTAATTGAATACAACAGATATACTTTGGATATTGAGTATAAAATTTGAGTGAGTATACTCTAATCAGGTATGATAATATTATGT
Source organism: Hymenochirus boettgeri (assembly GCA_019447015.1). Lineage (NCBI taxonomy): Eukaryota > Metazoa > Chordata > Amphibia > Anura > Pipidae > Hymenochirus > Hymenochirus boettgeri. The sequence continues at coordinate 213,668,973 of CM033475.1, read as the reverse complement.
ATGTCTGAAAAAAATTGAAGAAAAAATGTGTAGACTGGTTGGCACTGTAAGGGTTAAATATATTCATACTCCGGCTAATGGCACATCATTTAATCAGTGGGAAGACGTATTTATGCCCCAATGGTTCTCTGTCAGTTCCTTTGGCCTCTCTAGAGCAGATGTCACTTAACTTTATAGACCATTGACCCCTTCAAGGAACCACTGTTCCCTCGCTGATCCTCAGGCATGTTACATAGTAACATAGTAATTGAGGCTGAATAAAGACATATGTCCATCTTGTCCAACCTTTTTACCCTCCTCTTTAACCCTACCTAACAGTTGATCCAGAGGAAGGCAAAAAAAAACCAAACATCTAAAATAGAGGGAAGAAATCTTTCCTGACTCCTAATGGCAACCAAATCATCCAGAACTACAGTATATATATTTATACCAGTAATTCTCAATATTATATAGTATCCCTGTACCAACCAGAACTACAGTATATGTATTAATACCAGTAATTCTCAATATTATATAGTATCCCCGTACCAACCAGAACTACAGTACAGTATTAATACCAGTAATTCTCAATATTATATAGTATCCCGTACCAACTGAACTACAGTATATGTATTAATACCAGTAATTTCAATATTATATAGTATCCCCGAACCAACCCGAACTACAGTATATGTATAATACCAGTAATTTCAGTATATATAGTATCCCCGTACCAACCTGAACTACAGTATATGTACTAATACCAGTAATTCTCCATATTATATAGTATCCCCGTACCAACCAGAACTACAGTATATGTATTAATACCAGTAATTCTCAATATTATATAGTATCCCCGTACCAACCAGAACTACAGTATATGTATGAATACCAGTAATTCTCAATATTATATAGTATCCCTATACCAACCAGAACTATAGTATATGTATTTATACCAGTAATTCTCAATATTATATTGTATCCCCGTACCGTATATGTATTAAAGGGGAACTGTGGTCTCCAAACAAGTTAAATGTTAATGAAAGGACAGTTTCCTACCTTTAAAATGAGCCATCAACCACCTCTCTACGTGCTCCACAGCCAAAGATATACAGAAACGACTGACCAGAAAGTTAATGGGTGGGAGGCTGACATGTGACATTCCTGAGGCTTCTCCTGCACAGTGCTGCCGGCGAGCACAGCCTCAGACTCCCTCAGTGTGTGAGGAAGACAGGAAGTCCCTCCTCCTCTCTGATGTGTTAAGTCCTGCCAGAGAAGGTAGGGGTGTGTGTGTCTGAGTAACCCACGGCACCCGTGAGTGGGCAGGGCTTAGCCACCTGTGAGTGAGCGAGGCTTGGGCACCCGCGAGTGGGCGGGTCTTGGGCACCCACAAGTGGGCGGGGCTTAGGCACCTGCGAGTGGGCGGGGCCACATGGGGTTGTAAGATAATGGATCATAGGTTACCTGCAACTGGAGGGACCATGGGGTCCATGAGTGGGAGGGACCAGGGGAGCTGCAAAGGGGAGGAGGAGACACAGGACAGATTGACTGACAGTTTCAGAGCAGGAAGCAGGAAGTGCAGGGGACCTGGTGATGCTGCTGCCATATCACACACAAAAATGTAAATATCTTCAAAACTATGCACAATAAACAATGGAAATAAATTGCAAAAATTCTCAGGGGAGCAATTCCTATCAATTTACCTAAAGTCATTTTTGGACCCCAGTTCCCCTTTAATACCAGTAATTCTCAATATTATATAGTATCCCCGTACCAACCAGAACTACAGTATATGTATTAATGCCAGTAATTCTCAATATTATATAGCATCCCCGTACCAACCTGAACTACAGTATATGTACTAATACCAGTAATTCTCAATATTATATAGTATCCCCGTACTAACCAGAACTACAGTATATGTATTAATACCAGTAATTCTCAATATTATATAGTATCCCCGTACCAACCAGAACTACAGTATATGTACTAATACCAGTAATTCTCAATATTATATAGTATCCCCGTACCAACCAGAAATATAGTATATGTATTAATACCAGTAGTTTTCAATATTATATAGTATCCCCGTACCAACCAGAACTACAGTAATCCTACCTCCCACATAATTACAACTTTAAAGGGCATGTCCACCCACAAAACTAAAATTTGCCCCATTGCTGGACCCACTGTGTAGTGTAAAAAACCCGTTACCTTCTCCTGCAGAACCTGTTCAAAGTCTCAGAAATTTAAGAGTAGGAGCTGTCTGTGTGTCATCCAGTGCCTGCTTCTTCCTTGTCCTCAGTTAGGACTCTGGCATGTGCATATGTTTTGTGTAATGTAATAATGGTCTGTATTTAATTAGGATCCAGTTAGAAAATTATTCATCCAAAAACATCAGGACATCCTATTTATACCCCAATCCAGCTCCACCACAGCCAACCTATCCCAACCCCAGACCATCTAACCCATGCCCATTCCAGGACAAACTTAGCGTTCCTCCTAGCTCTCCCCCAGACCATCCAACCCCACCATGGACCATCCTGACCATGCCTCTCAATACAGCGTTGCCCCACATGATGTGTATTAAATTTATTATGTGTCCATCCAGAAGAAGGAAGTCTCATTATCTAATGCTATGATCTTTATTTGCTGATTAAATGACAATGTTCAGTGACAAGTTCCTTATATAAACCTGGTTAACAGATAAACCCTCCCAGACTTTACACAAGACTCTACGCCCAGTCATTGAGTGATAACAGACTCCAGACCATCACATTGTTACACTGTACAGGAGAGGATTCTAAACATGACACTGTGTGCAGGTAATGTCCTATGTTCTACAGAATGTAATGTAATATGTAGAAGTCGGCGGGGGTGTTAACTAGTATTTTAATTACATACATGTAACATACATACTGTACATGTAACTATAGTATAGGAATCTCAGGGGGTGATTGTCAGACAGTGAGCACTGTTAGTATTAGAGAGGCTAATACTGCCCCGTATCATAATAGTGCTGACAGAGCATTGGATACAAGCCTCACAGGGCCCTGTTTGTAACCAGTAAGTAATTATGTTCCAGTACTGGGTCCTGCTGAATCATGGGTAATTAATTATGTTTATTTTTAATTAAATCTTTTTACGGTAGCAAAATGAAACCTGCAACTGGGTTGCATGAAAGTTAAATACCTACTGGTATCAGACATTGTCAGATTTACCATACTAACCAACTGTCCTAAATATTGTCAGAATGAACATTATTCCATGGTATTTATTTATACACAGACAAAATGCTGAATTGGCAGATTAATTTCATTAGGATGGAAAAATACTGCTCTTTTTTCTAAAAAGCATTTGTATTTGCACTGAACTTCCCCTTTAACCTGCCCATTCAGCATTGTGTCTGTGTATAAATAAATGGAACCGAAATACTGACTTCCTGTTTGCAGGACCCCTAATAGAGACCATTATGGTCTTGTCCTTGACCCAGCGCCTGGGTTGATTCAGTTACTCAGTAGAGATCTGAGCATGTTTGACCCATCCAACAGCCAATCAGTAGAAATTACTGTTAGGAACATTCCAAGGTAGTGGTGCATCCTGGGAAGAAGAACGTTATAGAACCTGAAATGTCAGCTCATTAATGTCAACAGGGAGCAGCAAGGGGTAGAAATTCCACAGATTTTTCAAAATGGAAGAGAATATGTAGAATAACTAGGTATGTGTAAGATAAACTAAAAAATTTAAAAGAATTTATATTTTCCACTGAACTTTCCCTTTAACATGAGGTATTAAAAAGCCAATGTAGCAATTCCTATCTTCATTTTTGGTACAGCATTTGTGGTGTGAAAACAAGCAATATTTCTGCTGTCATTTCCTTCTTAAATAGAATACAATAACATTTGTAAAGCTCTTTTCTCCTAAAGGACTCAAAGCGCATCAATGCTAACAAAACAAGCAAGTGCTTTCTTACTTGAGTGGTGTTGTATTTTGCTTTGCTTGTCCTTTTAATCACATTTTGCACTTTTTATTGCAAGCCCAATCTAGATATATTGATTTTCAAGTTTTTTTTTTCTAGCATTTAAATCTGGAAAGGGAAAATTTGAGTCTAGACTTGAATTTGGCCGTAAAAGCCACATTTAAAAGGGAATGTGTGTGTCTGAGTGATACAGGTTTTAAAACTGAATAATCTTGCTATGGCAATAAAAGAGGTTTTAGTATTTAGAACATATGGTTGCTGTGGAGATGGGAGGTGGGTTTGGGTGGGTTAGGGGTGCACCAGTAGGTTTTTGTCTTTCTGTGTGGGATGAGTGAGTTTGGGGGGGGGTTGTTGTTTTATTTACGGTATGACCGTAAAAGTACATTTCAAACTTTATTCTGAGTAACTATATATATATATATATATATTATCGTTTTTATTTTGTGCTTTTAGGGCTTTTATTTTAAAATAGTGTGTGAGGTTTTTTTTGTGTGGATTTGTGTGTTCAGGGAGACACTGTATTAATTATAGTAAACTAGGACCTAGGTTCAGTTCATTAAAGAAAATGACAGTTGAACTTGTATTACAAACCCCAGAATGTTGGCTTTTGAAGGTTCTGACCATTAGAATCTACAGTATGTACAGAATATTTATGGGGACCTGCATTATCGGGCACTAATGAACATTTGTTAAACCCGCATCCTGATGTAGTATCGGGTTAGCGTGGATTAACTCGTACTGTGCTGTACCTGTGCTGTTTCGTATTAACAGCACATTTAGCAGATGCAAAACCCCAAACTTTATTTTTGCAATACCAACAATAGAAAATGATCCTGCACACTCACGGCTTCCAAAGCCAGAGACATCAGTGCTGGATGCTACAGTGCAGTGGTAAACATATCAATGGAAAGAAATAAAACTGTGCACACCAGACTTAATTGCAACTGGTGTTTATAAAGAAACATCATGTAATGTTTCGGTGCAGTGCGCCTTCTTTAGACACGTACAGTATGTACAGTATGTAACGTTATAGACTTATAGGGGCATATTTATAAAAGTTCGAGTTTTACACTATTTATATCTTTGGCTGAAAAAAACACCAAATTTTTCTTTTAAATAACAAAGATAGGTGTTCAGTGTGTATTAACCAATTTAATACTACTTTGAAAAACCACCAGGGAGTATTACCTATTTACCATCATATGTGCTGAGCTTTTTCAGCATCATTAGTGATACTTTTTGATAGATAATTTTCGCTTTTGAAGAAAATTCACCTTTTTAATAACTGATGAAAGTTTAAAAAATGATGGTAAAGGCTGGTGGGAAAAATAACCACCTCCATGGACCCATTGTCAGGCTATGTACTCCATGGACCCATTGGCAGGATATGTACTCCATGGACCCATTGGCAGGCTAAGTACTCCATGGACCCATTGGCAGGCTAAGTACTCCATGGACCCATTGGCAGGCTAAGTACTCCATGGACCCATTGGTAGGCTAAGTACTCCATGGACCCATTGGCAGGCTAAGTACTCCATGGACCCATTGGCAGGCTAAGTACTCCATGGACCCATTGGCAGGCTAAGTACTCCATGGACCCATTGGCAGGCTAAGTACTCCATTCGACTCTTCCATGGACCCATTGTGCAGTAAGTACTCCATGGGGGGGTCGGGGGGGACCCATTGGCAGGCTAAGTACTCCATGGACCCATTGGGCAGGCAGTACTCATGGACCCATTGGCAGTAAGTACTCCAATGCCATTGGACCCAGTGCAGGCTAAGTACTCCATGGACCATTGGCAGCTAAGTAATCTTCCATGGACCCATTGGCAGGCTAAGTACTCCATGGACCCCATTGGCAGGCTAAGTACTCCATGGACCCATTGGCAGGCTATTACTCCTCCATGGACCCATTGGCAGCTAGTACTCCATGGACCCTTGGCAGGCTAAGTACTCCATGGACCCATTGGCAGGCTAAGTACTCATGGACCCATTGGCAGGCTAAGTCACTGCACTGGACCCATTGCCAGCTAAGTACTCCATGGACCCATTGGCAGGCTAAGTACTCCAGGGACCCTTTGGCAGCTAAGTACCCATGGACCCATTGGCAGGCTAAGTACTCCATGGACCCATTGGCAGGCTAAGTACTCCCATGGACCCATTGGCAGGCTAAGTACTCCATGGACCCATTGGCAAGGCTAAGTACTCCATGGACCCATTGGCAGGCTAGTACTCCATGACCCATTGGCAGGCTAGTACTCCATGGACCCATTGGCAGGCTATGTACTCATGACCCATTGGCAGGCTAAGTACTCCATGGACCCATTGGCAGGCTATGTCACTCCCTGGACCCATTGGCAGGCTATGTACTCCATGGACCCTTGGCAAGCTAAGTACTCTCCATGACCCATGGCAGGCTAAGTATCCAGTACTCCATGGACCTATTGGCAGGCTAAGTACTGAACCTGCCATGCTCATGGACCTTGGCAGGCTAGTACTCCATGGACCCATTGGCAGGCTAAGTACTCCATGGACCCATTGGCAGGATTGTACTACCATGACCCTGCGGATCCCATGGAACCCATTGGCAGGCTAAGTACTCCATGGACCCATTGGCAGCTAAGTCTCTCCATGGACCCATTGGTAGGCAATTACTCTCCATGGACCCATTGGCAGGCTAGATTACTCCATGGACCCATTGGCAGGCTAAGTACTCATGGACCCATTGGCAGGCTAATACTACTCCATGGCCCATTGGCAGCTAAGTACTCCATGGACCCATTAGCAGGCTAAGTACTCCATGGACCCATTGGCAGGCTAATACTCCTGGACCATTGCAGCTAAGTATTCATGGACCCATTGCAGGCTAGTACCTCCATGGACCCATTGCGGCTAAGTACTCCATGGACCCATTGGCAGGTTAAGTACTACTCATGGCCATTGGCAGGCTAAGTACTCCATGGACCCATTGGCAGGCAAGTACTCCATGGACCCATTGGCAGGCTAAGTACCCATGGACCCATTGGCAGCTAAGTACTCTCATGGACCCATTGGCAGGCTATGTACTCCATGGACCCATGGGCAGGCAGTACTCTCCATGGACCATTGGCAGGCTAGTACTGCATGGACCCATTGGCAGGCTAAGTACTCCATGGACCCATTGGCAGGCTAAGTACTCCATGGACCCATTGGCAGGCTAAGTACTCCATGGACCCTTGTAGGCTAAGTACTCCATGGACCCTTGGCAGGCTAAGTCCTCAATGGACCCATTGGCAGGCTAAGTACTCCATGGACCCATTGGCAGGCTAAGTACTCCATGGACCCATTGGCAGGCTAAGTACTCCATGGACCCATTAGCAGCAAGGCTAAGTACTCTCCATGGACCCATTGGCCAGGCTAAGTACTCTATGGACCCATTGGCAGGCTAAGTATTCCATGGACCCATTGGCAGGCTAAGTACTCCATGACCCATTGGCAGGCAAGTACTCCATGGACCCATTGGCAGGTTAAGTACTTCATGGGCCCATTGCAGGCTAGTACTCCTGGACCCATTGGTAGGCTAAGTACTCCATGGACCCATTGCAGCTAAGTACTCCATGACACATTGGCAGCCTAGTACTCATGGACCCATTGGCAGGCTATGTACTCCATGGACCCATTGCAGGCTAAGTACTACCATGGACCCATTGGCAGGCTAAGTACTCATGGACCATTCGCTAAGTACTCCATGGCCCCATTGGCACTGGCTAGTACTCCATGGACCCATTGGCAGGCTAAGTATACTCCATGGACCCATTGGCAGGCTAAGTACTCATGGACCCATTGGCAGGCTAAGTACTCCATGGACCCATTGGCAGGCTAATACTCCATGGACCCATTGGCAGGCTAAGTACTCCATGGACCCATTGGCAGGCTGTACTCCTCATGGACCCATTGGCAGGCTAAGTACTCCATGGACCCATTGGCAGGCTAAGTACTCCATGGGACCCATTGGCAGCTATGTACTCCATGGACCCATTGGCAGCTATGTACTCCATGGACACTTGGCAGGCTAGTACTCCATGGACCCATTGGCAAGCTAAGTACTCTCCATGGACCCATTGGCAGGCTAATTACTCAGTACTCACATGGACCCATTGGCAGGCTATGTACTCCAGGACCCATTGGCAGGCTAAGTACTCTCCATGGACCCATTGGCAGGCTAAGTAACTCCTGGACCCATTGGCAGGCTAAGTACTCCATGGACCCATGGCAGGCTAAGTACTCCATGGCCCATTGGCAGCTATGTACTCCATGGACCATTGGCAGCTATGTACTCATGGACCCATTGGCAGGCTAAGTACCCATGGACCCATTGGCAGGCTATGTACTGACTCCATGGACCCATTGGCAGCTAAGTACTCCATGGACCCATTGCAGCTAAGTACTCCATGGACCTATTGGCAGGCTAAGTACTCCATGGACCCATTGCAGGCTAGTACTCATGGACCCATTGGCAGGCTAAGTCTCCATGGACCCATTGCAGGCAAGTAATCCATGGACCCTTGGCAGGTTAAGTACTCCATGACCATTGGCAGGCTATGTACTCCATGGACCCATTGGCGGCTAAGTACTCCATGGACATATTGGCAGCTAAGTACTCCATGGACCCATTGGCAGGCTAAGTACTACCCATGGACCCATTGGCAGGCTAAGTACTCCATGGACCCATTGGCAGGCTAAGTACTCCATGGCCCATTGGCAGGCTATTACTCCATGAACCATTGGCAGGCTAGGTACTCCATGGACCCATTGGCGGCTATGTACTCCATGGCCCCATTGGCAGGCTAAGTACTCCATGGACCCATTGGCATGCTATGTACTCCATGGACCCTTGGCAGGCAAAGTACTCCATGGACCATTGGCGGCTAAGTATCATGGCCCATTGGCAGGCTAAGTACTCCATGGACCCATTGGCAGTTTAAGTACTCCATGACCCATTGGCAGGCTATGTACTCCATTACCCATTGGCTGGCTATGTACTCCCATGGACCCATTGCAGGCTAAGTACTCCATGGACCCATTGGCAGCTAAGTGTATCCATGGACCTATTGGCAGGCTAAGTACCCCATGGCCCATTGGCAGGCTAAGTACTCATGGACCCATTGGCAGGCTAAGTACTCCATGAACCCATTGGCAGGCTAAGTATTCCATGGACCCATGGCAGGCTATGTACTCCATGGACCCATTGGCAGGCTATGTACTCCATGGACCCATTGGCAGGTAAACTCATGACCCATTAGCAGCTAAGTACTCCATGGACCCTTGGCAGGCTAAGTACTCCAGTACTCCATGGACCTATTGGCAGGCTAAGTATCCATGGACCCATTGCAGGCTAAGTACCCATGGACCTTGGCAGGCTAAGTACTCCATGGACCCATTGGCAGGCTATGTACTCCATGGACCCATTGGCAGGCTATGTACTCCAGGGACCCATTGGCAGCTATGTACTCCATGGACCCATTGGCAGGCATGTACTCCATGGACCCATGGCAGGCTAATACTCCATGGACCCATTGGCGCTAAGTACTCCATGGACCCATTGGCAGGCTAAGTACTCCATGGACCCTTGGCAGGCTATGTACTCCATGGACCCATGGGCAGCAAAGTACTCTACTCCATGGACCCATTGGCAGGCTATGTACTCCATGGACCCATTGGCAGCTATGTACTCCATGGACCCTTGGCAGGCTAGTACTCATGGACCCATTGGCGGCTAACTCCATGACCCTTGTCAGCTATGTACTCCATAGACCCATTGCAGGCTATGTCTCCATGGCCCATTGGCAGGCTAAGTACTCCATGGACCCATTGGCAGGACTAGTACTCCAGTACTCCATGGACCTATTGGCAGGCTAACGTATCCATGGACCCATTGCGGCAGGCTAAGTACTCCATGGACCCATTGGCAGGCTAAGTACTCCATGGACCCATTGGCAGGCTATGTACTCCATGGACCCATTGGCAGGCTATGTGCTTCTCCAAACCATCTCATCCACACATAAACAAATGCCAACTCAACAAACATATCAACAACTAATGGAAGCTCGAGCCTCCCTAAACAAAGCACTAGCCTAACGCAGCTTTGTACATTATAAACCAAAGCCCTCTCTATCAGTACGCAAAAACCACCCACATTTCTAGCTCGAAAACTACCCACTCAAAACCCCGGCATACCGATACTGGACCTAAAGGATATCAAAGGCAACAACACTAATGCCAAAAAAAATACTAGAAAAAAAATGACTACCACTACTATAAAAAATAATAAAGCTCTGAGTCCATACGAACTAATCAATAAAATCCCCCTCCCGCGCTCTCTAGGAACAGCAAGACTTCTCTCACAACCCATCAAGAGATTTCATTAACCCTGAAACACATAAAATTAAACACTTCACCGCAGGACCAGACGGATTTTCCTATAAATACTACAAAACTTTCGCCCCACAACTTCTAGACATGTACTCCATGGACCCTTGGCAGGCTAAGTACTCCATTGACCATTGGCAGGCTAAGTACTCCCATGGGACCCATTGGCAGGCTAAGTACTCCATGGACCCATTGGCAGGTTTACTCCATGACCATTGGCAGGCTAAATACCCATGGACCCTTGGCAGGCTAATACTCCCCATGGACCCATTGGGCAGCTAAGTACTCATGGACCCAGTGGCAGCTATTACTCCATGTAACCCATTGGTATGGCTAATACTCCCGTACCCCCATTGGCAGCTAATACTCCACGGACCCTTGTCAGCTATACTACTCATGGACCCTTGGCAGGCTATGTACTCCATGGACCCATTGGCAGGGCTTATACTCCATGGACCCATGGCAGGCTAAGTACTCCATGGACCCATTAGCGGCTAAGTACTCCATGGACCATTGGCAGGTTCAGTACTTCATTGACCCATTGGCATGCCCTATGTACTCCATTGACCCATTGGCTGGCTATGTACTCCATTGACCCATTGGCTGGCTAGTACTCCATGGACCCTTGGCAGGCTAAGTACCTCCATGGACCCCATTGGCAGGCTAAGTACTCCATGGACCTATTGGCAGGCTAAGTACCCATGCCCATTGGCGGCTAACTACTCCATGGACCCATTGGCAGGCTAAGTACTCCATGGAACCCATTGGCAGCTAGTATTCCAGGCCCATTGGCAGGCTATGTTACCATGGACCCATTGGCAGCTATTACTCCATGGACCCTGGCAGCTAATACTCATGGACCATTGCAGGCTAAGTACTCCATGGACCATTGGCAGGCTAATACTCCAGTACCCAGGACCTATTGGCAGGCTAAGTACTCCATGGCCCATTGGCAGCTAGTACTCCATGGACCCTTGGCAGGCTAAGTAACTCCATGGACCCATTGGCAGGCTATGTACTCCATGGACCCATGCATGTATGTACTCAGCTGAAGCTATGTACTCCAGGACCCTTGGCAGCTATGTACTCCATGGACCCTTGGCAGGCTAAGTATTCCATGGACCCATTGGCAGGCTTAAGTACTCCATGGACCCATTGGCAGCTAAGTACTCCATGACCCATTGGCAGGCTATGTACTCCATGGACCCATTGGCAGCTAAGTACTCACTCTCATGGACCCATTGGCAGGCTAGTACTCCATGGACCCATTGCAGGCTATGTACTCCATGGACCCATGGCAGCTAAGTACTCCATGGACCATTGGCAGGCTAGTACTCCATGGACCCATTGTCAGGCTATGTACTCCATAGACCATGGCAGGCATGTCCATGGGCCATTGGAGGCTAAGTACTCCATGGACCTTGCAGGCTAAGTACTCCATAGTATCATGGACTATGGCAGGCTACGTACTCCATGGACCATTGGCAGGCTAAGTACCCATGGACCATTGCAGGCTAAGTATCCATGGACCCATTGGCAGGCATGTACTCCATGGACCATTGGCAGGCTATGTGCTTCTCCAAACCATCTCTCCACCATAACAAATGCCAACTCAAAACATATCAACAACTATGGAAGCTCGACCCCTAAACAAACACTAGCCTAACAGGCAGCTTGTACTTAATAAAACCAAAGCCCTATTCTATCAGTACGCAAAAAACAACACCCACATTTCTAGCTCGAAAACTCCACTCAAAACCCCGCATACTCCGATACTGACCCTAAAGGATATCAAAGGCAACAACACTAAATGCCAAAAAAAAAAACTAGAAAAAAATGACTACCACTACTAAAAAATAATAAAGCTCCTGAAGTCCATACGAACTAATCAATAAAATCCCCTCCCGGCGCTCTCTAGGGAACAGCAAGACTTCCTCTCACAACCCATAACAAGAGATTTCATTAACCCTGTGTCACGAACTTACCTGCCGCTCCGGTCCCGCGCCGCACTGCACTTCCGGGTGGGCGGCGTCGACGTCATGAAGTCCCGCCGCCGACACGCCGGGGCGGCGGAAAGTTGAAAAGCCGGTGTCCTCCTGGACCCGGTGCCCGATTGTAGCATTCTGCTACCCTCCTGGCTCCTGTACTTACCTACCTGGATCCTGCTCCTTATACTTACTTGTCTGCATCCAATACTTACCTGCCTGTATCCAGTACCTACTTGCCTGTTTCCGAGTGTCTCACCTTGCCTGCATCCAGTTTACTTCCCTTGCCAGCATTCACCTCAGTTCCCGCAGCACCTTTGGTCCAGCCTACAGTACCCACAGCACCATTGTTCCAGCAGTCAGCCTACAGTTCCCAACAGCACCATTGTTCCAGCATACAACCTTCAGTTTCCCAGCAGCACCTTTGGTCCAGCCTACAGTACCCAGCGCACCATTGTTCCGCAGTCAGCCTCAAGTTCCCAACAGCACCATTGTTCCAGTATCAGCCTACAGTACCCGCCGAACCTTGTTCCAGTATCCAGCCTACATTTCCCAGCAGCCTCTGTATCCTGCACCTTCCGACTGTCAGCCTCCTCCTAAAAGCGTACTGTGTACCCGGCCGTCCGGCCAATTATTACAGTACAATCGGGCCATGGAAACGCCTGAGGGGGCTATGGCAAATTGAGTAAAACTCTCCAGGCTTTGTCCAAACGCATGGACCTGTTTGAACACCATCAGGGCCAGTTGGCCCAGTTGTGGATACCCTTGCTGTCCGGCTACCCCCAGCTGCTGCCTCTGCTCCGGGTTCTACTACACGCTACCCCCTTCAATCAGTCCGGATCCGGTGATCCATCTCTTCGGAGAGAGCCCCGCATACCTCCACCCTCACGGTTTGATGGTGATGCCCAAGCCTGCCGTGGATTCATTAATCAGTGCCGAATCCAATTCGAACTTCAACCATCGCATTGCATCGGATCGCGCTAAGGTTGGGTACATCTCGCCTTGTTGAGGGCAATGCGCTGGCCTGGGTTCTCCCCTATGGGAAAAAAGACATCCTCTAGTCTATAATGTTACTGACTTCCTAGTTTTCGCAAGGTCTTCGATGCCCAGGAAAGAACCTCTGCTGCCTCCTCCCGTTTGATGCAGCTCCGCAGGGTCTCGTTTGTGGTTCAATATGCTATGAATTTCGTACCCTTGCTGCAGAGACTTCTTGGAACAATGAGGCACTTACTGCAGCCTTTTGGCAGGACTCTCTGACCGCCTCAAGGACGAATTAGTATCCAGGAATTACCTGTCCCATTGGAGACTTGGTTACATTATGCATCCGATCGACCCGCTTCCGTGAACGGCAGGCAGAAAGGTCTGCAGCCCTTTCAGCCTTCCTAAGATCTTTCCTAGGCCTCTCCGACTTTTTCCGCAAGCCATATCTTCAGGTAAGACCGATGCAAATTGGCGGCACTCATCTATCCCCCGAGGAAAAGTCACGCAACGTACAATGGACTTTGTCTCTATGGTGCTGGGCAGGACACTTTGTAAAAAATTGTCCCCAGAAGTCGGGAAACTTCAGGACCTAGAAGTTAAGGAGGATCTCCTTCTAGGTAACGTTAAGTCTCCTGCCAAATTTGAACCATTAAAACTCTTTCTTTCTGCCAGCTACTACACTGGTAATGGTAAAACTTTTTCCTCCCGGCCTTTGTCGATTCTGGTGCCGCTGGAAATTTCATTGACTCTACCTATGCAGCACAATTGGGGCTTCCTCTCCTTCACTTGCAGCACCTCTTCGAGTTCTGGCTATTGAAATAATCCGTTGGCTTCAGAATTCATCTCCAAATCACCTCCGAAGTCCTATCCTCCCATTGGCATATTTCACCAGGAAAGTTTATCTTTTCTTGTCATCCAAAGCCTTCTGCTCCCCTATTCTCGATCCCATGGCTCAGATTACACACCCCGTTATTGATTGGTCCCAAATGAACTCAAGTCTTGGAGCCCCTTCTGTTTCAAAAATTGCCTTTCTACTCATTGCACTACCATCCTACCTGTGAAATAAATCTGAGAAAACCTCCCTGAGTGTTTCATGATTTTTCTGATGTGTTTTGTAAAAGCGGCTGAAAGCTACCACCGCACCGTTCCTACGTATTGCCCATCATCTCTTTCTGTACTATGCCTCCTCGGGGACGCACATCCCCACTGTCTCCCTCAGAAACTCTAGCCTGAAAGAGTACATCATTACTGAACATTTGTCTAGGGGTTCATACGACCTTCCACTTCCCCTGCTGGGCTGGGTTCTTTTTTGTTTGAAAAAAAGAGGCGGGTTACGACCCTGCATCGACTACCCGTGGATTAAATAAAATCACAATACAGACGGTACCCGCTCCCTCTCATCTCTGAACTGTTTGACCAGATAAAAGGAGCTAAAATTTTACACCAAACTGGATTTACGGGGGGCATACATTTGATCCGTATACGCAAAGGTGACGAGTGGAAGACCGCCTTAACACCAGGACGGTCACTACGAGTATCTCGTAATGCCCTTTGGCCTTTGTATGCTCCAGCGGTGTTCCAAGATTTGTAATGACATCTTCCGGATATGTTGAATCTCTGAGTAGTATTCTAGATGACTTTTAATCTTTTCTCATGATTTGCCCTCACACCGCCTCCATGTTAAACGGTGTTTTAACTACGTCTAGAGAGAATAGCCTATATGCTAAATGGAAAATGTCTGTTTGAGTTGTTCACAAGTACCCTTCCTAGGCTACATCGTATCTGCGCAAGGGTTCCAGATGGATCCTGTTAAGTTTCAGCCGTCCAAGATTGGTCTCTTCCTATGGGAACCAAAGCTATTCAAAGTTCATTGTTTTGCCAATTACTACAGACAATTCATTCAAGGGTTCTCGTCTATAATTTCTCCAATATTAGCCTCATCAGTAAAGGTGAGATGGTAAGCCTCATTCATGGACCCCTGCAGCCCTCGAGGCCTTCAAACGACTCAAGGAACCTTTGCTGTTGCACCAGTCTAGTACATCCAAATCCTAGTCTTCCCTTCTTCATCGAAGTTGAGTGCATCAGACTTGGGCGCTGGAGCCGTCCTTTCCCGAGGCAGGGCACTAAAGGAAACTCCATCCGTGTGCATATTTTCCAAGAGTTCTACCTCCAACGAACGGAATTATGACGTTGGAATAGGGAACTTCTTGCTATCAAACTGGCCCTCGAGAGTGGCGTCATCTATTAGAAGGCCCCTCTTTACCTATCTCACCATCCTTACCGACCAAAGAACCTTGAATACATCCGAATCTCAAAAGGTTAAATCCCCGTCAAGCACGTGGTCTTTATTCTTTTCCCGATTCAACTTTGTTATCACTTACCAACCTGGTTCCAAAAACAAAAAAGCTGATGCCCTTCCCCAGATCATTTGTTTGCTTCCGACTGTACTATATCAAGATAAGGGCTCGTTATCCCAACCACAGAACTTGGCCTCTATATCCCCCTCAATCTTTGTTCCAAGATTCAAGCCGCAACAGATTCTGCTCCGTTCCGACCCTCCCTCTGGCAAAGCTTTGTTCCTGTTTCTCTTCGGAAAACTATCCTTCTGCATACTCACTGTTCCAAGCAAGCTGGGCATCCGTTGTTAACAAAACGTTTAATATATTGCCCGTTCCCTTGGTGGCCCAAATGAGAAAAGATATTAAAGACTTATATATGTGTAACGGCGGTGCTCAATCCAAATCTTCTAGAACCCTCCCTGTGGTCTTCTTCAACCCCTCCCCATTCCATCCAGACCTTGGACCATCTATCCATGGACTTTATTGTGGAACTCCGCCTTCAAGAGAACCCAGTTATATGGGTGACTGTAGACCGCTTCAGCAAAATGGCCCATTTTTACCCCTCCCTAAACTACCATCTTCAACAGAGTTACTCAACTATTTATTTCACATATCTTCCGCTTTCATGACTCCCTTCTGAAATAGTATCTGTACAGAGGTACTCAATTTGTTTCCAAATTCTGGGAGCACTTGTAAGTCCATGAACATCAAGTTTCAATTTTCGTCGCTTACCACCCACAGTCCAACGGGCTAACTGAACGCACTAACCAGTCTTTGGAACAATATCTCGTTGTTACATTTCCTATACCCAGGATATTGGGCTGACCTTCTGCCTTGGGCGGAGTTTGCCCATAACAATTCACCCTCATGCTTCTACTGGAAATCTCCTTTTTTGTGTGTCTTTGGGACTAATCTAGAGGTTTCCGCAAGATTTTCTTTTCACACAAGTACCCGCTGCCACTTGACTCTGGCTGCCCAGATGAACCGCTATCTGGCATGCTACGGAAATCAGCCTTTCAAAATCTGCTTTGGTGCAAAAACTGCAAGCAGATAGAACGTAGAGAACCCCCAGCGTATTCTGTCCGGAGATAAATTATGGCTCTCTTCTGCTCATATTAACCTACGGGTTTCCCTTCCTCCACTGGACCCAAATTTATTTGCCTTTTTTTCTACCTGGAATAGTCGGCCCAGTGCTGGTTCGCCTTTCAACTTCCTTCCAGCATGCGGATTCCAACGTGTTTTCATTTCCCTCGCTCAAAACCAGTATGTTCTAATCAGTATTCCCATCCTTACTACCTCCCGTTTCCCGATTTCCGTTTATGGTCAGCTGAGTTTGAGGTCGCGAGAAGATCTTGGACTCTAGATCTGGATGAGTCTCTGCAGTATTTGTCCACTGGAAAGGGTTTGTCCTAAGAAAGAGCTTGGATTAGCAACCTTCTTTGCACGCTCCTCGTCTAGTAGAGCTTTCCACAGGAGTTTTCAGGGAAACCTGGCCCGTTGGGTCCTGTGGCCCCCGTAGGGGGGGGGGTACTGCACGAACTTACCTGCCGCTCCGTCCCGCGCCGCACTCCGCCTTCCGGGTGGCTGCTCGACGTCAATGATTCACTGCGCCACGACGCCGTTGCGGCGCGAAAGTGAAAAGCCGTGTCCTCATGACCCGGTTGCCCGATTGTATCATTCTGCTACCCTCCCTGGCTCTGTACTTCCTCCTTGGATCCTGCTCCTTATACTACCCTTGTCTGCCATCCAATCTTACCTTGCCTGTACCAGTACCTACCTTGCCTGTTTCTCCAGTGTCTCACCTGCCTGCATCCAGTTACTTTACCATTTGCCCGCATTCAACCTTCATTTCCCAGCAGCACCTTTGGTCCAGCCTCCGTACCCATCATCAGCACCATTGTTCCGCAGTCAGCCTACAGTTCCCACAGCCCATTGTTCCAGCATACAACCTTAGTTTCCCAGCAGCAACCTTTGGGTCCACCTACAGTACCCAGCAGCACCCTTGTTCCAGCATTCACCTACAGTTCCCAACAGCACCATTGTTCCAGTAACAGCCTACAGTACCCAGCCGAACCTTGTTCCAGATCCAGCCTCATTCCCAGCGCCTCTGTATCCGCACCTTCCGGACTGTCAGCCTCCTCCTAAAAGCGTACTGTGAGTACCCCGGCCGTCCGGCCAATTATTACAAACCCTGAAACCATAAAATTAAACACTTCACAGACCAACGGATTTTCCTATAAATACTACAAAACTTTCCGCCCCACACGACTTTCTAGACATGTACTTCCATGGACCCATTGGCAGGCTAAGACTCCAGGCCCATTATTCCCAGTGACCCATTGAGGCTAAGTACTTCATCTCCATCACACTTCCAGGACCCATTGGCAGGCTAAGTACTCTCCATGACCCATTGGCAGGCTATGTCCTCATGGACCCATTGGCAGGCAAGTACTCCATGGACCCATTTGGCAGGCTAATACCCATGGACCCATTGGCAGGCTAAGTACTCCAGGACCCATTGGCAGGCTGAGTATCTCCATGGTACCCATTGGCAGGCTACAGTACTCCCGGACCTCTGGCAGATAAGTACTCCTCGCCAATTCGGCCTTCACACCTGCCAATTGTGGCCTAGGCTCATGTAACCCTTGTACTATAACTCCATGGACCATTTGGCAGGCTAGTACTCCATGGCCGCTTGGAGGCAATGCTCCATGGACCCATCGGCTATGTACTCCATTGGACATGGCTAGATATTCCAGTACTCCATGGGACCCATTGGCAAGGCTAAGTACTGCCCTGGACCCCATTGGCAGGCTAGTACCTCCATGGACCCATTGGCAAGCTAAGTACTCCATGGACGCCATTGGCAGGCTAGTACTCCATGGACCCATTGGCGAAGTACTACATGCCCATTGAAGCTAATCTCATGGACCCATTGGCAGCTAAAGTTTACTACCAGGGACCCTTGGCAGGCTGATCCTGGACTCCATTGGACTACTACGATACATTGGAGGCTAAGTAAATGCCACTTATGCTGTTTTCGCCATCTCAGACTTGGCAAATTCGGAATGGCCGAACGTAACGCAAATTTATTTTTCGCCATTTATAAATATGCTTGAGCGGTTTTTTTACCACAGCGATGTATGGCGAAAGCGAAATGTAGCGGTAAGCCCTTTCGCCACTGGTTATCACTGCTTTATAAATAGCGAAAAGGCAAATTAGGCGAAAACGCTGCTTACATATAAGGCTAAAAGTTTAACAAACCTTTATAAATAGGCCTCATCAACCCATAGTGTGTATTATAACACCATTCGGAGCACCTTCATGTGTTAGCCATCTTATTAACACTTGTACCATCCCCCCATTATTCATCTGTATGAATTTAATTGCTTGCCTTATCCCCCTTGTTTGTGTACTGTGTATTTTATAATGACAGGCGCTGCGTACCCAAGTGCAATTAAGTCTGGTGTGCACGTTTTCCTTTTCTTACTTTGAAAAACGGCCACAAAGGAAATTGATCTAAACCTCCATTACCCTCCTCACTCCTTACCTGCCTAGTTCCCATAATGCGCCAATCAGACAATTATTACTGCATTGTGAAATGAAGGAAGATGCGCACAGAGGGTAATACGAATCGCCTGCTATTCACTGTAAATTTGTCCAATGACTCTGCTCTGCTTTCACTGCTTTAGCACACGTCTCCGATATGGGTCCCTACATGATACGAAATACTAATAATAAGAAAAAACCTTCAGCAATGTATAAAATTAAGGTAGGGGGCTCTAGCATCTTCTAGCAAGACGGTGGCGTGCCCGATCCCTGCGCCCAAACCTCCCTCGTCCCCTTTTACCTAGCCACAAGCATACCTTAAACCAAGTCTCAACCATCTGACTCGTCACAGCCCATACAAATGGCAAATGGCTTTCTCAGTTTACATCTGACACAAAACCCTCCATACACTATCACACATCCCATTAAGTAGACATATGGAGAGAACCCTTCCCCACAGACAAGATTAATACATTTTTCTCACACCCACACAAATCCACTACTCCATAAGAGACTACTCTCGTCACTTAACAATGATCTAATATACAAAACAAAATTACCCAAAATTCACTACATCACTGGTCAAGACCACGCTATTGTAGAGCCTGCGAGCTCTTATTGGGGTCTAATGAAACGCAGAGGTACCTTGGAGACTAAACCATACTCTGAATTTCGATGTCTTGATCTCCAAATATTAAGGAACAATCTCCCCATTATTTGGGATACCCATAAAGCGTAAGTAGAGGCCTCTTTATCCTCCCATGCCTCCAACCTGGAACAAACTACAAACCAGAAGAAAATTAGGGGCCTCAGACTTCTCCAAACCATCTCATCCACACATAAACAAATGCCAACTCAACAAACATATCAACAACTAATGGAAGCTCGAGCCTCCCTAAACAAAGCACTAGCCTAACAGGCAGCTTTGTACATTAATAAAACCAAAGCCCTATTCTATCAGTACGCAAAAAAACCACCCACATTTCTAGCTCGAAAACTCCACTCAAAACCCCGGCATACTCCGATACTGACCCTAAAGGATATCAAAGGCAACAACACTAAATGCCAAAAAAAAATACTAGAAAAAAATGACTACCACTACTATAAAAATAATAAAGCTCCTGAAGTCCATACGAACTAATCAATAAAATCCCCCTCCCGGCGCTCTCTAGGGAACAGCAAGACTTCCTCTCACAACCCATAACAAGAGATTTCATTAACCCTGAAATCCTACCGAGTAGACTCCCTATTCACTACAAATGATCTAATATACAACAACAATTTACCCAAAATTCACTACATCACGTGGTCAGACCACGCTATTGTAGAGACTTCGATCTCTGATTGGGGTCTAATGAACGCAAGGTACCTGGAGACTAACAATACGCTGCTTTCAGATGTCTTGATCTCCCAAAATTTAGGATCAATCTCCCCATTATTTGGGATACCCATAAAGCGGTACGTAGAGGCCTCTTTATCTCCCATGCCTCCAACCTGAACAAACTACACCAGAAGAAGAAATTAAGGAGGCCTCAAACTGTCACGAACTTACCTGCCGCTCCGGTCCCGCGCCGCACTGCACTTCCGGGTGGGCGGCGTCGACGTCATGAAGTCACGCCGCCGACACGCCGGGCGGCGCGAAAGTTGAAAAGCCGGTGTCCTCCTGGACCCGGTGCCCGATTGTAGCATTCTGCTACCTCCCTGGCTCCTGTACTTACCTACCTTGGATCCTGCTCCTTATACTTACCTTGTCTGCATCCAATACTTACCTTGCCTGTATCCAGTACCTACCTTGCCTGTTTCCAGTGTCTCACCTTGCCTGCATCCAGTTACTTACCTTGCCAGCATTCAACCTTCAGTTCCCAGCAGCACCTTTGGTCCAGCCTACAGTACCCACCTTTCTATCATCTAATATACCAACAATCGGCTTCTGGACCCCCTTTAAAATCTGGGCTAATATTGTCAAGTCTTTTTTTATGCATATTCACAGGAGCTGTCCATCTACCCCTCAGCCCCCGGCACCTTACGGGCTCTGTAGGGTGATGCAGATTAGGTCCGAGGGCCAGGGCTGAGGGGTAGATTGCGATTAGAAGACCGCAAGAACCTTCGAAAAGGTAAGGAAGGAACTTTTATTTTATACTGTTTTTACTATTAAAATATTGGAATTCTGATCCTTGGAATGAACCTGATTATTCAATGCTGGCACCGTTCATCTTAGTGCATTGGATTACATTCAATTGACTCTCTCTACAGCAGTCTCACTTAAAGGAGTGGAGACTAATATTGTGTGTTGCCCTTTGATACATACCAGTTTGGAGCTCCATTGTATTGGTAATTTTTGCTTGTTTATTACCATATATGAAACGTTAAAGGGAACAAAGGGTATATAGGAGGGGTTTGATTTTTATGCATATAGGATCATTGGTTATTAAATACAGTTTTTATTAACTTACCTAGCTGGGTGTTATATTTATACATTGTTATATTCTCATATTTTCGTATCTGCATGCATTATAAAGTAGCTGATTTCTAGCACAGGACCATAATCCACTTATTGTATTTTAAGATAGAGGTGTTTTTCTTTTATCTCTATTACCGGTAGGTCTGGGCAGCTACGATTGTTGTTTATTAAGAGTATATTTTATCTCGAGAAAGTACTGTAGTTTGGTTTCTAATATTAGATCTATGTTACAGTGTCACTTGCATCTTTGTGAGAATAGACAACTGGTAGATAAGGCTGGAATTAGCCCAATGGTGGAGGGCCCCCAATTTAAAGGGCATGTCCACCCCTTTTTTTAACTTTTAATGTTATACATATTGATCCCCCAGCCCCAACCGCCGTAATAAAATTTTTAGAAAGTGCCCCGATATGTACTTACCTTCCCTCTATCCTCCGCGGCACTCTCCAGTCCTTCTACTTGCATGGAAATGACGGGACTGGCAGCCGCGTCCCTGATTGGCTGAGAGGCAGCCAATCAGGGACGCGGCTGCCGGCTGCTCAGAACGCTGGAGGATGGAGGGAAGGTAAGTAACTATCGGGGCACTTTCTTTGAAATCTGTTACGGCGGTTGGGGCTGGGGGATCAATATATATATATCATGGGGAATTTACACTAGGGGGAGGGAGAAGAAAACGGGAGGGAGGACTCTCCTGCGCATGCCTCATACCTTGTCGAGGTTGAGGCAGAGACAAGCGCAGGATGAGTCACTGGGAGCTTCTACACTACAATTTTCCTGGCTTTGGAGGGGCACAGCATGGCAACCATAAGGAGCTGGGATGTAAGGTAAGGATTTTTGTACACTAGAGAGTGGGGCCAGTATGGGGTTAAATTCGAGTTTTGGGGGTGGACATGCCTTTTAAGGCATAAGCTGTGCCATAGTCATTTTGTTAGCCTAAGAGATGATGTGACATCTTAGATAAACAAGTGATTAGAGCGTGCCGGACGCAGGAAGAACCGGGTTCTGAGAATCTAATCAATACAACAATGCGATAAATAGAATGTTCAATCACACTAGAAAGTCCCAGATATTGAATTATTTTTATGTGCACTATTAGAACATAACAAAAGTAGGGAATAAAATAGCTGATTTTTGAAAATGATAAAGACTTACACACAACAACGGGGTGGGCCGGGTGGACACTCCCCCGGACCCAGACGCTCTAGTGTGTAGATACTCAGAGAGACGATAACATTATTAACAAGATGCGAAATTGCTTAAAAGGGGTCTCACCAGTCGTAGCCTTTGGTCCGGGTGCTGTCTTGCCCCAGACCCCTCGCAAGGTCCAAACAACAGCGATGCAGACAAAAAAGAACGGGCTGCAGCAATCCTGTGAATCAATCTCGCATGGAGGTAGTAGATAAAAAACTTCTTTATTTAACACATATGGCTATACAAACGGGTACATGTCTAACGCGTTTCGTGCCTGATAATGGCACTTCGTCAGAGAAGTTTTTTTATCTACTACCTCCGTGTGAGATTGATACACAGGATTGCTGCAGCCCGTTCTTTTTTGTCTGCATCGCTGTGACATCTTAGCTAGGCATTAACAGAATACACCTGAAAGGAAATGTATGGTAAAATGTGGACAATGTAAAATGTGTAAACAAATGGCAGAAAAAAAGTCAGTGCATCTTTATAATGGAAGTTAGTGGATGACAAAGGATTAGCTGTCAGACAGAACAAGTTGTGAATGTGTTAGAATGTGGG
This sequence comes from Hymenochirus boettgeri, assembly GCA_019447015.1. Classification (NCBI taxonomy): domain Eukaryota; kingdom Metazoa; phylum Chordata; class Amphibia; order Anura; family Pipidae; genus Hymenochirus; species Hymenochirus boettgeri. The sequence continues at coordinate 213,645,545 of CM033475.1, read as the reverse complement.
TGCAATAAGGAAAATGTGGAAATTACATCATGGAAATTAGCAGAGCGCTTTCAAGAACATTTCAGTGCATGCTTTCACAAATATGGTAAAAGAAGTGCCTTGGCATAACATATTTCTTTAACATTGTTAATACAGGCTTCTACACCTCAAGAGTTGAGATTGAGTGGATTGATATGATATAAGGGATAATACGCAACCTACAGTGTAATATAAGGAGATTACACCACGAGGAGTTCCCTGACCATATAAAAACACATAGAAGTCAGGGAACTCCGAGGTATAGTATAGTATAGTATTTGAGGTTGAATAAAGACATACGTCCATCCAGTCCAACCCATCTAGCAATATCCTCATTTCCTGCCTAATTGTTGATCCAGAGGAAGGCAAAAAAAACCCACCAAATTTATGAAGGGGGAAAAAATTCCTTCCTGACTCCAAGTGGCAATCGGAAATTTCCCTGGATCAACTCTACTTTATGTATCAATACCAGTAACTTGCAACATTCCTTGTTTGCAGAAACTCATCCAGCTTTTTTTTAAACTGACAAATGAGCCTGCCGTTACAACGTCCACTGGAAGACAGTTCCATAGCTTTACGGTTCTCACAGTGAAAAACCCTTTCTGAGCTTGAAGCCTAAACCTTTTTTCTTCAAGTCTTAAGGGATGTCCTCGTGTCCTTTGACATGTTCTATTGGTGAACAATGCCCCAGATAGTTTATTGTATGGCCCGTTAATGTATTTATACACAGTAATCATATCCCCACGCAAGCGCCTTTTCTCCAGCGTACATAATTGTAACTTTTCCAGTCTCTCTTCATATTCAAGCTCCCCCAATCCCCTTATTAATTTAGTTGCCCTTCTCTGAACCCTTTCCATTTCAAAGATGTCCTTTTTGTACACAGGATTCCAAAATTGCACTGCATAGTCCAAATGAGGCCTTACCAATGCTTTGTAAAGAGGGAGAATTACATTTTCCTCCCTTGAATCCATACCTCTCTTTATACAAGACAATACCATGCTGGCTCTGGCTGTTGCCGCCTGGCACTGCTTGCTACCTTTAAGTTTGTTATCCACCAAAACTCCAAGATCCCTTTCCAACAGGGATTCACTTAACACAGAGCCATTTATAGTATAAGTAGCACAAGTATTTTTAAGTCCAAAATGCATCACCTTACATTTATCAACATTGAATAAGAAACAATGGCCTAGATAAAACTGAACTTAGCTCCTTAAGTACCCGAGGATGTATTTTATCCGGTCCAGGAGATTTATTAATATTAACCTTATTTAGTTCTTTCTGTACCATATCCTCGGTTAACCAAAGTGAACTTGAATCTTGTATACCTTTATTGCTACTATACTCTATGATATCTGTACTTGGATCTTCTATAGTGTATACAGAGGGAAAAAAATTATTCAAGACATTTGCTTTATCGCCATCCTCCGTAACTAACTTATCCCCATTAATTAATGGTGCCACATTCTCAGTCCTCATCTTCTTACTATTAATATACTTAAAAAAATGTTTAGGCTTAGTGATGCTTTCTTCAGCTATCCTAACTTCATTATTAATTTTAGCTAGTTTGATGGCTTTCTTACAGTCCTTGTTACAGTTTTTATACTCCCTAAAGGCCCTTTCCGTTCCCTCGGCCTTAAAGGTTTTAAATGCCTTTTTCTTCCTTACCATTTGCCTCTTTACATCAGAATTCAGCCACATGGGCACGGATTTATTTTTTTTACATTTATTTCCCAAGGGTATAAATTTAGATGTGAACTGGCTTAAAATCCCCTTGAACACAGTCCACTTCTGTTCAGTACCTTTACCTGATAATACATTATCCCAGTTGACATTCTGAAGTCAGTGAAGTAATATCCATATATTATTCTGTAGGTAGCATATTATTCCATATAATACATAAGGTTAAAAAAGGAAAAATCTAGGACAGGAACTCTGCCTCCTCCCCTCCCTGTATTAGTAATGTAGAGAGTCCATTTTTGTAAATACAAATAGTTAACTGCCATTTCTATCTCAAACTAAAATACAATAAATATTGTCAATAAATCACCCGGTGCAGTTCTGGTTCGTTACACTGACTAACTGAATTACTGTTCTGATAAGGAGGAGTGAGCGCATTCCTACGAGTCATAATTGACTCGGCCACTCTCTCCTCCTTATCAGCACAATAATTCAGTCAGTCAGTCAGTGTACAAAAACAGACTTGTTATCTACATTACTCATACAGGCAGGGAGAGAGAAATTGGGAAGGGCAGTGGAATACAGGAAGTCACTCAGTGACATCACTGAGTGACTGTAATATAGATTCTCGCCACTGCACCTCCCCATTGAAATGCCAGAGCCTTATGTATTATACTGGACTACTACCGATCATGCAATGTTCCCTCCAAGCTGTGCGCTCGTGTGCATGCGCACAACTCTGCAGGCCTACGCACACAGGTTACAGTGGTGCGCAAAATCAAACAAAGGCTGCTGCACCGTTGTTTCGATAATTATAAAACATAGCTTTTATTTGTTCATTAAAAACAGGGACAGATGGTGGTTATATAAAAAGGTACAAAATGGGATTAACTTTAAAGTTTTGGATGCCAAGTGCCAGTGGCGTAGCTACAGACCTATGGGCCCTGGTGCAGAATTTGGTGATTAGCCCCCTGACCACACCGCAAACACAAATTAGCTTTAAATCTTATGATGGCACAGCATACTAGTCATTGGTTGGCACTGCACACAGACAGTAACAGGCACAGATTACCCCACTCCCCCATCAATATACACATGCAGCACAGTAACAGGCACAGATACCCCCCCCATTGTGCTTATATTCAGATACTGTAATCTTGCTCTTATAATACGCACACACACATGCTTATACACACGCAAATGCTTTTATACACACATGCTCTTATACGCACATATTCATTCACACACATGGGCTCTTCTACAGACATGCCTGCTCTTATACATGCTTTTACACACAAACATGCATGCGCTTACACACACACACACGCTGTTATATGCACAGACATACTCTTATACACACAAATACATACATAATATTATGCACAACATACATGCTCCCTCTTATGCACAATACATACATACTTTTATGCACACATATATTGCATACACAGAATGCACATGCAAACATACATGCACTGTGCACACTGACACAGTAAGACTTTGAGCAGCAGTGCACTATGACCCAGCAGCTATATGCCTGTATTGTAATGCTTGTTTGATTTAGTAGTGTCAGTGAAAATACTAGTTTACTTGCTAAATCAACCAGGTAATACAATACAGGCAGCTGCAACCAGCACAGGCAGGGTCAAGTGTGGAATGTGGAACAACCATTTACTGCACAGTCTAAAGCTGGGTACACACGATTAGATATTTCGGTCCGATCGACCGATAGTTCAGTGTATCGGTCGATCGGACCGAAATTATCGAATCCGAATGTGCCCATGTCCGATCGACCGTTCGTCCGAATCGGACGAAAGGACGATCGGACAGGGTGGAAAACCTCGTCCGATCGTGCGGTCCTCTATGGACCGCACGATCGGTCGTGGTGACTATCGGACGCGGCTGCTTTTGCCGCGACCGACAGTCCTTCCTCCTGACCGACCGTTCGAAAGTATCGAACGGTCGGTCAGGAGGAAAAATCGCTAGGTGTGTACCTAGCTTTACACTGACCTCCGCTCCCATGCCTCTGCTTGCATTTTCCCTGTTCCTACCACAGCAGTGGATGTAGTGGGTTAACCCCTCCCTTCACGTCCATGACAAGCCCCTTTCTTGGGGTTGCATATAGATGATGTCACCGTCACTGGTTGATCAATACATTAAAGTCTATTTTTAATCCTACTCAGGAGATCAGGTTCCTTGGAGCAGAAATAAACACAACACACATCAAAATGTCATTCCAGATAGAAAGAAGATATAATTCAGGAAATCAAACAGATCACGAAATTTCCAGTGACAACAGCATCCATCTGCCAAAGAGTCCTGGGGAAATTGGTATCCACAATAGAATTAGTCCAGTGGGCTCAATATCACCTAAGACCACTACAACTGTAATGGAAACCCCAATCCAGTCAATTTCAAAAAATTGACCTATCAAAAAATACAATGAGAAAACTGAAATGGTGGTTAGAGACAAAGAATTTCAAGGCAGTAAGTATGATGCAAGTTTGTTGGATCACGATTACTGTAGATGCCAGCCCATCAGGTTGGGGGCAATATGCCAAGGTCAGTCAATACAAGGCAAGTGGAACCCGTGTTGGAGAGCCAAACATCAAAACCTCAAGGAGATGAAATGAGTAATGATGGCTCTAATCTCATTCAAACATCTGATTGTCAAGAAAGCCGTGAGAATATTCTCGGACAATATGTCAGTTGTTTATTACATAAACAAAAAGGAGGGCACCAGGAGTCAAGCACTCTGGAACCAGGTAGACGAGATATTGAGATGGGGGGAAATCAACCTGAAAGATATCACAGCGATCCACATACCAGGTGCCAAAAACATAGAGGCAGACCGTCTGAGCAGGGTCACAGTGAATCCACTGGAATGATTCCTGGACAAGAATGTCTTCAATATGATCACTCAGGACTTTGGGATACCTCAAATAGACCTGATGGCAACTAGGGACAACAGGCAGATGAAGAAATTCTTCTCCTGGCTACCAGACCCTATTGCAATAGGAACAAATGCATTTTCAATGAGCTGGAAATTCCATCTGGCATATATATTCCCCCCAATATCGCTAATACCGAGAATACTAAAAAAGATACAGGAAGACCAGACCTCGGTAATAATGATAACTCCAAAAATACCCAATCTATTGACACAAGGGTCAATTATCCATCCACAAGTGAACAAACTGAACTAAGTGGCTTGGAAATTGAAAAACAAGCAATGAAAGACAGGGGCTTATAATCAGATCTAAATCAGCAATTAGACAAGCATATAAAATTGCAGCAGTGGAACAACCCGATAGGGTAACAGCACATTCAACCAGGGCAATGGCAACCTCCTGGGCCTTTGCAGCAAGATGCTCTCCTCTGGAGATTTGTAAAGCGGCCACATGGACTTCAACATCCATGTTTATGAAGCATTATAAACTTGACGTTCAACTTGAGCTCAATAAATGAAAAATGAACTATTTGCATCCCATCCCCTGTATTTGTGGTTTTCTTCTAGTACTACGTTGGAAATCCCACTACATCCACTGCCGTGGTAGGACCAGGGAAACTAGAAAATCAATTCAAACTTACTGAGATTTTATTTTCCTGGTCCGGAACACGGCAGTGGAAGAGTTCCCTACCCGAAAACTTATTAAAAAAAAATCTTCTCTTACAGAACAGTCGTCAAAGACATACCAGGTGAGGGGAGGAGAAACAATTTATTGTCTAAGAAAGGGGCCTGTCATGGACGTGAAGCGAGGGGTTAACCCACTACATCCACTGGCGTGTTCCGGACCAGGAAAAGAAAATCTCGGTAAGTTTGAATTGATTTTCTAGTTTCCTGAAGCTGTGTGCAGCCGACCACTATCTGCACATAGAGCTAACACGGCCAGTTGAACACAGTGTGATAACATTAAGCATTGACACTGCACACTCCATATAAGTAACAACTAAAAGTTTCTGTTTTTTGAGTCCGGAAATCCCTCCCACTGCACTTCGTTTTTTTTCTTTCTTTTTTTAGACCCGACACCGGGACACTGCGGGTCAAGATAGTCCCTAAGTCCCTGTACATTTGGGAGCTATGGTTGCGGGCCCCCCAGCTACAAAGGCCTGGTCGCAATTGTGACCTTTGTGACCCTGGTACCTACGCCAGGGTGGTGCGCGTACAAAAATCTCCTAGAATATAAGCACTACGGTGTGAAGCACAATTTAATTTTGTATGTGCACAGAAAATATACATCTGCATCCATAGGCATTTAAAATTTCAGGGAACATTGGCAGAATGGGAAATATCAACCATATCCCGATGGTAATAGGAGAATATTTGAGTTTTCAATGCAGGGTTGTGAATAAAATGTATGTAAACCTGTAAACCAATAAGTGGAGCTCCAATTCTTGGGTATTTATTTATAACACTATTGTGTGGTAGTATTTTGGATATACGTAAGTGCTTGTATGGGACTTTATGACCTGTATGGTCCAGTACTCCAGTAGTATTAATGTTCTAATAAAACCATATGATTGTTCACCCAGTATGGGCTATGTTTATTAAGTGAAGTGCACTGACACCCTACTCCTCACCCAAATGGTGATATAACAACTCCTCTTCTACTACAAGTTAGGTTGTCAGCTTGCGGCAATGGCTATTACTTTCTGTTCCCCTTGAGCCTACCCTGTAGGTAGATGTGTGTGTTAATGTGTTTAAAAATCATTTGTAATTTCTTTTGCTTTCTCAGGAATAGCATTTCCATGCTTGTTTGCATTTTTACATTATGTATTTTCTTCCTTTTTTATTACAAAGGCTTCCAGTCACCCGGTTAACCCTAGTACCCATAATGCTCAGCTAGCACTAACAACTGTTAGTATTTTTATTTGCCTTGTTTATTGATAAACTGAAAATTCAGGGGGGTTGGAGGACTATATACAAATTCATTGTACGGTACTTATCACAGGATAATGGACACTTATGCAATAGTATATATTTGATCCATTTACTTGCTAACTATATATATGCACTTTGCTATACAACAGTATATGTTTTTACTTCAATCTATTTATTTGTTAACTACACATATGCACTGTGTTTGAAACAATATTGTGTATTGGAGGATCATAGTTATTTTATTAAAGGAATATTCCTAATTTTTTTCCTTCTTCCCCTACATTTTATGACTTCACCAACAAAATGGGATGTCTGATTGAAAACAAGATAGTGTTGTTGTGATATACAATGCATACATATACTTTTTATTGGGTGAAGTGCTCAATGGTGCTGGGTGTCTCCTGGTTTTTGTTTACACCTCATTGTTTAGTATTTGTCTGCATGGTTTGCATTCCATTGATTGATTGTACCTGTTTTCCCCTATGTCTACAATACAAAATAGAGAATTAAGAAACAAAACAGAAACTCAAACTGGTATTACTCCTTAATATATTTACCTAGCAGAGTACCCGGCGTTGCCCATTTTTTTCCAGTGATCAGTCCTGCACCTGCATATACACGCAATCGAATTCTAACAAACCCGCAACCTACCTGTCGTTACCTTCACCCACAGCTTTCTAAACAAACCTGATCCGCAACCCATTCAAACTCTCACCCACATTTAACTTAGGCGATCGATTCACCAACCGATGGCAGGACACGGGTTAGCACTTATCCCTAATTAACTTTAAGGATAAGTAAACTGTAAAAACAACTTTGGTTTAGTAGAAAGCTATGTCTTTAAAAGTAACGTTGGCTAATTTTTTTTGTTCTATTCCCCCTCCCCCGCGCACGCAACATGATATCAATGCGTGTGCACCTCAACGGGAACGGTCATGCGTGTGACGTCATCGTACCGCGTTTGCCCATTTTGCGGCGACGTGCGCACATGTCGACGTCATGTGATGTGCGCAGTGGCATACAAGTGGGGGGGATGGGTACAAGATGCTTGAGACGGCTTCATTTGTTGTGCTGGTGCTTAGAAAGGTAGGATAACTGTCTAGATTGGAAAGTATTAATGGATGTCACCTGGCGAATTTATAGTAAACTGGTCTCATATGTATGAATTAAAGTTACCAGTATAGAAGGCTGTATGTAGTGTTAAGCCTTCTATACACGCTCAACAGGCACCACAACCCCCAGATAAACAAGTGGGTGATTAACAGCCATTGTGAGTAAGTTAAAGGACCACTACACTGAAAAATATAAAGTTATACCTGCAACTAATAATTTAGCGGGAGGGAGCAGCAAGTATTACTACCTACCATTCTGCTTGACATAAACAGCAATAAGCTGTCGTCTTTTCTTAAAGTATTTACAGTTTCAGTGGTGTCAGTATTTCCACTAGTCCCCTAACTTATTCAATATATGGTTAGAAGCTCAGCAGACTGACACTGACAACACGGAACCCAAAAGTGCACAAAACCATTTTTGACAGCTGATTTTGACAGGACAATTTGTCAGTACAATGTTTAAACAAATGTCATTTTGATAGCTGTCCTAAAACAAACAGTTTGTATATTATTTATAGAAATGAATTATTTATAGAAAGTATAAACTTTGAATTTGGCTTGAAGGGCTGCATTTTGGAAGGGAATATGTGTGTTTTCTGCAGATTTTAAAACTCAATAATGGGAATGATGAGTTTGTAGTGAACGCTTGTTTGGGACAAAAAAGACATTTGTGTGTACCCAGCCCAAAGTGGTGCTAATTTTGATCCAATCAATCAGAAAGCTAACATCTGATTAGTTAGGGCAAAATTAGCACCATTTTCAATTATAATAACTTTTATTTAATCTCTCTGTATCTTTTTGATGATTGACTTTAGTTACCCTTTAAGTATGGCTGCCACAGTAATGGATAAGTAGATCAGTAGGTGTGTGTACCTGTGTCGGGTTGGGGGTTAAAAAAACAAATATTTTTGATGATTGGTCAAATTTTTTTTTATTACTTTAGTTACCCTTTAGGTATGGCTGCCACAGTAATGGATAAGTAGATCAGTAGGTGTGTGTACCTGTGTCTGGTTGGGGGTTAAAAAAACAAACTTTTTTGATGATTGGTCAAAAAAAAATTTTTGACTTTAGTTACCCTTTAGGTATGGCTGCAACAGTAATGAAGGGGTAGGTCAGTAGGTTATGTAACTGTGTCACATGGGGGTTAAAAAAACAAACCTTGGGGCGTGGCCTGGACCTCTGCATGGACGGACGCACTTGAAGGGAGCTCCGAGACAGCAACCCCAAACCACGCTGCAATAAGCATTCAACCTATCCATAGCTCATAACCATGAGGAGAAAGAATACCCCAAAAACCCCAACCCACACACCAAAACCCGCCAAACAAGGACCTGGACCGCTATTTTGGCAAAACTCAGAGAGACACGGCACTCTCTCCAGAACAGGAAGTACTAGGCCCCACAACTGAACCTCACAATGACTCACCTGAGGAGTCAGATGCAGAGGAACAGACTCCGGACCTTAGATCCGATCCCTACCTACCAAAAGAAACTAATTACCAAGGTGGAACACACGTGCAAGGCCGAAATATCGGCCCTCCGCCAAGACTTCAGGGAAGTCGCAGACCGCGTCTCTGATCTGGAGCACAGATATGAGGAACAACACCCTCCATACTATACAAACTTCCCAGGCACTCACAATTAGAGCCCTCTTAAACCATATCGACGACCTTGAAAATCGAGGCCCCCGGAACAATATTAGAGTGAGAGGCCTGCCTGAAACGGTCCCCACATCAGACCTCCCTGCGGTACTCCAAAAAATTTTCAATAACATACTGGGTCAACTCGATGTGAGGACACTCACATCGAATTAAATAGAGCACACAGGTCCCTCCGACCCAGACAATCAGACGACGCCCCCCCAAGAGATGTAATTTGTTGCATACACCACTTTCACACCAAGGAACAAATCCTTATTAATGCAAGAGGTTGCTTAGAAATAGAGCTTCAAGGGGCCCAAATTACTTTGTTCTCCGATTTATCCCAACGTACACTTCAACAGAGGAAGGCCATGAAGCCACTACTCAAAGAACTAAAAGACTCAGGCATTACTTATAAGTTGCTTTTTCCCTTCACTCTGCAAGCTAAAAAAGAACAAACTATAGCCACTCTGAGAGACCCTGAAAATCTACCAGCGTTCCTCACCAAGCTAGGCCTCCCAAAAATAGAACTACCGGATTAGGATATCCCCATATCAAATACCCCACTGCTGCCACAAGAATTATGGCAAACAATCACACACAAAAAACAAAGATCAATCAGACGACCAACCCAAAACAAGGAACTTACTCCCCAAGAGAGCTAAAAGCTAACTATGGGTAACAGCTCTATCCAACATAATCCCTCCCTTTATAGCTTACCCGACAAAGCAAGGTTGATAAAATATACCCAGCAAATACACTTGACCAACGTGGAGGGTGTGCAATTGGACACTTCATCCAGGGATCCAACAATGACGGATCAAAAGGACCACCACCCCAAGGGACATACATGCCCCCCAGGGAATTTTGGGGGCACTGCCACGAACTGGTACCAATTATACAGTTTAAAGCTAAAAATTTAAATATTGATGTTTTCTCTACTGCATCTTTCATTGATGTTTTCTCTACTGTATCTCTCTCTTTTCTCCCCCCTACCCCTACCCTCTTTACCTCCCAATCTTCCCCACCCATCAAAAGGTCACTAATATAAGCTTGTTTAAAATTGTCAAAAATGCCAACGGGGAGTGAGCTACGGATCTGCTCGTTCAACGCAAAAGGACTAAACATACCACAACGCAGGGCACAAATACTACACCACATGCACAAGGAACACATAGACATAATCTTCTTTCAGGAAACACATTTTAAGGCAGATGCAGCACCCAAAATCTACAATAAACACTACCAGAAATGGTTCCTCAGCAATAACCCGGAAGCTAAGTCAAAGGGAGTAGCCATAGTAATACATAAGACTTGATTTTGGTAGAATCAAAACAAGACACAAAATCTCTTTCAATTGGTAGAATCAAAACAAGACACAAAAGGCAGATTCATTTTTCTTAAGATACAAATGAATGGCACAACCCTAACACTAGCTAACATATACTTACCTAACACCCAACAGATTACAACATGCACCTCCTACTTAACACAACTACAAAACTTTAGAGAGGGACCCATCATAATGGGAGGCGACCTCAACATAGCTCTAGAACCATTAATAGACAGCTCCTCAGGCATCACACATACATCACATAAACTACTCAACTCACTTAAAAAGACACTACATAATAATCAACTGGTAGACATCTGGAGAACACTCAATCCCACACAAAAGGACTACTCCTTTTACTCACCCGTACATAATTCCTATAACCGCATAGATTATTTTCTAATCTCACACACACTTCTATCATGGAACCCAAAATGCCACTACGGCAACATCCTTTGGTCAGACCACCCTCCAATTCACTTAAACATAACTATTCCCAGGCAAGGAAAATCTAATTGGACGTGGAAATTAAATGACCAACTATTAAAAAAACAAGAATGCATAGACTCAATCAAAAAAGTCATATCCACTTTCCAAGAGACTCATGAGCATGATGACACTTCTTCACCACTACAATGGGAAGGCTTAAAATGCACCCTAAGGGGCCATCTCATACAACAAGGCTCAAGAATTAAAAAAGCTTTGAAACAGCAAATCACACAATTACAAGCAACTATCACACATTAGAATCCACGCATAAGAAAAGCAGGAACCAAAACACATATAAAGACTTGCTTAAAGCCAGACAAGACCTCCTAATTTTACTAGACTCAACATCCAAATCAAATCAAAGCTTCTATAATAGACAATTATACGAGTTCAAAGATAAATGCGGCAGGTCCCTGGCTAACTCCCTGCGTTGTAAATATACAAGTAACTATATAAATAAAATCAAACAGGAAGGGGGAAACATGGTGCACAGATCGGAGGAAATTGCTAAAACATTTCAAGATTTCTACGATAAACTCTACAACATAAAACCACACAACGACTCCAACCCAAGGAATATAAATTCATATATAACCTCCACATCTCTCCCCCAAATAGACACAGACAACCTAGCCACACTTAACGTACCTTTCACAGAACAAGAAATTAAGGAAACAATCAAATCCCTCAAAATAGGCAAAAGCCCAGGACCTGACGGCTACACAGCCAAATTTTACAAATTATTTAGAACAGAAATAACCCCATTCCTACTATGAGCCTTCAACTCAATCTCAGCTGAATGTCACTTCCCATCCCAAACCTTAGAAACACATATCACAGTTATACCTAAACCTGGAAAAGACCCGGCATCGCCCGGAAGCTACCGACCTATTTCCCTAATTAACCTAGATATTAAAATTTACGCTAAGATCATAGCCTCACGATTTAAAAACTTCATACCAACCTGGATAAATACAGAACAGGCTGGATTTGTACCTAACAGAGAAGCAAAGGATAATACCATAAAAACAATCACCCTCATCTCTCACGCACAAAGAAATAAAATCCCCCTCAGTCTTCTTTCCGGCCTTCGACAGGGTCAACTGGTCTTTTCTCAAATCCACACTGATAAACCTAGGCATAGGAGAAATATGTGTAAATAGAATTATGGCACTATACCAACAAAATACAGCCAGAATTAAAATAAACCGAACCCTGTAGGATCCCTGCAATATACGCAATGGAACCAGACAAGGGTATCACCATTATTGTACATATTAACAATGGAACATCTACTAAATGCTATCAGAACCAACCCTAACACAGGAGGAATACAAATTGGCACAAGAACCCACAAAATGGCAGCCTATGCGGACGATCTCTTATTATATATCACATCTCCACATATCTCAATACCCAATATACTGAAAGAGATAGATACATTCGCTAAACTAAGCAATTTTAAAATTAACTACCAAAAATCCGAGTGCCTAAACATCACCCTCCCAAAAGACACCATTGACCTCCTGAAATCAAACTTCCCATTCCGTTGGCAAACTCAGTAAATTACCTACCTGGGAACCAAACTATCAAATGATCTTACCAGCCTGTATGATCTTAATTATCAACCTTTAATAACGAGACTTTCCTCCGATCTGTGCTCATGGAAAAAAAAATGTTATTCATGGTTTGCAAAAATTAACATAATAAAAATGGACATTCTGCCAAGATTCCTATATATATACCAAACCATTCCTCTCCTCCCTCCAAAAACTTTCTTTGATAAGACTAAACAGCTCCTACTCAAATTCATCTGGGCAAGCTCACCCCACCGGCTAAAGTACTCCACAATGACCAGACATAAAAACACGGGCGGACTAGGCCTACCGGACCTAAACCTCTACCACAAAGCCGCTATTCTGACCCAAATTATAAACTGGACACATCATACCCAAGACAAGCTATGGGTGGAAATCATAAACGATATGCTTCAAATGCCAACACAAAATCTGCCATGGCTCACCCCTACAGACCGCCCTAAATCTATCCAGAAAATAAATCTCCTAAACAGCACTCTGAGAACCTGGGAAATGATAAGAACAAGATACAAACTTTCAAATAGACCTGGACCATTAACACCCATATTCTACAACCCTTCCTTTCCCTCCGGACTCTCTACACATACATTTCTCATCTGGAATAAAACAGATAACCCAAAATTACTACAAATTACAGAGAAAGCTTCCATCATCCCATTGTACGAACTGATCCAAGAAGAAACCCCCTCCACTCTACAACGTTTGGAATACAGCCAAATCTCCCACTACATAAGCTCTATCAAACTGAAAGAAACCACACATAGACTCTCACTCCTCAGATCCACCCTCATTTACCTATAAATGGGAAAAGGAACTCCAAACCACATTTACTGACCAACAATGGGAGAAATGCTTTAAAATGACACATAAAATGTCAATGGCAAGCAAAGTTCAAGAAAAAAATTATAACCCAGCAATATTACATAAGATCTACCCAAATACCCCAGCAACATGCTGGAGATGCCAAAAAGAGGAAGGAACAATGTCTCATATCTGGTTATCTTGCCCAATAATCCAACCCTTCTGGACATCAATCATAAAAATATATAACCAAATCACAGCACAATCCTTGACACCCCTCGCTCAATATGTTCTGCTATCCATGCTACCAGAAAGCTTAACATGTCCCACAAACAATCACTGGGTCCAAGAATTACTACATATAATGCGAATGGAAGACCTAACAGCATCAATATATGACAACCAAGACAAATTTCTCACAACCTGGCTGACATGGATCGCATTTAAGGAAACCGATACCTATAAAATGCTATTATCTACCTAAACACAGCCAAAATACCTCATGATAGAACTATCAAAAAAAGTGATGCTTTTATTGACAAGAATCGATAGAATACTTAACAACTGAATAGACAATTGTGTAAGATTAACATAAACCATAATACCTAAAGTGTCCACCTTAAAAACTCCTTCCCTCCCCCTCTTTCCCACCCCCTCTTTCCCTCTCTTATACAATGCCAACAGAAAGAATACTGAGAATTACCAAATTTTGAGAGTCTGCATACTCTCCAATGTTATTATCCTCTTTTTTTTCCATTCTCTCTCGTTAAATATATAAAATATTACAAATAAAGAATTAAAAAAAAAAAAAAGCCAAACCTTTTTTATTATTAATCAAAATTAATTTTTTAGTTCTCCTATATGCCCCGCACGTCTGTATTGAATTTCATGTCTCTAGCTCAAAAACTGTGGGAGGAGATACGGTCCAAAAAAGCAGAAGAATAAAACGGAAGAAGAAAAAAAAGAAGAAATAGAAAGAACAGTAATTTGGCTTTTTCAAGCCAAATTAATCAGACAGGGAGAACACTGGGCGTCCTGGTTTATTATAGATGCCCTAGAACCAGGGGCAGACTGGGCCGGTGGGCAGAGGGGCAAATGCCCCCCGGGCCGGTCTGTGCAGTAAAAACCAGGCCGGACCGTGCAGTGTCATGTTTAAAGGGCATGTCCACCCTGAAATTAAACTTTTAGTATACTGTAGGTAGCAGCTGCCCACCCCCAACCGCTATAATATATTTTTAAAAAACTGCCCAGATGTTTACTTACAGCCCATTCTCTCCCGCGCCGTCTCCTATCCAGCTCCCTGCTTGCGGAAGTTGCAAGCAGGGGCTGGTCCGCCATCCGCGTCTGTGATTGGCTAAGATGCGGCCAATCACAGACGTGGCTGACGTCATCGAAGACGCCGCGGGAGAGAAGGGTCTGTAAGTAACTATCGGGGCAGTTTTTTTCAAAAATATTATGGCGGTTAGGGTTGGGGAGATCTTATTTACCTTACCTGAAGAGGATTTCACGCTAGGTGCCACGGCCTCAGAGGATGGATCCGGATGGTGGGTGGGAGGGGGTGGGAGGGGGAGGGAGGGAGGGCTTCCCTGCGCATGCCTCAGACCTTGATGAGGTTGAGGCACAGACAGCCACAGGATGTCTCACTGAAAGCTTCTACACAACAGTTTACTGGACTTTGGAGGGGCATAACAGAAGAACCATTTGGAGCAGAGATTTAAAGGAGAACTAAACCCAATTTTTTATATTCCAGAATCTGAAAACAACCCCCCTAAAAACACCAATAAACTATAAAATGCCACTTTAGTGAACTCTGTTAAAGTAAATCAAAGCCTGTTAAGAACTGGATGAAGTATGTGTGTATGTGCAGTGTCAGACCACACCTCCTGACCTCAGTCACATGCTTTCTTGCTTTATCTGTCCTGTAAAAGGATTGGCTAGATATTATTAATGGGTGTGACCAACTGTAACAAGTTTGTGCCATAGCTAAGGACTGAGCATGTGCAGAACATAATGGTCGTTGACCAAACTGTCTGATACTAGAATGCTGAGAAGTAAATGTTTTTTAGGTAAATTTCCCAGCGCCTGTATCAAAATGAGAGGTAAAACACAGATTACTGGTTTTATATCAAGGTGTCCTGACTTCTGGTTCAGTTTTGTTCTGTGGCTTTAGTTGCCCTTTAAGGTAAGGATTTTTTGAAACTATAGAATGTGGACAGTATGGGGTTAAATTACAGTTTTGGGGGTGGACATGCCCTTTAAATAAAATTTTTTTGAAAAAGTTCAGTTTAAAAAACTTTATCAATGTTTTACACTGCATGGCCAGCCGGACCGGGACCTCAGGGGCGCGCCTACCATGAATGTTTGCTCACGGTGCGCCCCTGTAATATTCTGGCAGCTGGGGCCTGGGGGTAAGAAAAAAAAAGTTATGCGGCCGTCATCTCCTCTTTTCTCCTGCACACCACGCGCTCCCATTCAGTAGGGAATGTTTGTTGCTAGGGTGCCACTAGGCCCAGGTAGGGCAGGCCCAACTTCCTATGACATATATTCATGCATTTGTATACAGTTCTGCTGGGCATGTGATGGGGCATTTGATATACAAGTCTGTGGTGCTGGGCATGTATTGGGGCTTGTTCCAGCAGTCAGCCTACAGTTCCCAACAGCACCATTGTTCCAGTAATCAGCCTACAGTACCCAGCCGAACCTTGTTCCAGTATCCAGCCTACATTTCCCAGCAGCCTCTGTATCCTGCACCTTCCGGACTGTCAGCCTCCTCCTAAAAGCGTACTGTGAGTACCCGGCCGTCCGGCCAATTATTACACCCTGAAACACATAAAATTAAACACTTCACCAGGACCAGACGGATTAGGAAAGGAGCTCCTTCTAGGTAACGTTAAGTCTCCCTGCCAAATTTGAACCATTAAAACTCTTTCTCCAGCTACCTATCACTGTAATGGTAAAACTTTTTCCTCCCAGGCCTTTGTCGATTCTGGTGCCGCTGGAAATTTCATTGACTCTATATGCAGCACAATTGGGGCTTCCTCTCCTTCACTTGCAGCAACCTCTTCGAGTTCTGGCTATTGACAATAATCCGTTGGCTTCAGAATTCATCTCCAAATCTACCTACGAAGTCCTATTCCGCATTGGCATATTTCACCAGGAAGTTTATCTTTTCTTGTCATCCAAAGCCCTTCTGCTCCCCTAATTCTCGGACTCCCATGGCTCAGATTACACAACCCGTTATTGATTGGTCTCACAATGAACTCAAGTCTTGGAGCCCCTTCTGTTTCAAAAATTGCCTTTCTACTCATTGCACTACCATTACCTGTGAAAATAAATCTGAGAAAACCTCCCTGAGTGTTTATCATGATTTTTCTGATGTGTTTTGTAAAAAGCGAGCTGAGAAGCTACCACCGCACCGTTCCTACGATTGCCCCATCGATCTTCTTTCTGGTACTATGCCTCCTCGGGACGCACATACCCACTGTCTCCCTCAGAAACTCTAGCCAGAAGAGTACATTACTGAACATTTGTCTAGGGGGTTCATACGACCTTCCACTTCCCCTGCTGGAGCTGGGTCTTTTTGTTGAAAAAAAAGACGGCGGGTTACGACCCTCATCGACTACCGTGATTAAATAAAATCACAATAAAGAATCGGTACCCGCTCCCTCTCATCTCTGAACTGTTTGACCAGATAAAAGGAGCTAAAATATTTTACCAAACTGGATTTACGGGGGGCAACAATTTGATCCGTATACGCAAAGGTGACGAGTGGAAGACCGCCTTTAACACCAGGGACGGTCACTACGAGTATCTCGTAATGCCCTTTGGCCTTTGTAATGCTCCAGCGGTGTTCCAAGAATTTGTAAATGACATCTCCGGATATGTTGGGAATCTCTGTAGTAGTATATCTAGATGACATTTTAATCTTTTCTCATGATTTGCCCTCACCCGCCTCCATGTTAAACAGGTGTTACTACGTCTGAGAGAGAATAGCCTATATGCTAAATTGGAAAAATGTCTGTTTGAGTGTTCACAAGTACCCTTCCTAGGCTACATCGTATCTGCGCAAGGGTTCCAGATGGATCCTGTTAAGTTTCAGCCGTCCAAGATTGGTCTCTTCCTATGGAACCAAAGCTATTCAAAGTTCATTGGGTTTGCCAATTACTACAGACAATTCATTCAAGGGTTCTCGTCTATAATTTCTCCAATATTAGCCCTCATCAGTAAAGGTGGTAAGCCTCATTCATGGACCCCTGCAGCCCTCGAGGCCTTCAAACGACTCAAGGAAGCCTTTGCTGTTGCACCAGTTCTAGTACATCCAAATCCTAGTCTTCCCTTCTTCATCGAAGTTGATGCATCAGACTTGGGCGCTGGAGCCGTCCTTTCCCAGAGGCAGGGCACTAAAAGGAAACTCCATCCGTGTGCATATTTTTCCAAGAAGTTTCTACCCAACGAACGGAATTATGACGTTGGGAATAGGGAACTTCTTGCTATCAACTGGCCCTCGAGGAGTGGCGTATCTATTAGAAGGCACCTCTGTACCTATCACCATCCTTACCGACCATAAGAACCTTGAATACATCCGAATCTCAAAAGGTTAAATCCCCGTCAAGCACGGTGGTCTTTATTCTTTTCCCGATTCAACTTTGTTATCACTTACCAACCTGGTTCCAAAAACAAAAAAGCTGATGCCTTTCCAGATCATTTGTTGCTTCCGACTGTACTAATCAAGATAAGGGCTCTGTTATCCCAACCCTAAATCTGGCCTCTATATCCCCTCAACTTTGTTCCAAGATTCAAGCCGCACAAGATTCTGCCCGTCCGACACACTTTCTGGCAAAAGCTTGTTCCTGTTTCTCTTCGGAAAACTATCCTTCTGCATACTCACTGTTCAAGCAAGCTGGGCATCCCGGTGTTAACAAAACTTTAATATTATTGCCCGTTCCCTTTGGTGGCCCAAAATGAGAAAAGATATTAAAGACTTTATATAAGTGTGTACTAGCTGTGCTCAATCCAAATCTTCTAGAACCCTCCCCTGTGGTCTTCTTCAACCCCTCCCCATTCCATCCAGACCTTGGACCCATCTATCCATGGACTTTATTGTGGAACTTCCGCCTTCCAGAGAAACACAGTTATATGGGTGACTGTAGACCGCTTCAGCAAAATGGCCCATTTTGTACCCCTCCCTAAACTACCATCTTCAACAAGTTAGCTCAACTATTTTTTCACATATCTTCCGCTTTCATGGACTCCCTTCTGAATAGTATCTGACAGAGGTACTCAATTTGTTCCAAATTCTGGAGAGCACTTTGTAGTCCATGAACATCAAGTTACAATTTTCGTCGGCTTACCACCCACAGTCCAACGGGGCTACTGAACGCACTAACCGTCTTTGGAACAATATCTTCGTTGTTACATTTCCTTACCCGGATGATTGGCTGACCTTCTGCCTTGGGCTGAGTTTGCCATAACAATTCACCTCATGCTTCTACTGGGAAATCTCCTTTTTTGTGTGTCTTTGGGACTAATCCTAGATGTTTTTCCGCAAGATTTTCTTTTCACACAAGTACCCGCTGCCAATGACTCTGCGGCCCAGATGACCGCTATCTGGCATGCTACGGAAATCAGCCTTCAGAAATCTGCTTTGGTGCAAAAAACTGCAGCAGATAGGAGACGGGAGAACCCCCAGCGTATTCTGTCGGAATAAAGTATGGCTCTCTCTGCTCATATTAACCTACGGTTCCTTCCTCCAACTGGGACCCAAATTTATTGGTCCTTTTTCTATCCTGGAATTAGTCGGCCCAGTGGCTGTTCGCCTTCAACTTCCTTCCACATGCGGATTCCTAACTTTTTCATATTTCTCTCATCAAACCAGTATGTTCTAATCAGTATTCCACATCCTTACTACCTCCCGTTCCGATTTCCTTGATGGTCAGCAGGAGTTTGAGGTCGAGAAGATCTTGGACTCTAGATTTCTGGAGGAGGTCTCTGCAGTATTTGGTCCACTGGAAAGGTTTTGGTCCGGAAGAAGAGCTTGGATTAAGCACTCTGATTTGCACGCTCCTCGTCTAGTTAAAGCTTTCCACAGGAGTTTTCCAGGGAAACCTGGCCCGTTGGGTCCTGTGGCCCCCCGTAAGGGGGGGGGGTACTGTCACGAACTTACCTGCCGCTCCGGTCCCGCGCCGCACTGCACTCCGGGTGGGCGGCGTCGACGTCCATGACGTCACGCCGCCGACACGCCGGGCGGCGCGAAAGTTGAAAACCGGTGTCCTCCTGGACCCGGTGCCCGATTGTAGCATTCTGCTACCTCCCTGGCTCCTGTACTTACCTACCTTGGATCCTGCTCCTATACTTACCTTGTCTGCATCCATACTTACCTTGCCTGTATCCAGTACCTACCTTGCCTGTTTCCAGTGTGTCTCACCTTGCCTGCATCCAGTTACTTACCTTGCCAGCATCAACCTTCAGTTCCCAGCAGCACCTTTGGTCCAGCCTACAGTACCCAGCAGCACCATTGTTCCAGCAGTCAGCCTACAGTTCCCAACAGCACCATTGTTCCAGCATACAACCTTCAGTTCCCAGCAGCACCTTTGGTCCAGCCTACAGTACCCAGCAGCACCATTGTTCCAGCGTCAGCCACAGTTCCCAACAGCACCATTGTTCCAGTAATCAGCCTACAGTACCCAGCCGAACCTTGTTCCAGTATCCAGCCTACATTTCCAGCACCTCTGTATCCTGCACCTTCGGACTGTCAGCCTCCTCCTAAAAGCGTACTGTGAGTACCCGGCCGTCCGGCCAATTATTACACCCTGAAACACATAAAATTAAACACTTCACCAGGACCAGACGGATTTTCCTATAAATACTACAAAACTTTCGCCCCACAACTTCTAGACATGTACTCCATGGACCCATTGGCAGGCTAAGTACTCCATTGACCCATTGGCAGGCTAAGTACTCCATGGACCCATTGGCAGGCTAAGTACTCCATGGACCCATTGGCAGGCTATGTACTCCATGGACCCATTGGCAGGCTAAATACTCCATGGACCCATTGGCAGGCTAAGTACTCCATGGACCCATTGGCAGGCTATGTACTCCATGTACCCATTGGTAGGCTAAGTACTCCACGGACCCATTGGCAAGCTAAGTACTCCACGGACCCTTTGTCAGGCTATGTACTCCATGGACCCATTGGCAGGCTATGTACTCCATGGACCCATTGGCAGGCTAAGTACTCCATGGACCCATTGGCAGGCTAAGTACTCCAGTACTCCATGGACCTATTGGCAGGCTAAGTACCCCATGGACCCATTGGCAGGCTAAGTACCCCATGGACCCATTGGCAGGCTAAGTACTCCATGGACCCATTGGCAGGCTAAGTACTCCATGGACCCATTGGCAGGCTATGTACTCCATGGACCCATTGGCAGGCTAAGTAAATGGCCACTTATGCGTTTTCGCCATCTCAGACTTGGCAAATTCGGAATGGCCGAACGTAACGCAAAAATTTATTTTTCGCCATTTTATAAATATGCTTGAGCGGTTACCACAGCGATGTATGGCGAAAAGCGAAATGTAGCGGTAATGACCTTTCGCCACTGGTTATCACTGCTTTATAAATAGCGAAAAGGCCAAATTAGGCGAAAACGCTGCGTTAAATAAGGCGAAAAGTTTAACAAACCTTTATAAATAGGCCCCATAGTGTTTATTAATAACACCAGTTCTGAGCACCTGCATGGTTGTTAGCCATCTTAAGCACTTTGTACCCATCCCCCCATTATTCATCTGTATAATTGCTTGCACTTATCCCCTTGTTTGTGTACTGTGTATTTTATAATGTACAGCGCTGCGTACCCAAGTGGCAATTAAGTCTGGTGTGCACGGTTTTCTTTCTTTACTTTGAAACGCAAAAAAGGAAATTGATCTAAAGCCTCCATTACCCTCCTCACTCCTTACCTGCCTAGTTCCCATAATGCAGCAAATCACACAAAGTTATTACTGCATTGTGGGAACATGGAAGGAAGAGGCGCACAGAGGGTAAATACTGAATCTCCCTGCTAATTCACTGTAAATTTGTCAATGACTCTGATCTGCTTTCACTGCTTTAGCACACGTCTCCGATATGTCTTACAATGATAAGAAATAATAATAATAATAAAAATACCTTCAGCATGTATAGAAATTTAGAGGTAGGGGGCTCTAGCATCTCTAGCAAGACGGTGGCGTGACCCGATCCCTGCGGCCCAAACCTCCCTCGTCCCGCTATTTACCTAGCCACAGCATACCTTAACCAAGTCTCAACACACTGACTCTTCACAGCCCACAGAAATGGCAAATGGCTTCCTCAGTTGACATCTGACACAAAAACCCTCCATACACTATTAACACAATCCCATTAAGTAGACATATGGAGAGAACACTTCCCCACAGACAGAGATTATACATTTTTCTCACACCCACACAAATCCTACTCCAGAGTAGACTACCTATTCACTACAAATGATCTAATATACAAAACAAAATTACCCAAAATTCACTACATCACGTGGTCAGACCACGCTATTGTAGAGACTTCGATCTCTGATTGGGGTCTAATGAAACGCAGAGGTACCTGGAGACTAAACAATACGCTGCTTTCAGATGTCTTGATCTCCCAAAATATTAAGGATACAATCTCCCCATTATTTGGGATACCCATAAAGCGGTAAGTAGAGGCCTCTTTATCTCCCATGCCTCCAACCTGAACAAACTACACCAGAAGAAAATTAAGGAGGCCTCAGACCTTCTCCAAACCATCTCATCCACACATAAACAAATGCCAACTCAACAAACATATCAACAACTAATGGAAGCTCGAGCCTCCCTAAACAAAGCACTAGCCTAACAGGCAGCTTTGTACAATAATAAAACCAAAGCCCTATTCTATCAGTACGCAAAAAAACCACCCACATTTCTAGCTCGAAAACTCCACTCAAAACCCCAGCATACTCCGATACTGACCCTAAAGGATATCAAAGGCAACAACACTAAATGCCAAAAAAAAATATTAGAAAAAAAAATACTACCACTACTATAAAAATAATAAAGCTCCTGAAGTCCATACGAACTAATCAATAAAATCCCCCTCCCGGCGCTCTCTAGGGAACAGCAAGACTTCCTCTCACAACCCATAACAAGAGATTTCATTAACCCTGAAACACATAAAATTAAACACTTCACCAGGACCAGACGGATTTTCCTATAAATACTACAAAACTTTCGCCCCACAACTTCTAGACTGCCAAACAAACTCTACAACTCCTTTCATCAAAACTTCCTGACACCCCATATGAACACAGCTGCCATAACAATGATACCTAAAGAAGGCAAAGACCTCACACTATGCTCTAACTACAAGCCCGTTTCATTGATCAATACAGACCTTAAAATCCTCACCAAAATAATTGCCAACCGTCTGAATCCTATCCTACCCTCCCTGATCTACCTTGATCAATCCGGATTTATACCACACAGACAGGCAACGGACAACATCAGACGCACGATAAACCTGATCTCACGTGCACATAAACAGAAAACACCATTCATATTACTTTCACTAAATGCCCAAAGGGCTTTTGACATGCTGGATTGGACCTACATGTTTACCGTCTTACACAAATCTAACTTTCCTCAACTCTTAAGCTCAGCCCTGCAGATACTATATCACTCTCATGAGGCATACATACAACATATAGGATAAAGCTCAAAACCCTTCCCTAATAGGGGGGGACAAGACAAGACTGCCCCTATCCCCACTTATATTCGCTCTCTCTGAGCCTTTAGCTGAACTAATCCGTTCTTCACAAGACATCTCTGGTTTACGAATCGGTCCATCAACCCACAAAATTCTCTATTCGCAGATGATATACTCCTATACATAACATCCCCAACTATCTCACTACCCTTCCTTTTCAATAGTCTCCACCCCTTTCAGAGGGTCTCTGGATTCACAATAAATACAGATAAGTCACAAGCACTTCCAATCTTGATTTCAAAAACTGAAGTCTCAGCTTTACAACCACATTTCACTCTTAACTGGAAATCAAACAAACTAAAATACTTAAGAATCACAATCACTCCTCACTATGACTGTTTGTTGGCTAACATTTACCCACCCCCCACCCCTGCTCCAGAAAATTAAACAAGACCTTCTAAATTGGAACTCATTCCCAAACTCATGGCTTGGCATAAACACAATTAAGATTAATATCCTCCCAAGATTGCTCTGCTTCTTTAGAGCTCTCCCAATACATATCTATTGGAGAACTTTACAAATTTTGCACAAACAAATCAGAGCCTTTGTTTGGTCTCACGCATGCCTCAGAGTACATTTTAATATACTTATTAAAGGACATGTACACCCTAAAATCAACTGACTTGTATTTGGAAGCTGCAGCTTTAAGTAATGTGTTCCTTTTATTTTCTTCTAGGGCCCCCCTGAGCCTAACTGTGACCATCTGAAGTTACTGACATCTTGGGTTATGGTTGCACCTCTCACCTGTCCCGTTGCACCTCCCACCTGTCCCCAGTGCCCGTGCGTGTGACCTCACAGCGCATGAGCATTTGACGTCATTGCGCTGTGCCTACAGGCGCAGCGTGGCGCAATTATGTCAATCGCACACGCGTCCATGCATGCACTGATGTTGCACGCACGGGCACTGCAGGCACACGGATGGGAGGCGCAACGGGCCACACTTTCAACACAGCAAAGCAGGAGAGGAAAGAAATCTCGAGGGGGGGGGCCTAGGGGGAAAAAAAGGAACACATTACTTAAAAATGCAGCTTCCAAATACAAATCAGTTGATTTTAGTTCAAATAACTACAATTAAACAAGCCTCTTCAACAGAAAGTGGAAAATATTGGTCCAAGATAGAAAACTTTAATCTCTTTGGTTTACCATGGCTCCAATACCTCTGGCTCTCAGATCCTTTCCCAACACTCTACTACCAACTACAAACCACTTTCTATCCACCTGGGACTATGTTACCTGACGCTACACCCTCCACATCTTCTTCAACAAAAACTTTCCCCCTGGCCTCATACTCCAGAACATTCAAACAACACAATTCTTCCATGGGACTCCTTCAGAACAAAATTTAGATTATCTCCTTCAGCATTCTTCCCATACCTTCAACTACATCATTACTATTCCAGACAGAAAGCTAATGAGGATACAAAGAACTACTCAACCCTCATCAATCCTCACATTAGCATTGTGTATAAAATAAACAATATAGGTTCTGCTATTTATTTAATATGCTTTGTAACAATTCATCATCTACGGTAAGTTATTTGCCTGTCTGGCCAAGTCCCACAGTTTGTACAATAAATTTACTTTTGAGTTTATATAGTAGATTAATATAGATTTGCTATAAAACGACTTACTAAATGTTTGTAAAGTACAAAGGTGACAAGAGTCGGGGGAAATTCCCAACTACAATTTATAAGCACCAATGTTGTAAATAATGTTGTTTACCATCCTTTTTTTATTACTAGGTACAGTAGTTGTGCCAGTCAGGGAAAACAAATGGGCTGCATTGGGCTTGTTTTGAAAGGTTCCTTTGGAAGTGGGAAGGAGTTGGGTGGTAAGACTCCCATTAGTAAGGGCCATATGGAAAATTGAGTAATGGGTTCATCATTGAAAGATCAGCATTTATTTTACGATTAATTGGAGAGTTTTATGTTCAGCTTTGAAAGTTTGCCCATCTAAGGATTGTTACAAATGACTCCAGTGGTACAACGATTTACGCTGGAGCACTTGTGATAATGTTATTTAGATAACCTAATGATGTCTGCCTGTTCACACATATGCAAACAAGGAATAGAGACTTCTGGATAATTTCCATGTTTCCATGGCAGCTTTTAGGAAAGCTATATCTTTAATAAGACTTTGACAGCATTCCACAAGCTAAATGCAAAACCAGAGCGCCAACTACAGACCGGTTTCGGCTTTATTGAGCAATCATCAGAGTAGTGCAGGCCATGCAGTGACGTTGTGCTAGTGTGCTTCACTCTTCTGATAACGTGCCTTCTCATGGTTAAACCCCCAATGGTCTTAAAGTGCTGTTTTGTCAGATTAGCCTCCTGGTTGTTTCCTTTGAGATTTTGCTTGCCCTTACCTTTTGCATGGAATAAATGTCTAAATCTTTGACATCTGCTTGTTTATAAAATCTCTGCCACATATCCTGATCCTGTGACTTTTACCCGACCACACCATTGCTTGCTACTGATTAGAGGTGCTTCTTCATTCTCTCCTATGAATTCCTCAACGAGGCCAGTTACTTTATTCTAGATAGTGACCTGGTGTATGCAAAACATTCCCACCATTTAGGGCTCTGCTGAAGACCTGCATAGACTCAACAATCACGGTCGTATGATATTGTGATATCCCAATATTACTGGTATTACTACATATGTATAGTTCTGGTTGATCCAGGGATCCTTTCCAATTGCCATTTGGAGTCGGGAAGGATTCCCCCCCCCAACTGTTAGGTAGGGTTAAAGAGGAGGGTATAAAGTTTGAATAGATGAACATATGTCTTTATAGAACCTCCAGTACTATGTTACTATGTAACTGTTATACAGACATTATGGGTAGGATATAAAGGTTGGACTAGATGGACCTATGTCTTTATAGAACCTCCAATACTATGTTACTATGTAACTGTTATACAGACATTATGGGTAGGATATAAAGGTTGGACTAGATGGATGTATGTCTTTATTCAACCTCCAAAACTATGTTACTATGTAACTGTTATACAGACATTATGGGTAGGGTATAAAGGTTGGACTAGATGGACCTATGTCTTTATACAACCTCCAATACTATGTTACTATGTAACTGTTATACAGACATTATGGGTAGGGTATAAAGGTTGCACTAGATGGATGTATGTCTTTATACAACCTCCAATACTATGTTACTATGTAACTGTTATACAGACATTATGTGTAGGGTATAAAGGTTGAACTAGATGGACGTATGTCTTTATACAACCTCCAATACTATGTTACTATGTAACTGTTAGACAGACATTATGGATAGGGTATAAAGGTTGGACTAGATGGACATATGTCTTTATACAACCTCCAATACTATGTTACTATGTAACTGTTAGACAGACATTATGGGTAGGGTATAAAGGTTGGACTAGATGGACATATGTCTTTATTCAACCTCCAATACTGTGTTACTATGTAACTGTTAGGCAGGCATTATCGGTAGGTTATAAGGTTTGAAATGGACGTATGTCTTTATACAACCTCCAATACTATGTTACTATGTAACTGTTATACAGACATTATGGGTAGGGTATAAAGGTTGGACTAGATGGACGTATGTCTTTATACAAACCTCCAATACTATGTACTATGTAACTGTTATACAGACATATGGGTAAGTATAAAGGTTGGATAGATGGATATGTCTTTATACAACCTCCAATAATATTTACTATGTAACTGTTATACAGACATTATGGGTAGGTATAAAGGTTGGACTAGATGGACTATTCTTTATACAACCTCCAATACTATGTTACTATGTAACTGTTAACAGACATTATGGGTGGGGTATAAAGGTTGGACTAGATGGACGTATGTCTTTATACAACCTCCAATACTATGTTACTATGTAACTGTTATACAGACATTATGGGTAGGGTATAAAGGTTGGACTAGATGGACGTATGTCTTTATACAACCTCCAATACTATATTACTATGTAATTGTTAGACAGACATTATTGGTTGTGGGTTCTCTTTTGGAGGAGAGCGAGATGATCCGAGCTGCTCAGTTTAAGATAGACTGGATAGGGGAGAGATGACAGACCGGGAGACCAAGCAGTAGAATTTTCTAGTAGTCAAAACGGGAGATAATAAGGGCATGGACGGGCGAAGGAGAAAATGACAGGTCCTAGTGACATTGTTAATGAGATGATGAAAGGAAAGAGAGAAGTCAAAGATAACTCCAAGGCAGCGTGCAGATTCAACTGGATTAATGATCATAATGTGGTTTAATGATTCTACTGGGTTAATGGCCACCTGTACACAGTAGAGTGCCATCTGTACCAGGTATATATTTAAGGCAATGTAAATGCCCCAGGAAAGCCTACAACAGAAAATAAATATACGTCCCTCAGAAAAGATGGCGCTACCCAGAAACTTGGTCGTAAGCGATGGTTATAATGATGCACAGCCAGTCAAAACCCGGGCTTGTAAGCAAAGACAATTTGTTGAAAAATGAGCCAGTGAAATTGAGAGCAACTCCCCCCTCTCCCAGTCTGTTGCCCTGTACCTTTCTGGTTCAGTTATTACTGCTCTATTTGTCACTGGTAGTTGTGATAGATCTGTTCTTCACAAAGCGCCTATATGTCTTCTTGTTACTTATTGCTTACGGCAACGTGTCGAGAAAACAAAGACTAATGCGAGTTCAGTTATAAAGCAAACAAAAGCCGCGTATATGAAAGTGCGAGCAGATGTGCAGATAAACAGGCCAATGTGACTCCCTTCACCGGAGCAGCAGTTACCCATCAAATACCATATACGAACAGAGCAATGTAGTGACAGGTCTGGTGCAGCACACACTGTATAGTTTCATACAGGCTAATCTAGATATAGGAGAAACACAGTTTTCCTGAATGTGCATTAATCTATCTTTGTTTTAAAGGGCATGTTCACCCTTAAAACAAAAAAATTGGTCAATTGTCAGTTACCAGCCCAAACCTCATCTGATATATTTTTCACTTTATTACCTGTATTACTAACCAGATATCTAATTATCATTGTCCCCATTATGGTAGAGTAAGCTGTCAATCAAGGCTGTGACTGCTGACATCACAACCAATGATTGACTGCTGTTTCACCTGCACATGCTCAAGCTTATAAAAAGCTCACTGAGCAGAGGGACAAGATACCTTTGCTAGAAAGGAATAGAACTTATTAAATATCTGGCTATAAATACATGTAATAAACTGGTACAAATAGCAGTTACAAGTGGGAGGAGGGATACAAAGTGCTCACACAGTTAACAATCATTAATTATGCAGTTTAGATTTCACATAACTAATAGATGTCACCTGGCGAAGTGAGAGAGTTCCAGAGGTAGGGAGCAGTAAGAGAGAATAGATTAAGATGGGAGGAAGCAGTGTTCGTAGGGGGTTTGTAGAGAAGATTGCTATGTGAGGAGCACAGGGCACAACCAGGAACATAAGGGACCAAGAGAGAAGATAAGTAGGGATTCTAGGGAGGTGAAGTAGAGTGAAGGGATTTAAAGGTTAAAAGCAGGGTATTGAATGTGATGCTTTGTTTGATGGGAAGCCACCCTATGGTGGAGAGTGAAATGATCTGAGTTTAAGACAGGAGAGAGGACAGAGGTGACAGGCTGGGAGACCAAGTAGTAGAATGTTACAGTAGTCAAGACGGGAGAGTATAAGGGCATGCATGAGCAATTTAGTAGTGAAGCAAGAGAGGAAACGGCGGATCTTGGAAATATTACAAAGGAGAAAAAACAAAACATCCTAATGACATTGTAAAGACGATGATAGAAGGAAAGATTCAAAGATTACTACAAGGCATCATGACCATATTGCCAAAAGAAACAGAGAAGGGTGGATTAGGTACCAGTTTAGGGGGGGGAGGGGGAAGATTAGAAAGTTTTAGAAAGACTGAATCAGGGCTTATTGATATCAGTCTTGTATTAAAATTTAAAATGTTTCTGTAGTCTTAAGTTTTAATTCTTACCTTTTCTCCTCCTCCAACGTTATGATATGGTACCCAAAAAGAACAAAAGCCCAATGAATAGTTCCCCTTTAAATGCAATGCCAGCATTATCTTACCCAGACATAGGCTATGTAGCTGTTTTCTTTAGAGAGTCTGTGATGATGGGGAGTGTCTTCCCTGTTGTTGTCTGATTGGGAAACATCAATTCCATTTTAACAGTTACATTAAAGCTCCAAGTACCCAGCTCCATGCGCCAATGCGATATTGAATCGCGAGCGCCAGATGCACAGGTGTCTTTTACGTAACCCGCACATCCGGCACTAATAAGGAGTTTGACCTTTGCAGCTTTTTCTCATGTGTGTATTTCCTTTTTAACTATCCTATTTTAGATCTTTGTCTGCCCGGTGCATTTTTTGGATAATAGGTGAGCTCCGTATCTCATTCCGTTTCTTATACTATGTGATAAAATGTGCTAATGAATCACCGCTCTTTATACGAAACTCAGAGGACTCGATTCCCTTAGAGCCCATAAACCCTTATATCACTAATGGTAAAACCTCATTCCTCTGGCATGAAGTACAAGGATAGGATTAGGTTTGGATCCATTGAATGAAATCAATCTCTTTACCCAAAGCTCTGTGTCTTTATAACCTGCGGGCAATGCCTTGATGAAAGTCCCTGCACGTATCATCAATGTACCAGTGGCTGATAAATATTCGGACCGGTTAAATAAGGCGTAAATAGTTGCGGAGATACCTTGGCAAGTGCGGTTTGTTTAAACATGTGGGTTATTAAGCCCATGATCTTGGTAAACGGGTTGCCGGATTCTGAGGCTGCCTCGTCTGGGAATCTCATCATCCTTTCCCATTCTTCAAAGCTGCCGTTCATTTCCTGGGTGGCAAAGGATAAAAATAAACACAAGTTTAGAATGAGAGAGGCCAACATGATCAATACGGCTCCGGAATATCTCTCACACACACACAGACGCTACCAGTGATACAAAGATTCCTAGGGCCTAAGCAACTGAACAAAGAAAAGAAAAGATCAAAACTCTATGGGTTCTAGTCATGTGACCCAGCCAAAAACAGACATCTGACAGGCAGGAGGTCATGCAGTATGGCCCCTCCGCTAACATCATAAATCAATGAGAAAAGAAACCCTGTTACTTAAAGGGATCCCGACGCATTAAATGCAAGTGGAGCAGGATCATTTTTTATTGTCTGCACGTAGGTTTTCAGGGAGTTTTTAATTTAATCTAAATAGGGTACAAGCTGTGAATTACTATTTAACTTGTATTGTACCCATGGGGCAAAAAAGGGAAGGTAAAAATACATCTATGGATCATTCTGACAGCGTCTTTTATCACTGCCAAAGTCAGAGGGAAACAGAAATAACCAGCTATGTAAAGAAAAGGGTAAATCCACCTACAGTCAGAATACTTACCTTACTGTGTAGAGCAGTAATTTGTGGTCTTTTTAGCTCTATTAAAACTATTACCCGCCAATCTATTTATACAGATATCGATCTACTCTGTCTGTAATCTGTCTATTAATCATATATGTACATAGAGATCTGTTTATATGTAATATGTACTGTATACAGATATCTATCCATATAAAAGGTGATATGCATGTATGTACTGTATTATACATAACATAATATGTATGTACCTATGCATGTATGTACTGTATTATACATAACATAATATGTATGTATCTATGCATGTATGTACTGTATTATACATAACATAATATGTATGTACCTATGTATGTATGTACTGTATTATACATAACATAATATGTATGTACCTATGTATGTACTGTATTATACATAACATAATATGTATGTACGTATGTATGTATGTATGTACTGTATTATACATAACATAATATGTATGTACGTATATATGTATATATGTACTGTATTATACATAACATAATATGTATGTACCTATGTATGTATGTACTGTATTATACATAACATAATATGTATGTACGTATGCATGTATGTACTGTATTGTACACAACATAATATGTACGTACGTATGTGCTGTATTATACATAACAATATGTATGTAAGTATATATGTATGTATGTACTGTATTATACATAACATAATATGTATGTACCTATGTATGTATGTACTGTATTATACATAACATAATATGTATGTACGTATGCATGTATGTACTGTATTATACATAACATAATATGTACGTACGTATGTATGTATGTACTGTATTATACATAACATAATATGTATGTACGTATGTATGTACTGTATTATACATAACATAATATGTATGTACGTATATGTACATATGTATGTATGTACTGTACTATACATAACATAATATGTATGTATGTATATGTATGTATGTATGTATGTATGTACTGTATTATACATAACCTAATATGTATGTATGTATGTACTGTATTATACATAACATAGTATGTATGTATGTATGTACTGTATTATACATAACATAGTATGTATGTATGTATGTACTGTATTATACATAACGTAATACTGAGAAGGGGTCACCTAGTTGGAGTTGACTGTATCAGTGACTGCAGTTTAT
The DNA here is from genome assembly GCA_019447015.1 of Hymenochirus boettgeri. Taxonomy (NCBI): domain Eukaryota; kingdom Metazoa; phylum Chordata; class Amphibia; order Anura; family Pipidae; genus Hymenochirus; species Hymenochirus boettgeri. The sequence continues at coordinate 213,613,651 of CM033475.1, read as the reverse complement.
TAAAGGCGGTGAGTCGTTTTCAGCCTAGATGTCATCCCCTATGCTGTTGCAGAATAACATTAACGTTTAAGGAGGGACAGGACAGCTTATAGGGTCCATGGCTACCACTCTCTAGTTACTGGGCGATATAATCTGACACGCCCCCCCCAGAGGTACAGGCGTGGGTGGGACAAAGTCTAAATAAATGGCGCGACTGATAGAATGGCGCGAGTGGATGATTTAATTGTTAGGCGACCCAGCCCGACCTTACTCACAGGGATTCCTGGATGGAGTGTGGATTAAAGGGGAGCTCCACTGCTAAACAAAATTATTGCTATTCAGTTTTATTTAAGAACAGGAGATAAAGGAGCTGTGTCCTACCTCCCGTTCTTCAATAAAACCTGCAGGAGCCGGGAGAGAAGGTAAGTAAATTACCTGATCTCTCGCTCCTCCACCGTGTCCTCCACAAGGACTCTGCGCATATGCATAGAAGACCGAGTCCGTTGGGAGTGTGTGATTTATTTGCTGCCCTTTGCCCTGCTTGCAGTCCAATTCCCTCTTGACAGGCATTATATACAGGGAGATTCAATAAAAGTTCTTATCGTTTAACATGGTGCTAATTTTGCCCCAACCAATCAGATCTTATTTAACATTTGAAAGCTAACATCTGCTAAAACGCTGCTGCATTTTTTCTACGTTAGAAGTGAGGGGCCCATCGGGGTTTTACCCGGTGTCCCGGCAGGCCAGTCCAACACGGATACTCTAAATATCTAAAGAAAATTTACAACCAAGAAATGTTTTTCTATAGATCCTAGTTTCTGTTCATTTATGTTCCAATGATCATCCAATCACATCCAAGCTCTGCTACCAAGTGGAGGTAGTGGAAGAGAATTTCATTTCACAAGACATGTACCATGGCAGGAAGGAGCCCAGCAACAAGGCAAAGATAATATAGAAAATACCATCACCAGGGGCGTACCTACCAGGGGACCAACCGCGGGGGGGCCGGGAGCCATCATCTTCTTATTTTTCCTATGACAGATATAGCCTCCTCACAGAAAACCACTGTAGATGAAGCACAGATAGGGGCCCCATCATAGTTTTGCTGGGGGGCCCAGTGATTCCTAGTTATGCCACTATCACATGTCTACTGGGGCCCATACACGTGTATGGGCAATCGTACGGTAATTGAGCAAAAAATGTTTAATAACAGCCCAACAGGCACATTTTGATTGTACAATTACTCAATCATACAACCGGGAGTTGGTTCATGTATGGGCCCAATAAGATGCACAGCTTCCCAATTCTTCACCTCTCTGCTTCGCTTTTCAAGGCAGATAGTGACCTTTAATGGTTAGCACGAATGCCTTGCAACATAAAGGTCATGAGTTCGAGTCCAGCCTTGGACACATTTGCAAAGGAGTTAGGTATGTTCTCCCTGTGCTTGAGGTTTCCCGCCACATAAAAACATGCATTAATAGAGGCAGAGAGAGCATTGTGTATGGCTTTGACAAACGTCGCCTTGTCCACTTGGTGTCCATTAAGAACCATTTGGAGGGCGTGTTTAAGTCTCCAGATCCATCCAAGATTTAGGAGGATAAAGAGTCCAAACTGCAGCTAAACGGGAAGAGGAGCAACTCGACTACAGAGGAGCAGCGCGCGCCCAAGTAAGGTAGGTTCCCTATCACTGGTCATTACCCCATTACAATAAAGGGAGTGTGGCCCCTGTGTGCAGCACAATAAAAAGCACAGTTTGGCAATTTATGTTGTCATGTAGTCCTTCAGTTCCTACCTAAATCCATCCAGACTAACTTGCTCATCAATACTCACATTTCCTGCTTAACCGTTGATCCAGAGGAAGGCAAAAAAACCACCCACCAGAATTATGAAGGGGGGAAAAAATCCTTCCTGACTCCAAAATCCCTGGACTAACTCCACTTTTGTATCAATACCAGTAAAATGCAACATTGTTTAGTTTTAGAAACTGACCCAGCTTTTTTTTTAAACTATACATTTAACTTGCCATTACCACATCCAATGGAAGACAGTTCCATTGTTTTACCGTTCTCACAGTGGAAAAAAAACCTTTCGAACTTGAAGACTAAACTTATTTTCTTCCAGTCTTAAGCGGGTTCTGTGTGTCCTCTGACATGTTCTATTGGTGAACAATACCCCAGATAGTTTATTGTATGGACAGTTAATGTATTTATGCACAGTAATCATATCCCCACGCAAGCGCCTTTTCTCCATTGTACATAATTGTAACTTATCCAATCTGTCTTCATATTCAAGCTCCCCTATTCCCTTTACATAGTAACATAGTAATTAAGGTTGAATAAAGACATACGTCCATCAAGTCCAACCTATTCACTTTTTTTTTTTAACCCTAACTAACAGTTGATCCAGAGGAAGGCAAAAAACCCCAGCTAAAAAGGGGGAAAAAATTCCTTCCTGACTCCAAACGGCAATCGGAAAGTATCCCTGGATCAACCAGATCTATATGCATTAATACCAGTAATTCTCAATATTCTTTAGTTTTAGAAACTTATCCAGGCCTTTTTTAAAGTTATTCAATGAACTTGCCATTACCACATCTGCTGGAAGACAGTTCCACAGTTTCACCGTTCTCACTGTAAAGAAACCTCTCCTAACCTGAAGATGAAACTTCTTTTCTTCCAACCTTAAAGGATGTCCTTTATTAATTTAGTCGCCCTTCCCTGAACCCTTTCCATTTCCAAGATCTCCTTGTTGTACACAGGATTCCAAAATTGCACTGCATATTCCAAATGAGGCCTTACCAATGCTTTGTAAAGAGGGAGAATAACATTTTTTCTCCCTTGAATCCATACCTCCCTTTATACAAGAAAATACCTTGCTGCCTGTAGCTGTTGCCGCCTGGCACTGCTTGCTGCTTGCTTTAAGTTTGTTATCCACCAAAACAGGGATTCACTTAACACAGAGCCTTTTATAGTATAAGCATCACAAGGATTTTTAAGTCCAAAATACATCACCTTACATTTATCAACATTGAATTTCATCTGCCACTTAGCAGCCCAATGTGACAATCTATCTAGATCCCTCTGCAACGATTGCACATCCTCTGTAGCTTTAATTGGTTGACAAAGTTTTGTGTCGTCAGCAAACACAGAAACTTGCTGACAATACCCACTTCCAAATCATTAATAAATAGTATAATTAAATAAAATTAATTTAAAAAAAAACTGTGGCACCCCACTTAGCACTTAAGTCCATATTGATAAAGCCCCATTTTGATACATTATAAAAATAAGAAGACTGAAGAGCCTCCTTATGATTCAGACATAAATAAATCTAGTTATGTGGACAATGGTGTTTCTTTCCTAAAAGTACAATTAGCTACTGAAAATGGAACTCCAGCGATCCCCATATAACATTTAATGAGAATGTATTTCCTGTCTGTCTGTGCTAACAATTCATATACGGTTGTTTCCCACTCACTGAAGGACAGAGAGCACAGGGAAGAATGTACCATTGTGTCCTTTTTTCCTTTTGCACTTGTGGTCCACACGGCGATGTCATGAATGTGGAACCCAGTCAAAAATGTGTTTGTGGAATGTGGCTAGAAAATGTTAATTAATTACAATTAATTACTTGGGAAAAATGAATGTTAACATTGTTCTGTGGAAACCTTAATACCCAATTGATTAAACTAGGATGAATAAAGGATACATGCTTAGCAAGTTAAAGGGGCATTTCCGACACCAAAGAGTATTGCTAGAATTCTCAGCTCTGTAAGTAATGACGTCCTGGAAACCGTCTAATGTAAAATCAGCAAAAAGCAGGATTGACACGTTTACCATAAACTTGTTGTAAAGGATAAACAGGAAAGTAAGATAGGGCCCCTTTGGCTCCCAGGCCCCCTGCGGTTGCTCCCCCGGTAGTTACAGTATGCCCATGAGCGCTGATAAAATGTCCCCCTATTGTGTTTGTGGAGGTTCTCATTAATCCAGGTCATAATATGTCTGTTGTGTTCAGTTAGATCAACTGGACTTAAGATGTTTCACTAGAAATCCGGCTGGATCTCTCAGTTCAGAATGAATAATCTGTTGGCACAGCATCTTTCTCAGACTTTATTTCCTAATAAAACCTTTATAGGGAAATCTCATTCATGAAGCTGGGTTCACACAGGACAGATATTTGAAAAATGACAGACGGGATCTGCAAGATCCTTGCAGCCAAGGGAAATTTTCGGTCTTTCCTGAACAAGCTCTTGGCCGACTGGAATGTTCAGTGTATGCGCGCTTGTTTGGGAAAGCGACCACACACAGTGCCGATAAAGGTACTGTGTGTACCTAGTTTAAGTACACTGTCAAGTCCCAACTAGCATATAACAGCCCCTAACCCCCCCCCCATTGGAGTCAATGAACATGCAGTGTACCTAAAAAATAAGCATTCAAGTGGTGTTTGTTCAGAGTGGCAGTTTATAAGCATTTCAAAAACATGCAGGGCGATGCACCGAGCGCCGCTATCGGCAACCCGTTGCAAACAGCCCAGCGATGTTATACGCCGATAGCGGCGCTTGGAACATTGCTACTTGATGTGTACTATTCCGGCATTTCCGGCAGCTATTAGCTGTCGTTGAAAGTGCCGCAATAAAATGCCATTTTCGGCATATAACATCACTTGCGGCGACTGCACTGTTAACTTTTGCGTTAGCCACGCAGCCGACGCAAGGAAGGAGTTAAAGTCACGCTAACCAATATAACATCGGTTAGCGCAACTTCAACTCCAAATCAGGAGCGATGTGCCCGTTGGTGCATCGCCCTAATGGTTTCTTTAAAGGGGGACAACTTCAAACTAATGCTTAATTAAATTGCACTTCACTAGCTTGTCGTTAGTCGGATGTTCTAAATAATAGTCTCTAAATCATGTTAAGGAGTAACAGGCATTGTCCTCTTGTGCTGCAGAAGGTCTCCTGGTCCCTCCTCTTTATCTCCCCATATTATAGGACAGGCTGCATGGCTATTGCCAATCAGACTGTCTGTGTGGGTCGGGGATTGCTAATATATGGTATGTGGGAGCCCGCATTAATAGTTCTGTTGCCTAATATGCATGATTTAATTTTAATAAAGTATACCAATTTATTCTGATTTGGCAATAGTGATCGACTATTGTTTTTTTGCCTTGATCTCCCTTTACTTTCAAATATTAGGAAATGGCTGTCAAAATATTGTCCGTCTCCATTGTTCTTGCACCTTGTAGTTTTTTTATATTAATGCGTATTGTATTGAGCAGGAAGACAGGATTTCATGCTGTCTGCCATCACAAAGTCTTGGGGGAATCCTACACAGATGAAACTTGTTTGGTCTGTTACAAAGAAGAAAGATCAAGTAAGGACTGGTAGCAAGACACCATCTGCTCATTGCATTGAAATCTAGGAAGTATTTGCTTTGAATTCTTTTAAAATCATCTTTCTCACAATGAAACGTGTGCTTCAGGACACCGAATCTTGGGATTATTGGCCACAGAATTCTAATATGAATTACCATTATGGGGCATATTTACTGACCATATTTCATGCCATAAAAATAACGGCGTTTTTGTAAAATATATAAAGGGACCAATAGGCAGCACACACTGCTTTCTGTTGGGATAATCCCATTTATTGTGAAACACTGAATGTAAATAACGGTTCAGGCATCTCTGCCTCCCATCATCAGGTGTTAATAAAATACTGATCTTTCAATCAATGGACAATACAGCCCAGCCAGGAGAATTGGTATTTTGTGGCATGGTTTATAATTTACAATGTGGTCATAAAAATAACAATGTGGTTGTACAGAACTCATGCCAAGTGGTGTTTTATAAGCGTGGTAAAAGCACGCTATCCCAATTTTGCAAAAAAATCCCCATGAACATTTAGAGGTTTCAATTAAATAAACTGCACAATATGCCACATGATGTATCATTTGCACTATTTGGAACCAACCGTAATCTCTATACAAAATACTAAACCAAAGAAAAACACCATATAGCCATATTGGCATCCTTTAAATTTCCAAAGTAAAGTTTCCAGTGCACCCTTTTGCTACCGAGCCGGTTTGGACTTTCCATACATTGCGAATGGGTTAACCCATTATGCATCATTAACGTCAGCTATTGGTGGTAATTTGCAAATAGCTAGCATTAAAGCTAGCAGCTATTAAGCTCGGTACATTGGTTGCAACCACCGTAATTACAGTTTTAAAGCTCATTCATCCTTGGTACATCAACATAAAGGGGTCTCCGTACATTGCCCCTTATATCTCTTGAACACCTAAACTGAGCCTGGTTCTCTATTTTGCTTTATTCTGTGTATCTATAGCAGCCCTGGCTCTGGTGTTTATCCCTCCTGGTGTCACGCACTGATGTGTGGTTGTTCTTGTTTGTAACAATGAATCGTTTTTTCTGGATTGGCTCCAGGGCTGTAAAATTTCCCCAACTCGGCCCATACAAACAATTTTTTGGTTTTGGGTCCTTCATTGCTTTCCCACAGCAGGTAATCCATCAGCTGTAGAAACACTGCTCACTTCACTAGCCAAATACTTCTGTGTTTGTCTTTGGTGATAATTCTCTCCACGGAAGCTTTAACTAAATTAAAATGTAAAAAAAACATACAACATAAAAACATACGATAAAAGTACCGTATAGTCTCTACTGGGACATTTCCTGCCTAACAGTTGATCCAGAGGAAGGCCAAAAAAAAGCAAGTATGAAAGCGAAATATATTTCTTCCTGACTCCAAGTGGCAATCGGAAATTTCCCTGCATCAACTCCATCTTTATGTATCAATACCAGTAACTTGCAACATTCCTTGTTTGCAGAAACTCAACCAGTTTTTTTGTTAGTTTTTTTAAAGGAAAAGTGAACTATTCCTTAAATGTTTTGATTGATGACTGGGAGGTTAAGTAGCTATGTCTTACCTTCCATTCTTTAATCAATAACTCAGGAGCCAGGGACGAAGATTGAAAAAAACGCATATTTTGCGCAAATCACCGCAGCAGAAATGACAGGTCCTGACCGCTTCTTGTGTCTAGAATTAGAACCAGAAAGCGGTTAGGAATTTTAGTGCTGATGCCGTGGATCTCGCGAAAGGTAAGTTTCACTTATCGTCATCCCTGAGATATTGATTGAAGAAAAGAAGGTAAGGCATAGCTCCCCCTGGTCTTCAATTAATACAAGTTTCAAGTGAACTATTCCTTTAAGTATCTAATAATCCTGCCGTTACATTTGAGCTCTATCAAGTGCCTATTATCATAAACTCTTCTGTTGTGTGCATTTACAGGTAACAGTTGGTATGTGAAAAATTCTTTGTGGGAAGTTTCCTCTCCTAGTACTGCTTTATGATGATTACTGAGCATGCTTGCCCTCACAGAGAGTTGTGCCTTATAAAGAGGGCATTGGTACTAGTCGGGACCCTCTTTTAGGCTAGACGCACTATAGTTCTCACCTGGATGTCCCAGCAGGCACCTAGCTGTAGGTCGTAGAAAGCAATGATCAAAGTGGATCTTCCCCTAATCATACTGATATGAAAGAGGTAACCTAAGCAAATTCATCAAAATATGGATGCCTTGGTATGAATATATGGGAATCAATATAACAAACTAATAACCAGTAAGATATTTGGAAGAATAGAGATTTAATACATCCCATGAAACAAACATAGAAGTCAAACAGCAAACTGGTATAAGGTAAACTAGAGATCAGCTATATGTAACCCGGTTGAAATCACAATGTGAACCCATCACCTCCCTTCCCCATCCCCTCTCCCAGGTTATTATATGTTTATTAAATGTAATTATAACAAACAACGGATATAATGTGAATACTGTAAACTTTGAATTCAAAATGTATACAACCACTGTGTAATAAATGTAATATGTATCTATATATCCGTGCCAAAAATAAAACATGTTTAAAAAATAAAAAAAAGAGGGTGTTGGTTAAGAGTGAGAAGGGCAATATTTAGCCTGAGCAAAACAAGTGCTACTGACGGTATTTTTTTTCTATTTTAAGATGGGGCAAAGTTTACATACCCTTTAAAATCAAAAGATTCTGAATGAGAAATGTATAGTTACACATCTTCCTGACATTTTGTCATTTGTAGAATAAAAGTGAGTTATGGTATAACTGAGGTAAATGGAAAAATTATTAATAGGCAGGTACAATTAAGTATACTAGAGGTGCTAATGCTATGGTACATTTGGAAAACAGTCAATGTCTTCCTTTTCCAGTCTTGTATTATGGAATACATACTGTTATAAGAACACAAAGAGCTAATTCCTGTTCATTTAATCACTTCAAAATTAGAGGGAATTTTTGTTCTAATGGTGTTGGCGTTTGTCAAAGAATTTCCATTACCAAAAAGGCAAAGGATACAGCGTGTCTATATAAATGCTAGATGTACCCTAGGTATCTGGTTATATTTGGTTGAAAACATGACAGAAGTTCATCCAGTTCATCAAACTTTTCATGCAAAATCCAACAACAGACACATGCAGCTCGAGCTCCCATGGTTCAACTTACACAAACCTCCTCAGGGGCATAAACAATCGCATACCAATGAGTTTTGTAATGGACATATACACCAATGCTCCTTATAAACCACCTCCAGCCTGCAGGGGGTATCAGTGAATAATGAGGCAAAACATCCCTGCTCTCTATGGCGAGGAGGAGAGAAATTGAAAGTAGATAGAAGTGTGTGGTGATGTGCTTCTGCTGGGACTGATCTGTTTGTGCTTCTTAAAGCTTGGTACACACAGTACCGATAAGGCCCCGATACCATCGGATCCGAAAGTATCGGGCTTTATTGGTACTGTGTGTACTTTGCTTTTCCGTACGAGCACGCGCGCCTGCCGAACGTTCGGGTTGGCCGAGTGCTCATTCGGAAAATTGTTGTATTTCTTAAAACAATAAACATACAGTACACGTATAGCGAGGTCCATTTTTTTCTCCTATGCAAAAATTGTCCTGGTGTGTCTCAGTATGTTTAGGAGGCGATGATTCTATATATTGGTCGCTATCAAGCTGAATTAGTCTAAACCCCATGGTACCCGATATACTATCTAGTGTGTGTTTCCCCCTATTTAGCACTGGCCAGGCCATTTCTAAAGCTTTTTGGAAATAGCTTGTGCTTCTTTGTAAATGGTAAGTGCTATTTGGTTTAATTACTCAGGTTGTTGGTTGGGGGACTTGATTGTAAATGCACTATGGACTTATTGCTAATAAGACCTAAAATGAGGGGGCTTGATGCAGCATGCAAGGTTACATACTGGGCAAAGGGCCATATTTATAAAGTGCGGTATCGTTATGTTGCGATACCGCACTTTTAATCTGCATTGCACGAATCATAAATTTAAGATCGCTGCCGTAAATCTATGATAGCAGCCGTAAATGGACGATAGCAGTCGTAAATGTTTTAAACTTACGATCCCCCATACAATACTACTGTGGTATTTCAGTACCACATGGTACCGAGATCATACTTTTACGATAACCTGCGATATCGCAAGTTTGCGGTGCCGCGAGTTTTTAAATATGGCCCAAAGTATGTAAATAAACCTCAATGTTTTAAGAACTTTTTTTTAAGGGGAAATTGCACTAATAATTCACCATTTTTTCTGGCCTATAAATTAGTAAATAATATGATTTATTTTGTTTTATAAATATTAAACAAGGGAGAAGAAAGTAAAATCTTGGCAACATAATAAAAAAAAATTCTTGTCAGGATGTTAAAACTTCACGGAGGCTATTAAATATTCCACGTAGAGTTTCCATAGTCCGGCATGACTGGTCCTTTGTGTACGGTTGTGGTACCCAGTAAGCAAATGTTATTCACTTTATTAGCAACAAGATTAGATATTTTCTTTCTGTGTCACCACAATCACAAGCAAGGGAATGTGTAGGTTATGGTTATTTTCACAAAAGCTATTTTGGCCATCACTTATTGGTTAGTATTGGATATAAATTTCTGTGTGTCTCAAAATATTAATATCTTTTTGATATTTTATCTCAATAATTAATTCAACTGCAATGTAAACATTCATTGGTGTATTTTTCGTAAATAATTCAGATTAGAATAAAAGGAGATTTTAAGTAAAACCTTAAACTTTTGAGCCAGGCCCCTGACACCCCAACCTCTCTTCTCCCCAATCTCCCAACTGGTGATACAATCAAAAGTTTTAAACAGCTGATCACTCATAGATAAGTAAAGAGGTTCATGATCAGCTCTTTAAAACACCAGTACTGGACTGGAAGTAGTTTTAAACAGCTGATCGCATGCACCTTTACTTATGTACACTTAATCAACTTTTTATAAACTTCTGATCATGGTACTAGTAGGGACTAGAGCAGGCCCTCTTTGCTGAATTTATGAGTTCAACGCTGAGGACTCACAGTCAAAATCATAGAGAATGGGATTGTGAGGAAAAGTCTGTCACATTCCAGCATTATTTTCGACTGTGAATCTGTCTGGGGTTTCATCCAAGAAAAAAAGGAAACACCAGCAGACACTTTATAATGAAAAACAAACTGGAGTCCTCCATGCACCTTAGATGCTCAAATGGTTTATTTGTGAAACACCAAACCAACTATGCAATGTTTGGGTTGTTGGGTATTAGATCTCACCAAACAAACTGGGAGATTCAATAAAAGTTCTTATCGTTTAAAATGGTGCTAATTTTGCCCTAACCAATCAGATGTTCGTTTTCAAATGTAAAATAAGATCTGATTGGTTGGGGCAAAATTAGCACTATTTTAAATGATAAGAACTTTTATTGAATAACCCTGAAAGTATTTTTCTTTTTTTTTGAGGAGGAAAAGTTTGGTGTCTTGCAAATAAACCATTTAGGCCCATAAGGCCTGTTGGGGACTTCTTGTTTTTCATTAGAAAGTCTACTCAGGAATTGCCTGGTCAGTGGCTGGACCTATACAAATAAATTGTGATGAAGGCAACTGGGAAAGTTATACTTCCCAAATACTTCAAGTGATTAGCAACCTTATGTAAACCTAAAATGCTGTATTTTCAGCATACGGTATTTATAGACCCGGAGTGCTGGGTTTTAAAGAGTAAACTTCCTGATCATTTATCTTTTATAATAAAACTTCAACCATTGAACAAAATGGCAAAGCGCTACTCACGTACATCTTGCACCCAACAAGCAAAGGGCTACTTATGTACATCTTGCATCCAACAAGCAAAGGGCCACTCGTATACATCTTGCATCCAACAAGCAAAGGGCCACTCGTATACATCTTGCATCCAATAAGCAAAGGGCTACTTGTGAACATCTTGCATCCAACAAGCAAAGGGCCACTCATATACATAGAATTTAAACAGATAACAAAGCACTTGTCATATACCTTTAACCTACACAAGCCAATTTCTTCTTTAAAACATTCAGAGATTTAAAGGACTGTTACTGACAAACGTCATAATCATTCACTTTTTTCCAGTTCTTCATATTTTTTGGCTAAGCTACTGTATAAAACAGTTAATCTGGTCTTTTTAAGAAGACTCTACAAAATTGGAAGCACATGAGCTAAGTAGCTTAGCAGTTGGCAGGCCAACGTTCCTGAGTTCCAAGGCACATTTTTCCATATTTGCCTTTTTTTTTAAGAACGTGTGAATGTGCCCCTTATTATAACTGAATGGTGACATTCATAGGCAGGCAACAGACTTTCCGTCTGAAACGCAGAAGGTGTTTAATAAAAGGTCACATTGAAAAATATATTCCTACTAATATTATTTTAGCATAAGAAGTAAATTTTAATCCTTTTACTCACCTCACTGAGTACTCTATGTACACTGAAGGGAATGCTTTAGACATCTTGGTCTATAATCCCTGTGGAGGTTTTTTTTTAATGGTAGATAAATTACACGTTGACAGGTTTCCGATTTGTAACTGATCTCATGACATGCGGTCTAAACAGGATCAGATTTAGAAGGAACCAGAGAAACCTTTTAACAGATTATTTGTCAATGACTGATTTTTCAAAAATAAATCTATATCTGGTTAGTGATGAATAATGATTTAAAACAAAAAACTGGTGACTTGTCAGTTACCTGCCTCCAACCCGAAATGCTATTTTTCCCTGTTTATTACATGCATTTGTAACCAGATATTTAATGTGATAAGATGTATGCCTTTCTGGCAAAGGTATCTGCCGCCTCCCTTTGCCCAAAGAGCTTTTTATATGCTTGAGTGCCTGTGTGCAGAGGAGGCAGCAGGTAAAACAGCAGTAAATCATTGGTTGCGATGTCAGCAGTCACAGCCTTGATTGAATGCATGGAGGGAGGGGCCAGCTTACTCTGCCAGAATGGAGGCAATAATAATCCTTAAAGGGCATTGTCTATCCCCAAAACTAAAATTTAACCCAATACTGGCCCCACTGTGTAGTGTTAAAAAATCCTTAACTTACATCTTTGCTTCAAATGGTTCTCCTGTAATATCTGTCCAAAGTTCCAAAAAGTGAAGAGAAGGAGGTGTCTGTGAGTCATCTGAATGACTGCTGCTTCCTTGCCCTTATTGAGGTTATGGCATACACAGGGGAGCCCCCCCTCCCCCTCCAGCCATCTGGATCAATCCTTTGCTGCCATTGCACCTAGCGTGAAAATCTTTGGGCTTATTGTAGATGCCCCCTGCCCATCCCCAACCGCCAAGTTACGTTACTTACAACACTTCGTTCCCACAGCGCTCTCCATTGACAGCAGCCGTGTCTGTGATTGGCTGCCTCTCAGCCAATCACAGACAAGGCTGCCTGTCCGGCCCCCTGCTTGCAGTTCTGGCAAGCAGGGGGCTGAGATCTGAGCACCAGGGGAAGGAAGTACAGTTCTGATTGTTTTTTTTACAATCAAACCTGGAAGTTGGGGGTGGGATAGGGTGCCCGTGCCCTACAACATATAAAAAGTTTATTTTAAGAGTAAATGACATTTGACCAGTTTTTTTGTTTTAGGGTGAACATTTCTTTTAACATGATGTAACTTTATTTTTAAAGGAGACATAAAGGCAGAAATCTCCTTTCCCATTGTGATATAATTTTACAAAGGAATATTGCACAACTGGGAACATTTCATTGGGTTCATTCATGCAAAAGCAATTTGTCTTTAAAAATAAGATCCAATTTTATATGATGACACGCACCTCAAATTTGTCAGACTCCTTTGAATGGTATGGTATTAATTGTTGGAATGCGTAACAGAGAAAGCGAACCGCGGTTGATCTGCACCATAAGAAATATATTACAGCCGGTAATCTGTTTAAATATTTTAATCCTGAAACGTTAGGACTTTGAAGTTTTTTTTCTTGATGGAGCCATATCGATGTTATATTGGAAAAAATGCAAACACACCCAACCCACCTGTAAAAACAAAAAAGGAAAGACTCTTAAGACAGATCTGTTTATTCTGGATAGATATAAAAGTACTTGGCTGTCTAATTCTGGAGTGGATGATAGAAAACAGAATTCAATTTAGAACGGTCCGTTGAAACCACTATAGGAAATGACAACTTTACTATTTAACCAACGAAATGTAGGACGTACCCACACATTTATTTTCTTATATTCTTATATTTATATAGTGCACACATCTTCTATGGTGCTTTACAATCACATTGATACATACTATAAATGTGTACATTGTGCTGAACTGCACTACCCAGCAAAACAGGGTGAGTAGAGTGAATGAGAGGAAAAGTTTCACTGGAGAGTAAAGGATGGGAAGACACGCTTTGCAAGAAGAACTTTTTTGCATTGGTTAGATCCCAGACTAAGGGGGTAGAGCTTGGACAATACATTTGTCCTTTAAGCTTTGGATAGTATCTGTGGATCATGTATAGAGAGGTTTAATTTGTTAGTGTTTTTATAGGATAGGGTATGAAGCTTGCATTAAATTCTTCATGTGATAGGCAACCAGTAAAGAGATTGGCAGAGAGAAATGGCATTTGAGGAGAAAATATTTTAGGATGGTTTTGGTGCCAATCAGTAGACCATACAGGAGGGTGCTACAGTAGTCTAGCTGGGGTAGGATGAGGGCGTGCACTAGAATTTTGGTAGTGACAAGTGAAAGGAAAGGACAAATGTGTGAGATGTTTTTGCACTCGAGTTGACAGGAGTTGGTTTGTGTGTTAATATGGAGTTTGAAAGAAAGATGAAAATCTAGCAAGAGTGCATGATGACACTAAGGATGGCACTAAGAAGATAATTAGGGAGCTGGCATTTCAGTGTGAGAGCAGCAACAAGTAATTTTGTGTATCATTGTCATACAGGTGACACTGGAATCCAGATAAATTATTAGCTGTCCAAGGTCAAAATGGTGTAAATGGAGAAGGGGACCAAAGACTGAGCCTTGACTTAAGGTAGCCATACATACAAACGATAATGGGTAAATCCCGTAGGGGGATTCCCAACGGGATTTACCTATTATCGCTTATGTGTAGGGGATATTCCCGACTGATCGGAGTGACGACGAATGATCGTAGTCAGCACTCCGATCGATTGGGAATGACATAAAATTTCCGTTGGTCGGCATCGGCTCCATTTAGTTTAAGTAGAGGGAGCCGATACCGATTGTGTGGTGTATGGCCGCATGGCTGACCTTTTCCCATATCGTGTATGGGGATCGGTCGGGTCTGTGTATGCTGTTTCCACAGCATGTTTGCTGACAGGTACCAATGTGATCTGTCAGCACACATGCTGTGGAATTGCATGTGTATGGCCAGCTTTAAATCCTACACCCCCCGCCCACACACAGTAAGGACTGGATGCCAAACACTAACAGGGAGATTCAATAAAAGTTCTTATTGTTGAAAATGGTGCTAATTTTGCCCCAACCAATCAGATGTAAGCTTACAAATGTTATTTTTGGTTGGTTGGGGCAAAATTACCACCATTTTAAACTATAAGAACTTTTATTGAATAACCCTGTTAATATTCCTTTGGAGAGGTAGAAGGAGAGCAAAAAGAGTTCCTAAGGAGAACAGAATATAAAATGGGTCACAAACAGTATCAATGGGGAAGACAGGTCTGCGTTAAAGCGGTGGTTTTGCAGTTTAGCAATACTACTCGTTTATAAACCCATCTCTACTAGTGATAAGATGAATATTCACTCAATTAAACTCTAAAATAAAGACAAAGAAAAATTCTCCAAAAGCTCCTCAATACTCAAATTATCCGTAGACAAGTGGGCTCATTTATCTAGGGAAACTGAGCTGCTTAAAGTTGCACTAATATCGGTTAGCGTGACTTACTCCTTCTTTGAGCTGACAGTGCGTGTATCGCAAAAGACACCTATTTAATATAGTGGCGTTAGAGTCACGCAAATTTGCCAAGTTGACATTTTCCCAGGGCAACTGCTATATTAAAATGCAGAGAGCCCATCAATTTTGGCTTCACTTAATCTGGCCCAAGCAATTTTAAGGTAGAAGGAAAAACCAAGACTGTAACAGGCCTATGTAATAAAAGTTCTTATCATTAAAAATGGTGTTAAAGTTCGTAAACACCTGGCGATGTTCACCAGACCCCGGCGAACACCCGCGTTGAATGGCCAAAACGGCCGATAGTCGCTCGTGTATATGCCTTCGGTCAGGTGTCGTTCAGCGATCCGCCAGGCAGATTGCCGAATGACCCCCAACCGAACGCATACACATGTGTGACTATTGGCCCTTTTGGCCGTTCGCCACGGGTGTTCATCTGGTTCAGGGGTGTGTTCATCTGGTTCAGGGTTCTGGTGAACATCGCCAGGTGCGTATGAACCTTTAATTTTGCCCCAACCAATCACATGTTAGTTTTCAAATGGTAAATTACATCTGATTAATGGGGTAAAATTAGCACCAATTCTAAAGATAAGAACCTTTATTACATAGGCCTGTAAATGACTAAAGATGAGAAATCTACAGAGACTATATGTCACAAACTTACCTGGCGCTCCGGTCCCACGCCGCTCTGCACTTCCGGGTGGGTGGCGGCGTAGACGTCATGACGTCACAACGCCGACACGCCGGGCGACGGGAGAATTCAAAAGCCGGCGTCCTCCTGGACCCGGTGCCCCATAGTAGCATTAGCTACCCCTGGCTCCTTGTACTCACCTGCCTTGGATCCTGCTCCTCTCCTGCTCCAACTACTTACCTTTCCCGCTCCAGAGACTACCTACCTTGCCTGCTCCTGTGTCCACTTACCTAGCCTGTTCCTGTGCCTTACCTTGCTTGTTCCAGCATTCAGCCTACAGTTCCCAGCAGCACCTTGTTCCTGTTTCCAGCCTACAGTTCCCAGCAGCACCTTGTTCCAGCATTCAGCCTACAGTTCCCAGCAGCACCTTGTTCCAGCCTACAGTTCCCAGCAGCTCCTTGTTCCAGTATTCAGCCTACAGTTCCCAGCAGCACCTTGTTCCAGTTCCCAGCCTACAGTTCCCAGCAGCACCTTGTTCCAGCAACCTGCCTACAGTTCCCAGCAGCACCTTGTTCCAGAACCCAGCCTTCTGTTCCCAGCAGCCTCTGTGTCCTGCATTTTCCGACTATCCGCCTCCTCCTAAAAGCGTACTTGTAAGTACCCCAGCCGTCCGGCCGATTATTACAATATACTCTGCAATTACTGGCACGTTAGTGCTACTGGTTCTTAATGAATGGTAATATATGAGAAGATGCAACTTTAGGTCAAGTCAAGTAAACGACATGGTGTTTTGTTTGGATGTGTTGTGCTCTGTTTGACAGACGGCAGTTGAGTTTCTTTCTTTAAAAAGTGAATTTTGTAAACAGATTAAATAATAAATCACAGCCTAATAGCAGTATAACATTCTGGGTTTTTTTTATATTAAAAGCCAATAGATAAAATAGAAGATAAACTTTGTTTTGTTTTGACAGAATTATAATCCTTTCACTTTACAAGGACTTTTAAAGACTTTGATAATTGGGTTTGACTTTGTTTAACGTTTCTGGGTAAATCAGTTTGTAAATATTTGAAAACATTAGCTGAGCCGTAACCTTTGAAAACCGCCCGTCTCTAATTCCCTGCACTGCCCAAAGAACATTAGACATTGTTGACAAAAAATATTCATGGATAATAAATGCAAGTACTTGTTAAATGTATTTGCCTTTGTAGACTCATTCAGGGAGATTCAGCAAAAGTGCTTATCGTTAAAAATTCACTGGAATCCATTCCGCTTGCAGATTGGCGTATTTTCGAAAAAATCTGAAAATTGTAATGGACCCATTGAAGTTAATGGGAGTAAAAAAATGAAGGTATAAATGAAGGTATAAATAGCAATGGTAACTAACTGTAAATGGCTCAGGGACCCGGGAAATGGCCTGGGGAACAGATATCAAGGAACAAGATCTTTTAAAAACACCGTCCAGTACCGAAAACTTTAAGCGTTTCCTGTTTTGGCATTCTGCCAAGTATCTGTAGTCCGAGTTCCAGCAGATCCCTGAAATACGATTCGGAACCAGGTTAAGGTCCATCTCTACAAGGAAGGTGGAGTGCCATGGTGCTGAAGGGGGGGCCAAGTAATTTATTTTTCCTAGGCTGTGTGATGCCTTAATTCTACAATTCCATCCTGACATTTAGTGAAGAGTGAAAAGTCAGCTTTAGATAATTGACAAAACGTTCCGTACCTCAGACAAATAATATAACACAGTCGATTCAAGAAGTGAAGAAGTCACCAAGGATTTCTGTGACCATATAAATACATAAGGCCGCAGATTTATGTATGTATCTATGTATATGTTTATTTATATAGTGCCACTTGGGGACGCAGCAAGTCATACAAGGGGGAGAAATACATAGATAGTTCAGTACATAAATATATTACTTATATAAATAGAAGTGCTAGGGCTTTGCCACAAGAGGTAATGAGGTCCCAGCCCCGTAGAGCTTACAATCTAGTTAGGTGGGCAACACAAAGATACAATGGAATGGGTATAAGTGCTGGAGTGAGACATATGCAGTGCATCTTTTTACCATTTATATACTTAAAAAACATTTTGGGGTTGGACTTGCTTTGTTCGGCAATCCGTATTTCATTTTCTATTTTAGTTAATTTAATTGCTTTCTTGCACTCTTTATTACAGCTTGTGTACTCCCTGTAAGCCTGTTCTGTGCCTTCTGTTTTTAAAATTTTAAAAGCCCTTTTCTTTTTTTCCATTTCCCTTTTTACCTGAGCATTAAGCCATGCAGGACTGGACCAAATTTTTTTACACTTGTTACCTAAAGGTACCGATTTGGAAATGTAATAGTTTAATATCCCTTTAAAAGTGGTCCACATCTGCTCAGTTTCTTTACCTAGAAACAGTTCCCCCCAGTCTATGAGCAGGAGCGATTCCTTTAAAAGCATAAAATTAGCTTTCCTAAAGTTAAAAGTTTTTGTTAAGCCAGTGCACTTTAGTTTTTTGCAACCTATATTAAATGACACTATATCATGGTCACTGATCCCTAAGCTTCCCATTACCTTCATCTCCAAAATGAGCTCAGGGTTATTAGATATCACCAGATCCAACAACGCATTCTTTCTAGTAGGAACTTCTACCATCTGTGAAAGAAAATGCTCATATAGAAAATTTAAGAACTTTATACCTTTAGAGGTGCTGGCAGTTCCCTTACTCCAATCTATGTCAGGGTAGTTAAAATCCCCCATGACGGGGGCATGGCCTGATGCAGAGCTAGGAGGACGTGCGATCCCAGGGCTCCCGCGGTCAACCCAAAAATAACCCTCCAACACCACTCATATACCCACAAAAATGGGTAAAAGAAATAAAACTACCTCAGATAAAGAGGTTAAGGCGGCAGGGACTCCGAAGCAGCGAGAGCTGGAGGACTACTTCAAACCGGACCACGACGGCCCGGCTCCGGCGGACGCCATCTTGGTCCCTCACCACGCGGCCCGGCAGAAAACCCCGCTACCAGCGCGGGATGAAACAAATACTGCGCTCCCTCCACGGCAGCCCCGAGCCGACCTCCACGCGGACCAACATGCCCCCACAGCAATATACACACGGCAGACGGGTAAGCCCAACACTGGGAACTCACCTCTAGGCCTGACCCCTATGCAAAGGGACACCTCCAGCCCACCTGTACAGAGGCAGAACGCCTCCCCAACTCCATCAGGCACCTCAGGGCAGAGCTCACCTGCCTCCCAGCACTCCCTTACAGACACCCTGGGGAGCAAACAAACTGAGACAGACCAGAACCCACTGCCACAAGATAACAGGCTGAGGCCTAATGAAACCCCCACCATACAGAGGGATTCACTCAAAGAGCTACTCCTAAATATACCAACTAAAGAGGACTTAATAGGGGCAACCCAGCAAATTCAACAAACCTGCCGCACTGAAATAGCGGCACTGCGTGGAGACCTTGGGGCGGTCCTGGAACGAGTAGAGGAGCTAGAAGCCACCCAGGAGCAAACTAACCAACATATAGGCAATGTCACCCGTGTGCTTAACGACCACTCCAGGGCAATTAGAGACCTTTTTCGCCAAATGGAAGACCTCGAAAATAGAGGTCGACGCAATAATATTCGCATCAGAGGCCTCCCTGAAACCGTCCAGGATGGAGCATTGCTGGAATCGGTGACATCCCTATTCCACACAATTCTGGAATCTGATCCATCACAGATCATAGAACTGGATAGAATCCACAGATCAAAAGACAAGTTCCAAGTTCCCCCGCCGACGTTATTTGCCGGGTACCTACTTATCGCAATAAAAGCAAATCCTCTCGCACAATCTCCTCTCTGACTCACGAAGGAGCGGAAATACAACTATTCCCAGACCTTTCACCCTCAACTCTAGCAAGACGACGACAGCTGAGACCTCTACTACAGGCACTAAGGGATAAAAAGCTGGCATATCGCTGGGGCTTCCCCTTCCAATTGATCGTCCGTCACGAGGGGACAACACACACTCTGAGCTACCCTGAGGACCTCCCAAGCTTTTGCAATGCTTTACAACTCCCTGAGATGAAACTCTCGGACTGGAAACCAGCACCAATCCTACCACATAGCCCATCACAAACCTGGTCGCCTGTAATCACAAACACCACCAAACTAAACAACAGAGCTGGAAAATGAGGACCACACTTCTCAAATACAAACTATGCAACGACCACGACAAGAAAGGTGTACTAGCTAGGTGGCAAAGACACAATTTACGCCACGGAGCAACAAGTTAACTTTCTCAAAACCCTTATAAGACTTCATCTTAACTAAAATTTGATTGCCCTAACACCTGGAGGGAGGGGGGCGGTGGGGGAATTATTGATCAGCACCATAAATAATAAAAAAGAGCGGTCAAAAAATAAAAACCCTCCTAAATGTAACCACGAACCATCCCATATATGGAACTTAGTCTTCCACCTCAACTAATAACAGAACTGAGAAACAATCCTGAAAGGATAGAAAGAGAAAGTGCCAAGGGGAGGGGGGAAAATACACTAGGGGACCTATATTGTATGGACCCATACCAACATCGGGGGGACCTGCGGGAGCCCGGGACGGGACTTTAGGCTAGTCTCTCCACGCCTTCACTTAGATTGGGTTAGGTTTTTTCTTGTATTGATGGTATATTTGTTATTGTATAGATTAATCTTCCCAATGTTGCAACCTTTAAATAACTGTTTAATGCATATACAGAATTGTAGTTTGCTAATAATGTTTTTTCTCTCTAAATGTTTTTTCTATGTTGAGCGGAGCGTCTCCTCCTGGCACCACCCTAAAGATGAAGAACAGCTTGAGATCACTAACTATCAAATTCCAACAACCCACCTGATATGGCAAGTTCACTGAAATTTTTATCTCTAAATGTTAAGGGTTTGAACTCCCCTGCAAAAAGGAGACTCCTGCTTCAGGAAGCTAAAAGCTCGCGGGCGGAGGTCTTGTTTCTGCAGGAGACACATTTGATAGGCCCTGAATCCTTTAAATTTATTAAGCATCTCTACCCAACAACCTATGCCACAGCATCAGGACAGAGGAAGGCAGGCACAGCCATCCTGATACACAAACATTGCTCATTCCAACTCATAAAACACTCAATTGACAAAGCAGGTAGATACATCATACTTCAGGGAAAACTACAAAATACCAATATAGTAATGTGTAACCTATACTCCCCAAATACGGGTCAGCTACAATTTCTGAAAAGGACTTTACAACGCATATCTACATTTGATAGCCCCCTACTGATGATAGGAGGCGACTTTAACATGACATACTCCCCGAACAGAGACAAGTTGACCTTAAAAACTCACTCCACTAAAACAGAGACACAATCTAAAGGATTTAGGCAGCTGATGAGACAATGCCATCTCTACGACCCATGGAGAATAGAATACCCAACAGGCAAACAATACACGTTTTACTCTTCACCACATCAAACACACTCACGCATAGACTACTTCTGGGTTTCTGCACCTCTGCTCCGACTAGTCTCTACCTCCCACATCTCCAGTATAACATGGTCCGACCATAGCCCAATAACACTTTCATTGAAAATACAAGGCCAGCACTCAAAGACATGTTACTGGAGGCTGAATGAATCGCTCCTTCGCAATCAGGCAGTCCTTCAGGATCTCACCCATGTCCTGGAAGATTACTTTACTCTAAATACAGAGTCAGTCCCTTCTCTGGGAACGGTCTGGGAAGCTCACAAGGCAGTGATAAGGGGACACATTATAAAATGGGGCTCCAGACTCAAAAGGAATACCAAATTCCGAACACAAGAACTAACACAAAACCTAAAACACTTTGAACAAAAACTATATACCAATCCAACAATAAAATCTCTCCGGAAGGTCATGGCCCTCCGTACACAACTAAAACTCCTTGACACAGCTAAAGTAGAAAAATCACTGCTCTGGTCCCGCCAAAAATTCTACGAGCTTGGCAATAAAGCCCATACAATACTAGCTAGAAGGCTCAGAAACTCAGCAACAATCTCCGCCACACACCCAATAGACACAGACACGGGGGTCCAAGCAACCAGCCCAGAACAAATAGCGGAAGGATTCCTGCAATACTACCAAAGATTATACACTAACCCACACACATCTCCCCCACTCTCTAGACAGAACCAAATACAACAATTCCTCAGAGACAGCAACCTTCCAAATATATCCCATTCACAGGCCGAAACATTGAATAAAGACATCTCTCTATTGGAAATTCAACAAACCCTAAAAACCCTTCCAATGGGCAAATCTCCGGGGCCTGACGGCCTAACCTATAAATACTACAGCACTTTTCTAGACATCTTAGCCCCTTATATGACAAGCTTTTACAACTCAACCCTGGACGGAATCCCACCACCACAAGACTATATCTCATCTTACATAACACTTATCCCGAAAACGGGAAAAGATCTATCAAACAGAGCCAATTATAGACCCATAGCCCTGCTTAACGCAGACTACAAAATCTTTACCAAGATCCTGGCCAACAGACTAGCACCATTGCTTCCCCAAATAATACACAAAGACCAGGTGGGATTTATAACGGACAGACAAGCAAGCGACAACACACGGAGGACCATTGACATAGTAGACATAGCAAACAGAGAAAATAAACAACTTTTACTGCTAGGTCTTGATGCAGAAAAAGCTTTTGACAGACTGGACTGGACATTTATGTTCTCGACATTATCAATCTTCGGCCTTTCCGGGAGGTTTTTGAAAGCCCTGGGGGGGCTTTACTCCTCCCCCATGGGTCAGATCAAGTTATCCGGCGCAGTTTCCAAAAAATTGGCTATACAGAGGAGAACAAGACAGGGCTGCCCTTTATCACCCCTATTATATGCCATGTGCATTGAACCACTGGCAGCACAAATCAGAAACTCCCCGAACATCCAAGGTCTACAAATCAATAAACAACAATACAAAATATCACTATATGCGGACGATATTATGCTAACACTCACTCAACCCCAGACTTCCCTTCCTAACCTGCATAAGATTCTTCAGACATACGGAGAAACTTCAGGATATAAACTCAACAGAGGAAAGACTGAAGCCCTCCCAGTGAACATCCCACTGGAGACCTTACAAACATTACAACACAATTTCCAATATAACTGGAAAAAAGACAATATTCAATATCTAGGTATCAAAATCACGCCTACATTTCAGGGATTATACGCGGCCAACTATGAGCCCATGATACACAAAATCCAAAATATGTTAACTCAATGGAAATCGTATATGATCTCCTGGTTCGGACGCATTACATCATTAAAAATGAATATACTACCGAAACGCACCCTATTTATTCACAACTCTCCCCACAGAAATACCCCTAAGACACTCACACTATTTACAAAAAAATTCATGAAATTCATATGGGACATGGAGCCATAGAATCTCTCGCCGAGTAGCAACAGCGAGACGAACACAGGGAGGCCGGGGGTTCCGGACCTAGCTAATATTATTACGCCTCTCAACTACGCCACCATCACACATTGGGCCTCATGTACAACCTCAGGCTAGATGGGTTGAAATAGAAGGAGCACAGGTCTATCCTCCTCACATTTTACTTACGTACTTACCTCGACCACCTTACGACTATCAACGAAAAACGTACAACCAATTAGAGTCACCTACGGCCTCTGGAAAAAAAAATCAACAAAAAACAAACCCCTCCTAAACAAGGGCATCCCAACTACACCACTTTCGTACAAACTTCCGATATCCCCACTAGTCTAATTAAAGCGTTGTTTAAGCCCTGGACAGACCACTCTACCTGCTGCTACCCATGACATAACAGACAAAATCACCAAGCGACTGTATACATTTGAAGAGCTGATCTCTAAGAAGAAGCTACCTCCCCCACCCTATCATACATGTACCACCAAATAAACATAAGGCAGACACCCTAACTAGAACAGAATTTTCCCTACACTGACACATTTTGAGACACTCCTTGATCCGGGACCAAATAAAAAAGGAATATTTTCCTCAATATATTATATACTAAATACACTCCCCACCGATTCATTAACTCATCTATATATGGCAAAATGGGGAGAAGCCCTGGGAAAGCCATAACAAAAGACACCTGGAGAAAATTTGGGAGGCGGTAGGGAAAACATCCATAAACACCATCCATAAGGAGAACGGCACAAAGTTTTATTTCACTGGTATTTACCCCCGAAAGATTACACAATATCAATCCTACAATCCCAAAATTGTGCTGGAGATGTGGACGGAAACAGGAACACTTTTTCATATTTACTGGACCTGCCCGAAACTGACACAATATTGGTCCTCGGTACAACCTTGACAGCACTCTTGGTTGGACGTCCAATTCCACTCTCACCCATACCACTCTCCTTCAGCCCCGCACCCCGCTTAAGAAAAAAAAGGAAAGGGACTTAATCAAACAGGTTCTCACAGCATCACGATGTCTTATACCGAGATACTGGAAACAGACCCAAACACCCAATCTCAGGGAGCTCATACAAAGAATCAATGACACACGGTTATGGAATTTTACACAGCTCAACTCAGGGGGAAACAGAGACGTATGAAGAGACCTGGGAACCATGTTTAGATACCAGACCAAGCAGATAGGAGAAGCAGAACAACATCCAGGGGAGGATCAACCCATAACCCTAAGATACAGAACTTAAAGGTAAGCTTTTTCTTTCTCTCATCTACCATCAAAAAAAAGAAAAACAAGGTGGGAAGACAAGGCCAGGAGGGGACGCACGCTCGTATGCCCATTTGACAGTATGTTTACTGTAATACAGCGGTTTTGTCATATATATAATACTAACTATAGGAATTGGAATCAAAGTTAACGCCGTGTTTATTTGACGGGGGGGGGGGGTCGGACTCGACGCGGAGACAGAAAACGGAATGAAGGTATCCAAAGGGGTACAGTAACGAAGTAATAATGCTGCTCCGCCTTGGGGTCCGCCCCCCCCCCTCCCCCCCATCCCGCTCATATGTATGTTTCAACCTATATGAAAAATTGAACAAGAAGAGAGGGTTATCTTCTCTTCCATCCTCTTTTATTTTTTGTTATGTATTTGAATTGTCACAATAAAAAAATTTATAATACAAAAAAAAAAAAAAAAAAAATCCCCCATGACCAGAACATGCCCCATACCAGCAGCCTTCGCCAACTGCATATGGAGATTCATTTCCACCTCCTCCCCGGCATTTGGCGGCTTATAACATACCCCAACAATTAATTTACCTACCTTCTTGCTTACTGTACACAGTTCCACCCATAATGTTGAGTCCTTTAGGAGAAAAGCGCTTTACAAATCTTATTGTATTGTATTGTAACAAAGCTAAAAACATCCACCTGAGAAACATTTCCCCAATATGCTGTGTATTTTGTTGTATTAACCGTTATCTTTACTCTCTTTCAGTTCTCCTCTGTATTTGGATACATTTGACGTGTGGAATTAATATTGAGTCCATCCCTTTATATCCAGTATACAATAAGCAAGTCACTCTCAATGTCACTGGAATCACTGGATCAATAAGATCGTTTTCCTGGTATAAAGATTTATCTGTTAACAGTTCCATGGCGATATTAACTTATTCTCTAAATCCCACCCCAACACATACACCAGGGCCGCAATATTTCTCCAGGGCTCAAGGGCTCCTAAATGGCTCATTAGTGATCTCGACACTTTCTACATCAGACCAGGGAAATTACATGGTGCAAGTAGAGGCTTCAAGCAAAGTTTTCGACACATTTTTCCTGCATGTTTATAGTAAGTAATTTTTTCTTTGGAGTTTGGTTTGGCTAGCTGGGTACATACAGAACCAATCTTTGACAGATGACAGGCGAATGTAGCTGACTCCCTATACTACAGTACAGGGAGCCGACCTGTAGGCTAATGTGTGTACCCAGCTTAGAGAGTGGGGCACTATTATGTTGGGGAAGAAATACCCATACAGCACTTTCTGATGTTGTTTTATTCTGTAGTTTTAAAGTAGCCCCATAATCAAAGAAAATAGAAATACCACTTGGTTACACCAAGCATTATAGGTAATGATCACTTACCTACAGTTAATGTGTGCGTGGCTGTAAGACTGTTAGGGTACTTGCTCTGCTGCTAGGAGAGGATTAGGTAGGTTGGTGCTTGATTTTTTTTTTTTTAAAAAAAGCAAATTTGAAATATATTTGTCACTTTCACATCACTCCTTATATTTGTCACTTGTTACAGCCATTACCTCCCTACTGTCCTTTCTCATGTTGACATGTCACACCTGGTGTATGGAACCTTCTTTCAAATGAACCCCTGATTAATAATTATCAGTTCATGTGTCCTAATGTAGATATGAATGATTCCTTGTGTTGTAGTGATGGTCAGTAAACCAACGATCAGTGCGTCTATTGCCAAGCCCGAGGAAGGTGGAACACTTACCCTTTCATGTTCCGAAAGTTACCAAGAGAAGATCCTGTGGAGCAGAGTTGGTGGGAATCTTCCTTCTGGAATCATATTTACCTCAACTAACACCAGTGTCACTTTTTCAAGGCTTAAACCATCAGACACCGGACAGTATCAGTGTGTAGCAGAGAATCGTGTCAGTAGGATTACCAGTGACTCCTACACAGTGAATTTATACTGTAAGTCATTTTAGTTTTCAATATTTACCCAAAGAGGCGGGTTTCCTTAAAGGGGAACTGTGGTCTTTAAAAAAGCCTGCTGTACTACATTTAAAATGAGCCTTGGATCACAAGTCATGTCATCACTGCCTCTCCCCCCAACCCAAGCCCAGAGGCATATTTATAAACAAGTGCAAGTTATAAAATGGTGAAATCCGGCTTTTCGTAAATTTGCGGACATCACTTTGAAGTGATGGAAACGGCCGAGCTTAGTGATCTGCTCCTCAGAGAGTGGTGGTGGCCGCACCTCGCCACCTGGAGGGGGCTGCACCTCCACCGCTGGGGTTGACATGGACACTGACAAGAGCCTTTTGGGGCTTAAGGGGTCCTGCAGCTTGTGAGTCCTCTTCTGACTGGTTTCGAGCTACAGGACCCCCAACAAAGGTCCTTATCAATGCTGGGGGAGGGGGGTGCCGGTTCGAGCTGCATTACACTATTGTGTGAAAATGCACATTTTTTCGCAGGCGATGGGCAGCACTAATAAAAACACAAAGATAACGGACCTTTATATATATGTCCCCTAGACTTCTGGATCTTTTTAGAGCCAGTACAATCTCAATCTGCTTCTGCCTAAGATTTACACAGGTAGAGGATGGCAAATAGACTTGAAAACAGGTGGACTGGGGGGACTGGCTATCAATACATGCAGAAAAGTTTACTTATCAAATGGCTACAAGCTGTTTAGTAAGAAAGTGCTCAGGAAGTTTTGCTAAAGTCTAATTTAAGCCCAAATACAGTACCAGAAACCTTTTGGGCCCTGTAGATGCTGTTTCTATTATAAGGACTGTGTAGTTATAAATCTATGGAAATGGATTCTTCCAATGAGTTTTAGTCATGACACAAAATTGATATTGCTGAGTAAACACCTTCAGGATCATTTACTCAGAGCCATTTACATATTTACTCAGAGCCATTTACATATTTACACAGAGGAGCCATTTACATATTTACTCCGAGCCATTTACATTTTACTCGAGCCAGTAACCTATAGTACACAGAGCCATTTGACTAATTTACACAAGCCTCATTGGCATATCTACCAGACCATTTACAAAATTAGCACAAGAGCCATTTGACTATTACACAGCCATTTACATATCTACACACCTTACAAGTTAGAGCCATTTACCACTTTTTACCACGCCATTTACTAGTTATCCCTCTAGCCATTTACATATTTTACCCAGCGCCATTAACTATTTACTCAGAAGCCATTTACATTTTACTCCTAGCCATTTCATTTTACTCAGGCCATTTACAAATTTAACAGAGCCATTTACATATTTTACTCAGAGCCATTTCATCATTTACACAGACCAATTTTACATATTTTAAATAAAAAAACATCAAATTAAAAAAAAATTAAAATCCATGCACTTTACATAGTAACATAGTAATAAGGTTGAATAAAGACATACGTCCATCAAGTCCAACCTATTCACTTTTTTTTTTTAACCCACCTAAACAGTTGATCCCGAGGAAGGCAAAAAACCCCAGCTAAAAAGGGGGAAAAATTCCTTCCTGACTCCAAACGGCAATCGGAAAGATCCCTGGATCAACCAGATCTATATGCATTAATACCAGTAATTCTCAATATTTTTAGTTTTAGAAACTTATCAAGGCCTTTTTTAAAGTTATTCAATGAACTTGCCATTACCACATCTGCTGGAAGACAGTTCCACAGTTTCACCGTTCCCACTGTAAAGAAACCTCTCTAACCTGAAGATGAAACTTCTTTTCTTCCAACCTTAAAGGATGTCCACGTGTCCTTGATATAACCTATTAGTGAACAAGTGCACCAGAGAGCTCATTGTATGGGCATTAAAATTTGTACAAGGTTATCATGTCCCCACGCAACCGCCGCTTCCAATGTAAAAGCCCTAACTTGTCTATATGCCTGCATATTCAAGCCCTCCATTCCCCTTATTAATTTAGTTGCCCTTCTCTGAACTGCCTCAATTTCCAAGATGTCCCTTTGTATATGGGATTCAAAATGCACCGCATATTCCAAATGAGGCCTTACCAGTGCCTGTTAAAGAGGGAGAATAACATTTCTCTCTTTGAATCTATTCCCCTTTTATACAAGACATATCTTGCTAGCTCTAGCTGTTGCTACCTGGCATTGTTTGCTACAGCTAAGTCTGTTTTCTACCAGAACCCCCAATATTTTTCCATTACAGATGAACTTAACACAGAGTTATTTATGGTGTAGATGGCACAGGGATTATTAATCCCAATGCATCACCTTACATTTATCTACATTGATCTCATCTGCCATTCTGCTGCCCATTTTGATATTCTATCTAGGTCTACTTGCAGCACTTGCACATCATTGGAAGTTTCCAAAGCTCTGCATAATTTAGTGTCATCAGCAAACACAGAGACCTTGCTCTTTAATGCCCCCTTCTAGTCATTTATAAACAGATTAAACAGAACCCTGAGGCACTCCGCTTAGAACTTTAGCCCACATAGATGTAGCTCCATTAACCACCCCTCTTGTTTGCGGTCAAATAACCAGTTCTCTATCCATGAACGAATGTTTTCTTCAAGGCCAACGTCCTCAGTTTATACATTAGTCGCCTATGTGGCACAGTTCAAAAGCTTTTGCAAAATCCAAATATACACAATCATGCTGTGCTGAATCTAGGTCTTACTCACTCTTCATAAAAACCAATTAAATTTGCTCGGCATGATCTATTCTCATAAATCCATGCTGACTACTACTAATAAGATGATCTCTGGAGACACAAGTCAAGGATATGATCCTTAACAAAGTTTCCATCACCTTCCCTACCACTGATGTTAGGCTTACAGGTCTAAGTTACCAGGCTTGAACGTACTTTTTTGATATTGGTATTACATTGGCTTTTTCCAATTCAGCGGCACATCCCAGACAAAAGCGAATCTGAAAATAGAGAAACAGTGGTCTAGCTAGAACTGAACTAAGCCTTTTTAAATCCTAGGATGCAATTCATGGTCCTGCGCTTTATTGATATTAACTTGTCTAATTTTTTCGTACCATATCCTCCGTTATCCAATGTGAAAACTCTTCCTTTCTTCCCTGCATATTGCACAGGTAAGGACAAGGATTCTCAACAGTAAAAAAACCGATGTAAAAAACGGTTTAGCAGATTAGCCTTTTCGGCATCCTCTACAGCCACCTCAGCTCCATATTTAATGGTCCCACTTCTCAGTCCTCATCTTTTTACCATTTATATACTTAAAAAACATTTTGGGGTTGGACTTGCTTTGTTCGGCAATCCGTATTTCATTTCTTTTAGTTAATTTAATTGCTTTTTGCACTCTTTATTACAGCTTGGTGACTCCCTGTAAGCCTGTCTGTGCCTTCTGTTTTAAAATTTAAAAGCCCTTTTCTTTTTTTCCATTTCCCTTTACCTGAGCATTAAGCCATGCAGGATGGACCAAATTTTTACTTGTTACCTAAAGGTACCGATTTGGAAATGTTAATAGTTTAATATCCCTTTAAAAGTGGTCCACATCTGCTCAGTTTCTTTACCTAGAAACACGTTCCCCCAGTCTATGAGCAGGAGCGATTCCTTTTAGCATAAAATTAGCTTTCCTAAAGTTAAAAGTTTTTGTTAAGCCAGTGCACTTTAGTTTTTGCAACCTATATTAAAGACACTATATCATGGTCACTGATCCCTAGCTTCCCAACCTTCATCTCCAAAATGAGCTCAGGGTTATTAGATATCACCAGATCCAACAACGCTTCTTTCTAGTAGGAACTTCTACCATCTGTGAAGAAAATGCTCATATAGAAAATTTAAGAACTTTATACCTTTAGAGGTGGGGCAGTTCCTTACTCCAATCTATGTCAGGTGTAAAATCCCCATGACGGGGGCATGGCCTGATGCAGAGCTAGGAAGACGTGCGATCCCAGGGCTCCCGCGGTCAACCCAAAAATAACCTCCAACACACCACTCATTAACCACAAAAATGGGTAAAAGAAATAAAACTACCTCAGATAAAGAGGTTAAGGTGGCAGGGAATCCGAAGCAGCGGAGCTGGAGGACACTTCAAACCGGACCACGACGGCCGCTCCGGCGGACGCATCTTGGTTTCACCACGCGGCCCGGCAGGAAAACCCGCTACCGCGCGGGATGAAACAATACTGCGCTCCCTCCACGGCAGCCCCGAGCCGACCTCCACGCGGACCAACATGCCCCACAGCAATATACACACGGCAGACGGGTAAGCCCAACACATGGGAACTCACCTCTAGGCCTGACCCTATGCAAGGGACACCTCCAGCCACACCTGTACAGAGGCATAAACGCCTCCCAACTCCATCAGCACCTCAGGGCAGAGCTCACCTGCCTCCCAGCACTCCCTTACAGACACCTGGGGAGCAAACAAACTGAGACAGACCAGAACCCACTGCCACAAGATAACAGGCTGAGGCCTAATGAAACCCCCACCATACAGAGGGATTCACTCAAAGAGCTACTCCTAAATATACCAACTAAAGAGGACTTAATAGGGGCAACCCAGCAAATTCAACAAACCTGCCGCACTGAAATAGCGGCACTGCGGGGAGACCTTGGGCGGTCCTGGAACGAGTAGAGGAGCTAGAAGCCACCCAGGAGCAAACTAACCAACATATAGGCAATGTCACCCGTGTGCTTAACGACCACTCCAGGGCAATTAGAGACCTTTTTCGCCAAATGGAAGACCTCGAAAATAGAGGTCGACGCAATAATATTCGCATCAGAGGCCTCCCTGAAAAACGTCCAGGATGGAGCATTGCTGGAATCGGTGACATCCCTATTCACACCACTTCTGGAATCTGATCCATCACAGATCATAGAACTGGATAGAATCCACAGATCACTGAGACCAAAGACAAGTTCCAAGTTCCCCCGAGAGTGATTTGCCGGGTACACTACTTCGCAATAAAAGAGCAAATCCTCACACATATCGCACAATCTCCTCTCTGACTCACGAAGGAGCGGAAATACAACTGTTCCCAGACCTTTCACCCTCAACTCTAGCAAGACGACGACAGCTGAGACCTCTACTACAGGCACTAAGGGATAAAAAGCTGGCATATCGCTGGGGCTTCCCTTCCAATTGATCGTCCGTCACGAGGGGACAACACACACATCTGAGCTACCCTGAGGACCTCCCAAGCTTTTGCATGCTTTACAACTCCCTGAGATGAAACTCTCGGACTGGAAACCAGCACCAATCCTACCACATAGCCCATCACAAACCTGGTCGCCTGTAATCACAAACACCACCAAACTAAACAACAGAGCTGGAAAATGAGGACCACACTTCTCAAATACAAACTATGCAAGACCACGACAAGAAAGGTACTAGCTAGGTGGCAAAGACACAATTTACGCCACGGAGCAACAAGTTAACTTTCTCAAAACCTATAAGACTTCATCTTAACTAAAATTTGATTGCCCTAACACCTGGAGGGGGGGGGCGGTGGGGGAATTATTGATCAGCACCATAAATAATAAAAAAGAGCGGCGGTCAAAAAATAAAAACCCTCCTAAATGTAACCACGAACCATCCCATATATGAACTTAGTCTTCCACCTCAACTAATAACAGAACTGAGAAACAATCCTGAAAGGATAGAAAGAGAAAGTGCCAAGGGGAGGGGGGAAAATACACTAGGGGACCTATATTGTATGGACCCATACCAACATGGGGGACCAGCGGGAGCCGGGACGGGACTTTAGGTAGTCTCTCCACGCCTTCACTTAGATTGGGTTAGGTTTTTTCTTTGTATTGATGGTATATTTGTTATTGTATAGATTAATCTTCCCAATGGTGCAACCTTTAAATAACTGTTTAATGCATATACAGAATTGTAGTTTGCTAATAATGTTTTTTCTCTCTAAATGTTTTTTCTATGTTGAGCGGAGCGTCTCCTCCTGGCACCACCCTAAAGATGAGAAACAGCTTGAGATCACTAACTATCAAATTCCAACAACCCACCTGATATGGCAGTTCACTGAAATTTTTATCTCTAATGTTAAGGGTTTGAACTCCCCTGCAAAAAGGAGACTCCTGCTTCAGGAAGCTAAAAGCTCGCGGGCGGAGGTCTTGTTTCTGCAGGAGAACATTTGATAGGCCCTGAATCTTTAAATTTATTAAGCATCTCTACCAACAACCTATGCCACAGCATCAGGACAGAGGAAGGCAGGCACAGCCATCCTGATACACAAACATTGTCCATTCCAACTCATAAAACACTCAATTGACAAGCAGGTAGATACATCATACTTCAGGGAAAACTACAAAATACCAATATAGTAATGTGTAACCTATACTCCCCAAATACGGGTCAGCTACAATTTCTGAAAGGACTTTACAACGCATATCACATTTGATAGCCCCCCTGATGATAGGGGGCGACTTTAACATGACATACTCCCCGAAAAGAGACAAGTTGACTTAAAAACTCACTCCACTAAAACAGAGACACAATCTAAAGGATTTAGGCAGCTGATGAGACATGCCATCTCTACGACCATGGAGAATAGAATAACCAAAAGGCAAACAATACACGTTTTACTCTTCACACATAAACACACTCACGCATAGACTACTTCTGGGTTTCTGCACCTCTGCTCCGACTAGCTCTACCTCCCACATCTCCAGTATAACATGGTCCGACCATAGCCAATAACACTTTCATTGAAAATACAAGGCCAGCACTCAAAGACATTTACTGGAGGCTGAATGAATCGCTCCTTCGCAATCAGGCAGTCCTTCAGGATCTACCCATGTCCTGGAAGATTACTTTACTCTAAATACAGAGTCAGTCCCTTCTCTGGGAACGGTCTGGGAAGCTCACAAGGCAGTGATAAGGGGACACATTATAAAAATGGGGCTCCAGACTCAAAAGGAATACCAAATTCCGAACACAAGAACTAACACAAAACTAAAACACTTTGAACAAAAACTATATACCAATCCAACAATAAAATCTCTCGGAGGTCATGGCCCTCGTACACACACTAAAACTCCTTGACACAGCTAAAGTAGAAAAATCACTGCTCTGGTCCCGCCAAAAATTCTACGAGTTGGCAATAAAGCCATACAATACTAGCTAGAAGGCTCAGAAACTCAGCAACAATCTCCGCCACACACCCATAGACACAGACCAAGGGGGTCCAAGCAACCAGCCCAGAACAAATAGCGGAAGGATTCCTGCAATACTACCAAAGATTATACACTAACCCACACACATCTCCCCCACTCTCTAGACAGAACCAATACAAACAATTCCTCAGAGACAGCAACCTTCCAAATATATCCATTCACAGGCCGAAACATTGAATAAAGACATCTCTCTATTGGAAATTCAACAAACCCAAAAACCCTTCCAATGGGCAAATCTCCGGGGCCTGACGGCTAACCTAAAATACTACAGCACTTTTCTAGACATCTTAGCCCTTATATGACAAGCTTTTACAACTCAACCCTGGACGGAATCCCACACCACAAGACTATATCTCATCTTACATAAAACTTATCCCGAAAACGGGAAAAGATCTATCAAACAGAGCCAATTATAGACCCATAGCCTGCTTAACGCAGGACTACAAAATCTTTACCAAGATCCTGGCCAACAGACTAGCACCATTGCTTCCCCAAATAATACACAAGACAGGTGGGATTTATAACGGACAGACAAGCAAGCGACAACACACGGAGGACCATTGACATAGTAGACATAGCAAACAGAGAAAATAAACAACTTTTACTGCTAGGTCTTGATGCAGAAAAAGCTTTGACAGACTGGACGGACATTTATGTTCTCGACATTATCAATCTTCGGCCTTTCCGGGAGGTTTTTGAAAGCCCTGGGGGGGCTTTACTCCTCCCCCATGGGTCAGATCAAGTTATCCGGCGCAGTTTCCAAAAAATTGGCTATACAGAGGAGAACAAGACAGGGCTGCCCTTTATCACCCCTATTATATGCCATGTGCATTGAACCACTGGCAGCACAAATCAGAAACTCCCCGAACATCCAAGGTCTACAAATCAATAAACAACAATACAAAATATCACTATATGCGGACGATATTATGCTAACACTCACTCAACCCCAGACTTCCCTTCCTAACCTGCATAAGATTCTTCAGACATACGGAGAAAAATTCAGGAATATAACTCAACAGAGGAAGACTGAAGCCCTCCCAGGAACATCCCACTGGGACCTTACAAACATTACAACACAATTTCCAATATAACTGGAAAAAGACAAATATTCAATATCTAGGTATCAAAATCACGCCTACATTTCAGGGATTATACGCGGCCAACTGAGCCCATGATACACAAAATCCAAAATATGTTAACTCAATGGAAATCGTTATGATCTCCTGGTTCGGACGCATTAACATCATTAAAAATGAAAATAATACCGAAACTCACCTATTTATTCACAACTCTCCCCACAGAAATACCCCTGAAGACACTCCACTATTTACAAAAAGAATTCATGAAATATATGGGGACATGGAGCGCATAGAATCTCTCGCCGAGTAGCAACAGCGAGACGAACACAGGGAGGCCTGGGGGGTCCGGACCTAGCTAAATATTATTACGCCTCTCAACTACGCCACCTCACACATTGGGCCTCAGTACAACCTCAGGCTAGATGGGTTGAAATAGAAGGAGCACAGGTCTATCCCTCACATTTACTTACGTTACTTACCTCGACCACCTTACGACTATAACGAAAAACAGTACAGGACCAATTAGAGTCACCTACGGCCTCTGGAAAAAAATCAACAAAAAACAACCCCTCCTAAACAAGGCTCCAACTACACCCATTCGTACAAACTTCCGATATTCCCCACTAGTCAATTAAGCGTTGTTTAAGCCCTGGACAGACCTCTACCTGTGCGCTACCATGACAACAGACAAAATCACCAGACGACTGTACATTTGAAGAGCTGATCTCTAAGAAGAAGCTACCTCCCCACCCTCATACTGTACCACCAGATAAAACATAAGGCAGACACCCTAACTAGAACAGGAATTTTCCCTACACTGACACATTTGAGACCTCTTGATCCAGGGACCAATAAAAAAAAGGAATTATTTCCTCAAATATTATATACTAAATCACTCCCCACGAGTCATAACTCATCTATATATGGCAAAATGGGAGAAAGCCCTGGAAAGCCCATAACAAAGACACACTGGGAGAAAATTTGGGAGGCGGTAGGGAAAACATCCATAAACACCATCCATAAGGAGAACGGCTACAAAGTTTATTTCACTGGTATTTTACCCCCGAAAGATTACACAATATCAATCCTACAAACCAAAATTGTGCTGGAGATGTGGGACGGAACAGGAACACTTTTCATATTTACTGGACCTGCCCGAAACTGACACAATATTGGTCCTCGGTACAAACCTTGACAGGCACTCTGGTTGGAGTCCAATTCCACTCTCACCCATACACACTCTCCTGTCAGCCCCGCACCCGACTTAAGAAAAAAGGAAAGGGACTTAATCAAACAGGTTCTCACAGCAGCACGATGTCTTATACCGAGATACTGGAAACAGACCCAAACACCCAATCTCAGGGAGCTCATACAAAGAATCCATGACACACAGGTTATGGAATTTTACACAGCTCAACTCAGGGGGAAACAGAGACGTATGAAGAGACCTGGGAACCAGGTTTAGATACACAGACCAAGCAGATAGGAGTAGCAGAACTAACATCCAGGGGAGGATCAACCCATAACCCTAAGATACAGAACTTAAAGGTAAAGCTTTTTTCTTTCTTCATCTACAATCAAAAAAAAGAAAAACAGGTGGGAAGACAGGCCAGGAGGGGACGCACGCTCGTATGTCCATTTGACAGTATGTTTATCTGTAAGTACAGCGGTTTTGTCATATATATAATACTAAACTATAGGAATTGGAATCAAAGTTAACGCCGTGTTTTATTGACGGGGGGGGGGGGCGGACTCGACCGCGGAGACAGAAAAACGGAATGAAGGATCCAAAGGGGTACAGAACTGAAGTAATAATGCTGCGCCGCCTTGGGGTCCGCCCCCCCCCTCCCCCAGCTCATATGTATGTTTCAACTATATGAAAAATGTGAACAAGAAGAGAGGGTATTCTTCTTTCCATCCTCTTTTATTTTTTATGTATTTGAATTGTCACAATAAAAAAATTTAATAATAAAAAAAAAAAAAAAAAATCCCATGACCAGAACATGCCCCATACCAGCAGCCTTCGCCAACTGCATATGGAGATTATTTCCACTCCTCCCGGCATTTGGCGGCTTATAACATACCCCAACAATTAATTTACCTACCTTCTGCTTATGTACACAGTTCCACCCATTATGTTGAGTCCTTTAGGAGAAAAGCGCTTTACAAATCTTATTGTATTGTATTGTAACAAAGCTAAAAACATCCACCTGAGAAACATTTCCCCAATATGCTGTGTATTTTGTTGTATTAACCGTTATCTTTACTCTCTTTCAGTTCTCCTCTGTATTTGGATACATTTGACGTGTGGAATTAATATTGAGTCCATCCCTTTATTCCAGTATACAATAAGCAAGTCACTCTCAATGTCACGGAATCACTGGATCAATAAGATCGTTTTCCTGGTATAAAGTTTATTGTTAACAGTTCCATGGCGATATTAACTTATTTCTAAATCCCACCCCAACACATACACCAGGGCCGCAAATTTCTCCAGGGCTCAAGGGCTCCAAATGGCTCATTAGTGATCTCGACACTTTCTACATCAGACCAGGGAAATTACATGGTGCAAGTAGAGGCTTCAAGCAAAGTTTTCGACACATTTTTCCTGCATGTTTATAGTAAGTAATTTTTTCTTTGGAGTTTGGTTTTGGCTAGCTGGGTACATACACAGAACCCTCTTGACAGATGACAGGCGAATGTAGCGACTCCCTATACTACAGTACAGGGAGCCGACCTGTAGGCTAATGTGTGTACCCAGCTTAGAGAGTGGGGCACTATTATGTTGGGGAAGAATACCCATACAGCAATTTCTGATGTTTGTTTATTCTGTAGTTTTAAAGTAGCCCCATAATCAAAGAAAAGAAATACCACTTGGTTACACCAAGCATTATAGGTAATGATCACTTACCTACAGTTAATGTGTGCGTGGCTGTAAGACTGTTAGGGTACTTGCTCTGCTGCTAGGAGAGGATTAGGTAGGTTGGTGCTTGATTTTTTTTTTTTTAAAAAAGCAAATTTGAAATATATTTGTCACTTTCACATCACTCCTTATATTGTCACTTGTTACAGCCATTACCTCCTACTGTCCTTTCTCATGTTGACATGTCACACCTGGTGTATGGAACCTTCTTTCAAATGAACCCCTGATTAATATTATCAGTTCATGTGTCCTAATGTAGATATGAATGATTCCTTGTGTAGTGATGGTCAGTAAACCAACGATCAGTGGTCTATTGCCAAGCCCGAGGAAGGTGGAACACACCTTTCATGTTCCGAAAGTTACCAAGAGAAATCCTGTGGAGCAGAGTTGGT
The DNA here is from genome assembly GCA_019447015.1 of Hymenochirus boettgeri. Lineage (NCBI taxonomy): Eukaryota > Metazoa > Chordata > Amphibia > Anura > Pipidae > Hymenochirus > Hymenochirus boettgeri. Next base: position 213,575,507 of record CM033475.1, on the reverse strand, counting down.
GGGAATCTTCCTTCTGGAATCATATTACCTCAACTAACACCAGTGTCACTTTTCAAGGCTTAAACCATCAGACACGGACAGTATCAGTGTGTAGCAGAGAATCGTGTCAGTAGGATTACCAGTGACTCCTACACAGTGAATTTATACTGTAAGTCATTTTAGTTTTCAATATTTACCCAAAGAGGCGGGTTTCCTTAAAGGGGAACTGTGGTCTTTAAAAAGCCTGCGTAAACATTTAAAATGAGCCTTGGATCACAGTCATGTCATCACTGCCCTCCCCCCAACCCAAGCCAGAGGCATATTTATAAACAGTGCAAGTTATAAAATGGTGAAATCCGGCTTTCGTAATTGCGGACATCACTTTGAAGTGATGGAAACGGCCGAGCTTAGTGATTGCTCTCAGAGAGTGGTGGTGGCCGCACCTCGCCACCTGAGGGGGCTGCACCTCCACCGCTGGGGTTGACATGGAAACTGACAAGAGGCCTTTTGGGGCTTAAGGGGTCCTGCAGCTTGTGAGTCCTCTCTGACTGGTTTCGAGCTACAGGACCCCAACAAAGGTCCTTATCAATGCTGGGGGAGGGGGGTGCGGTTCGAGCTGCATTACACTATTGTGTGAAAATGCACATTTTTTCGCAGGCGATGGGCAGCACTAATAAAAAAACAAAGATAACGGGCCTTTATATATAGTCCCTAGAACTTCTGGATCTTTTTAGAGCCAGTACAATCTCAATCTGCTTCTGCCTAAGATTTACACAGGTGAGGATGGCAAATAGACTTGAAAACAGGTGGACTGGGGGGACTGGCTTCAATACATGCAGAAAAGTTTACTTATCAAATGGCTACAAGCTGTTTAGTAAGAAAGTGCTCAGGAAGTTTTGCTAAAGTCTATTTAAGCCAAATACAGTACCAGAAACCTTTTGGGCCCTGTAGATGCTGTTTCTATTATAAGGACTGTGTAGTTATAAATCTATGGAAATGGATTTTCCAATGGTTTTCATGACACAAAATTGTATTGCTGAGTAAACACCTTCAGGATCATTTACTCAGAGCCATTTACATATTTACTCAGAGCCATTTACATATTACACAGAGCCATTTACATATTTACTCAGAGCCATTTACATATTACCAGAGCTTTACTATTTACTAGAGCCATTTACATTTTACTCAGAGCCATTACATATTTACTCAGAGCCATTTACATATTTACTCAGAGCCATTTACATATTTACTCAGAGCCATTTACATATTACACAGAGCCATTTACTATTTACTCCCGAGCCATTTACATATTTACTCAGAGCCATTACATATTTACACAGAGCCATTTACATATTTACCACAGAGCCTATTTACATATATTACACAGAGCCATTTACAAATTTACACAGAGCCATTTACATATTTACACAGAGCCATTTACATAATTACACAGAGCCATTTACAAATTTACACAGAGCCATTTAATATTTACTCAGAGCCATTTACATATTTACACAGAGCCATTTACATATTACTCAGAGCCATTACCTATTTACTCCGACATTACATATTTACTCAGGGCCATTTACATATTTACACGAGCCATTACATATTCGTCACTACTAAAGAGCCTGTAGCCAACAGAAAAGTCAGCCCAGTTCTCTAAAAACCCAAACCCCATCTCCTTACACCACTCCCTTAGCCACGCATTTATACTCCTGAGCTCCCGTTGCCTCCCTAGCGTAGCACGTGGCTGCGGTAGTATTTCTGAAATCACTACCCTGGAGGTCCTTGCTTTTAACTTGACCCCTAATTCTCGGAAATCATTTTTAAATGGCTCTGAGTAAATATGTAAATGGCTCTGTGTAAATATGTAAATGGCTCTGTGTAAATATGTAAATGACTGTGTAAATATGTAAATGACTCTGTAAATATGTAAATGGCTGTGTAAATATGTAAATGGCTCTGTGTAAATATGTAAATGGCTCTGTGTAAATATGTAAATGGCTCTGAGTAAATATGTAAATGGCTCTGTGTAAATATGTAAATGGCTCTGAGTAAATATGTAAATGGCTCTGAGTAAATATGTAAATGGCTCGGAGTAATAGGTAAACGGCTCTGTGTAGAATAATTTAATGGCTCTTGTAAATATGTAAATGGCTCTGTGTAAATATGTAAATGGCTCTGAGTAATATGTATGGCTCTGTGTAAATATGTATGGCTCTGAGTAATAATGTAAAATGTCTGTGTAAATATGTAAATGGCTCGTGAAAATATGTAAATGGCTCTGGGTAATATGTAATGGCTCTGTGTAAAATATGTAATGGCTCTGTGTAAATATGTAATGGCTCTGAGTAAATATGTAATTGGCTATGTGTAAATTTGTAAATGGCTCTGAGTAAATATGTAAATGGCTCTGAGTAAATATGTAAATGGCTCTGTGTAAATATGTAAATGGATGTGTAAATATGTAAATGGCTCTGAGTAAATATGAAAATGGCTCTGAGTAAATATGTAAATGGCTCTGAGTAAATATGTAAATGGCTCTGAGTAAATATGTAAATGGCTCTGAGTAAATATGTAAATGGCTCTGTGTAAATATGTAAATGGCTCTGAGTAAATATGTAAATGGCTCTGTGTAAATATGTAAATGGCTCTGAGTAAATATGTAAATGGCTC
>CM033475.1:213534171-213572733 GCA_019447015.1 Hymenochirus boettgeri | reverse complement strand
TACTCAGAGCCATTTACATATTTACTCAGAGCCATTTACATATTTACTCAGAGCCATTTACATATTTACTCAGAGCCATTTACATATTTACTCAGAGCCATTTACATATTTACACAGAGCCATTTACATATTTACTCCGAGCCATTTACATATTTACTCAGAGCCATTTACATATTTACACAGAGCCATTTACATATTTACACAGAGCCATTTACATATCTACACAGAGCCATTTACAAATTTACACAGAGCCATTTACATATTTACACAGAGCCATTTACATATCTACACAGAGCCATTTACAAATTTACACAGAGCCATTTACATATTTACTCAGAGCCATTTACATATTTACACAGAGCCATTTACATATTTACTCAGAGCCATTTACATATTTACTACACATCAATATGCACATCACATGGCTCCGCCAGCAATACGCAAAGCTATCACAGGATATCGCAGCATGCATAATACACTCTAGTCAACAATATCCTCAATCACAGGATCAATAACATCAGATACACAGCAATATACAACACAGCATAAACACAGCATATGACCAACATATTAGTAACAGATAAACACGGATATAACAATTACGAAAAAAAGGAGGGGCAGCATATACACTCATATACACCCATAACCCCGCATATACACCTTATGCTAAAACCCAGTCATGAACTACACGTCATATAACACCAGCATATACACAAACCATATCCTCAATCATAATACAAACATCATATACAATAACATATACACAGGATATAAACAATTCCATACATATCAGTAGTACGGCGGTAATAAATAGACCATCACTATAGGCGAATCACATACAAAAACATCAGCATATTGCCATCATATACACATCATAAAAAAGGAATACACAGCCCAGGCATTTACACAACATCATATACATATCGATAATACACAGGATTAAACATCATATACATGAGTCCAAAAAATAATCACGGATAGTAACATCATATCCATCGCATAAACCCAAGACACCGCACTATGTCGCATCGGCAGTAATCAAGAAACAAGCAGCCTATCACACCAAAGCAATGTCACACCCTACCGCAAGTATATAACAACCTTTAACACGTCATATACACAGGACATGACACATACATTACACCGCATCATAGCCTAATCTAATACACAGGAAAACACGTCAATATACCATCCAAATACGCAATCATATCCCCAAACAATAAATAGGCACAGGATTACCAAAGAGGGCCTAAAGCGACACATATACACTTATATACATACAGTGAATACGCCGAAGATATAGAACAGACGACAAACACAGCTATCAAGCCAACATATGGATAGCACAGCATTCAACAAATACACGATAATACACGCACATATAACACCCAATGGGGGACACAGTCGATAGTGCGCCAGGTATAATAAAGCAATCATAGACCACGCTATAACACATCAACATGATACACATCATAGACACAACATATACGTCGATCATATACATATCATATACGGGGGACAACACACGGAGGAGTTCAGAACATCATATACAATAATCAATCTAGCAGCAGCAATGAACGAACAATCTCGACATCAATGGTACGACAGGGCATTGAGCCATCACATACTAACATTCATAATACACCAGGGAGGGTGTTACAAACAGAATATACAATAAACCCATATTATACACGCGTAATATTAAACATCAATAAAAATACACGGATGAGTAAACATCAGAATATCAAGACACAGTATAACATCATATGACATAATACACAGCACAAAACATATATACGGATATAAACATCAATCATTAAGTACCAGGAAAAACATCAACATCGGATACACATAACATAATAATTCACAGATAAAACATATACACAGCTTGCTTATATAAACAGCATAAACAATATCACAGCAGTATACACGCATATACACAGCAACAAGGATATACACAGGCAATACACAGCATAAGACAGGAGAATTACCATCATATACACATCATATACGCGGCTATAAGACAGATATGCAGGCCAATCTATACAATCAAAAGCATCTACACATCATATACACAGATTAGCATATCATAACACAGCATATGCACAGCATATACAATCCATTATACACTACATAGACACGGATAATACATATCATATACCAGCATGCAGTGCAGCATATACAAATCATAACACACATACACTATCATAACACACTTACACAGGATTTTTATATAAACATCAACACACAACAGCATTGCACATACATCATGTACACAGCATATACACAGGATATATAACAATCATATTACACGCATATACAGAATTATACACATCACTTACACCATCATATACACAGCATATAGACATAATATACACATCATATCACAAGCATATACACATCATATACACATGGAAACAGCCTATACGCATAGTCAATATATACACAATACCATCAGGACATAAATTTTCTAATACACATCATACACAGTATATAACATCATATCACCAGCATATACCACATCATATACATATCATATACACATCACGCTATACAATATACCAGGATATCCACATAAACACATTCATATACATATCATATACACAGGGATATTACACAGTCATAAAACAACATCATACACATCATATACACAGCATATACCAGGAATTTCTTTCTATTATGTAGTAACAAGTTGGCACTTAACTTAACTCCCGTTATTTCACTTGACAAATTGTACACACAGGAAATTTTGGTGCACACAAAGTATAGAAATTAGAGAGAACATTGCATGTATAATGTGTCCCCTATGGCAGTGGGGTCAATGTTCGCATAACACTATTTACTTACACTACAGAAAGCGATAATAGCTGTAGGGTCTGAAGGGTTACTATTGGTTCTGTAATTGAAAAGTGGGAGGGTTGGAAAAGACAATTGGATATAAAGGGATAGGAAAGGATAATCTTTTTGCACAAAGACCCTGGAAGAGACCAAGATGAAGACTATTGTCCTGTTGGCTGTGCTTGTCAACATCCTGTTTTCACGTAAGTGTAACACGCCCAGGGCGCGGGCGTGTGGACAGTTATTCTGAATAATGAAATAATAAGGGACACAGAGTCATCTTTCTTGGTTAGCTGCTCCTTGATAACTGAGAGCTAGCCCCTCTGCAATTATTCACAATTTACTATACAAATGTGTTCTTACATTTCACAATATATACACTATACATTACCTTCCCTTTAATTCTCATGAACATATTATATATATAATCAATCATCATTTCACCAGAATACAAGTGCAGGATCCACTTTACAAACTGATATTTACTTACAATAGTTTAAGCTTTATATTAGCATCTGGCTACATTAACACAAGATACCTGGTACATCTGACTATACAGCATACATAGAAGCAGATCATCACTTAACTTTAAGATATCAAACTTCTAACAAACTTAAAATAAACTGGTATCACTCACACTGTCTTAATCACTAATTATGGCTTCTGCCATTTACACTGGGCACCATCTTTCAGCATGGATTACAGGGTGATACAGATGAATAAAATAACAACCTATGTTACTGTATGCAGGAGCTGAATACTGACACATATACACATATATCCAATCTAACATTTCTTTAGAGTTTTAAAGGGCATGTCCACCCCAAAAATGTAACTTTTGATATGTGGTAGGGCATGCTCCCCCAGCCCCAACCGCATTAATATAATTGTTAGAAAGTCCCCCGATTCTTACTTACCTGCCCTCTCTCCTCCGCTGCAGTGTTCAGGCCCTCTGCTTGCATGGAATTGCAAGCAGGGGGCGGGACCGGCAGCCGCGTCCGTGATTGGCTGAGAGGCAGGAAATGTGGCAACAGATTTACTGGGGTCACATAAGTAAATGGGAAAATTAGATATGGGATATAAGAATTTATTTTTCTGTCTTAAAGGGTAATTAAACCCTTCCCCACCCACACTCTTCTTATGATGTACCCAGTGTGAGGACCTAAAATACTAGAGCCTCATCCCTGGTGAACATTAGATCAGGGTTTCTGAAAGGGTGTCCCAGGGCACACTAGTGTGACTTCAAAGAGACAGAGGTGCCTCAGAATTTTAGTAGTGGAAATACCACCATAATTTACATTTTTTATGTTGTATTAAAATATATATTATGATAAAATGTCAACACAATCAATATAATGTAACATTACACTACATTAATTTGAAATAAAGTGCTTAAAATAGGGATCATTTCAACTTATAATCTAACATTAAGAACAGGGTGTGCATTGCTAAGTGTTGAATGTTGACATTTCCCTTTCAGAGTCGGGGAGTGGAAACGTTTTAAGACGTGATGCAGAAGATGAGATCTTAGGTGAGTTTCATCGTCTATTTCAAGATCCAAGATCCAAGATTCACGATTCAGTTTATTGTCAGATGAAACTCACCTAAGATCTCATCTTCGCATCAGTCTTAAAACTTTTCCACGCCCGACTCTGAAAGGGAAATGTCAAATTCAACACTTAGCAATGCCACACCTGTTCTTAATGTTAGATTATAGTTGAAATGACCCTATTTAAGCACTTATTTCAAATGAATGTAGTGTACTGTTACATATATTGATTGTGTTGACATTTATCATAATATATATTTTAATACAACATAACAAAGTAAATTATGGTGGTTAAAGTATTTCCACTACTAAACTTTGAGGACCTCTGGTCTTCTTTGAAGTCACACCAGTGTGCCCCGGGACACCCTTCAGAAACCCTGATCTAATGTTCACCCGGATGATGTATTTTAGTCCTCACACTGGGTACATCATAAGAAGAGTGTGGATGGGGAAGGGTTTAATTACCCTTCCCCATCCCCATGAACCTCATTTAAGTCATTTTCCAGAGCGATCAGCTATTGAGCGATTTCTGTTTTAAAGGGATTTTCTGTTTAAGGGAATTGAGAGCGTAAAAACTAAAGCGTTATTAACTGTGGTTTGCAGCCTAGTAAATGTACTAACCAACACTATTTATTTCTAGGAGTGTGCCTTGTAAGTAATTAATCATGGTGTGTTTTAATACTTACGCTTGAATAAGGTAGTAGAACTGTTTGAGTAAACTCAAAGCACTGGGTTACTGAAACAAATACTGGTGTTTAAACAGCACTGTTACCTGTAGAGGGGGGTTGGTAAGAGACAAAGGAAAGGGCATTTTTTTTTCTTTTCACTGATGGGATGGGGTGTAGATAATTGGTTTAAATTGGCTGAGGGGTGGCTCTGTGGTTTGACCTCATTAAGTCATTCTCCAGAGGCGATCAGCTCTTGAGCGATTTTGTTTTTAAGGAATTGAGAGCGTTAAAAAATAAAGGTTTAAGACAAGAAACGTTTTAAGAAGAACACTGCTATTTCTTGCTGGTATTGCAATTATCTGCGTGTGTTTGCTGTGTCTCTGCTGTGTATTGCTGTTCCGGTGTCTCGGTGTGTATTGCCGTTTAGTATGGCAGTTTTGTTGGGGCCGTGCAATGTGCATCTGCCACAGTATGGGATCTGGAGCAGCCGCCCCAGGGGACCTATGTATGTGTCAGATGTGAGTGGTTTGCCCATTGGAATCGAGGTCCAGATCTAAGGGGTAAACTTGCAGCATTGCAGGGCTTGGCAAATCGGGGGAAATGCAGGTACTGCGGGGCCAGTTACAACTGGAGGGTGGAGATGGGGCAGATAGGTGTAAAGGAAGATAGATTTGTAAGGGTCACCAGGGGAAGTAGGAGAGGAAGGAAGGACGCTTCTTCCAGTGGTCGATCCCAACAGATTTGACATTTTAGGTGAAGAGTGGAGGACGATGGCTGGAAGCAGCAGGTATGGAGCGGGCCTTTCCGCTGAGCACCCAGGGATGACCATCTCCAATAAAGAGGGAGAACTGGGGGTTAGGAAGGATAGGCAGATGGTAGTGGTGGACTCATTATTAGAAGGGTAGATAGGTATCTGTGCCAAGACCCTACATGCCGAACAGGTGTGTTGTCTGCCTGGTCGTAGGGTTCGACATGTGGTGGATCATGTAGACAGATTATTGTGTGGGGCGGAGTGACCCGCGGTCTTGTTCACATTGTGCCAAATGACAAAGTAGAGTGGAGGGTGAGGTCCTAAAAATGATTTCGAGAATTAGGGGCCAAGTTAAAAAGCAAGGACTCAAGGGTAGTGATTCAGAAATATACCGCAGCACGCTGCTACGCTAGGGGAGACAATGGGAGCTAGGAGTGTAAAGCATGGCTAAGGGGTGGTTGTAAGAAGATGGAGTTTGGGTTTTTAGAGAACTGGGCCGATTTTTTGTGGCTACAGGCTCTTAGTAGAGACGGTTGCACCTCAATGGTGATGGGGCAGCTGTTTTGGGGGAGACAGATGGCTAGGGGGTTGGAGGAGATTTTAAACTAGTATGGGGGGAGGGAATGGTTAACTACACAGGGTAGATAGAGAAGTAGGGATCGGGTGCTAGTAACCAAACGAGGGGAGAAGGGGGAGGGGAGCATAGAGGATAGGAGGCATGTACGACCATGTATGGAAGTAAACAATTGATAATCTAAAATGTAGTTACAAAGCAAGAGTCTGGCTGGAAACCGGCGAACTTGAAATAATAAGGAAAGGTATGATGTAATTGGTATAGCAGAATCATGGGCTTAATGATTCACAGACTGGACAGTAAATATTGAAGGATATCTTATTTAGACATGACAGAGTTAATTAGAAAGGAGGAGGAGTATGTAGTATTTAAACAGGAATTGAAGCCAAATTAAAAGATGGAATATGGGGGAGAACGATGCGGCAAGAAACATTATGGGTGGAACTGTGTACAGGAAGCAAGAAGGTAGGTAATTAATTGTTGGAGTATGTATAAGCCGCCAAATGCCGGGGAAAGAGGTGGAAATGAATCTCCATATGCAGTGTGCGAAGGCTGCTGGTATGGGGCATGTTATGGTTATGGGGGATTTTAACTATCCTGAAATAGATGGTAGTAAGGAACTGCCAGCTCTCTAAAGGTATAAAGTTCTAAATTTCCTATATGAGCATTTTCTTTCACAGATGGTAGAAGTTCCTACTAGACAGAATGCGTTGTTGGATCTGGTGATATCTAAATAACCCTGAGCTCATTTTGGAGATGAAGGAAGGGAGCTTAGGGAATAGTGACCATGAATAGTGTCATTTAAATAGGTTGCAAAAAACTAAAATGCAATGGCTTAACAAAAACTTTTAACTTTAGGAAAGCTAATTTTATGCTTTTAAAGGAATCGCTCTGCTCATAGACTGGAGGAACTGTTTCTAGGTAAAGAAACTGAGCAGATGTGGACCACTTTTAAAGGGATATTAAACTATTACATTCCAAATCGGTACTTTAGGTAACAAGGTGTAAAAAAATGAAAGTTCCAGTCCTGCAGGCTTAATGCTCAGGTAAAAAGGGAAATGGAAAAAAAGAAAAGGGCTTTTAAAATTTTGAAAACAGAAGGCACAGACAGCGCTAACAGGGAGACAAAAGCTGTAATAAAGAGTGCAAAGAAAAGCAATTAAACTAGTAAATAGAAAATGAATACGGATTGTCGAAACAAAGCAAGTCCAACCCCAAAATGTTTTTAAGTATAGTAAATGGTAAAAGATAGGAACTGAGATGTGGGACCATTAAATAATGGGACTGGGTGGTTGTAGAGGATGCCGAAAAAGGCTAATCTGCTAACCGTTTTTTTACATCGGTTTTTACTGTGAGAACCTTGGCCTTACAGTAGGAATTGTAGCAATATGCAGGGAAGATGAAGAGTTTCACATTGGAAACAGAGGATATGGTACGGAAACAATTAGACAAAGTTAATATCAATAAAGCGCCAGGACAGATGGATGCATCCAGGAATTTTAAAAGAGCTTAGTTCGTTCTAGCTAGACTAGATGCTTTGTTCGGGGACGTGCCGCTGGATTGGAAAAAAAGCCAATGTAATACCAATATCAAAAAAGGTAGTCGTTCACAGCTGGTAACTATAGACCTGTAAGCCTAACATCGTGGTAGGGAAGGTGTAGAAACTTTGTTAAGGGATCATATCCTTGACTTTTTCCAGAGATAATCTTATTAGTAGTAGTCAGCATGGATTTATGAGCAAAAAATCATGCCAGACAAATTTAATTAGTTTTATGAAGAAGTGAGTAAGAAGTTGACCAGGCAAGCCGTGGATGTGGTATATTTGGATTTTGCAAAAGCTTTTGAACTGTGCCACATAGGCGACTAATGTATCTGAGAATGTGGCCTTGAAGAAAACATTTGTTTAGGAAGAGAAAGGTATTGGACCGCAAACCAGATAGTGGTGGTTAATGGAGCTACATCTATGGGGCTAAAGTCAAGCGGAGTTGCCTCAGGGTTCTGTACTGGGCGCGCTTCTGTTAATCTGTTATAATATGACTTAGAAGGGGGCATTGAGAGCAAGGCTCTGTGTTGCTGATGACACTAAACTATGCAGAGCTTTGGAAAATTCCAATGAGTGCAAGTGCTGCAAGCAGACCTAGATAGATTATCAAAATGGGCAGCAGAATGGCAGATGAGATTCAATTGTAGATAAATGTAAGGTGATGCATTTGGATTTAATTAATCCCTGTGCATCTACACATAAATAACTCGTGTGTTAGTTCTGTAATGGAAAAAGATTTGGGGGTTCTGGTAGATAACAGACTTAGCAAACATGCCAGGTAGCAAACAGCTAGAGCTAGCAAGATATTGTCTTGTATAAAAAAGGGGAATAGATAAAGAGAGAAAAATATTATTCTCCTCTTTACAAGGCACGTAAGGCCTCATTTGGAATATGCGGTGCAGTTTTGGGAATCCCATATACAAAGGGACTCTGGAATGAGGCAGTCAGAGAAGGGCAACTAAATTAATAAGGGAATGGACGGGGCTTGAATATGCAGGCAGATTACACAAGTTAGGGTGTACATGAGAAGCAGCGGTTGCGTGGGGACATGATAACCTTATACAAATATATAATGGCCATACAATGAACTCTCTGGTGCAAGTGTAAATATAAAGGTCATATCAGAGGACCGTGGACATCCTTTAAGGTGGAAGAAAAGAAGTTTCATCTTCAGGTTAGGAAAGGTTTCTTTACAGTGAGAACTGTGGAACTGTCTTCCAGCAGATGTGGGAATGGCAAGTTATGAATAACTTTAAAAAGGCCTGGATAAGTTTCTAAAACTAAAAAAATATTTGAGAATACTGGTATTAATGCATATAGATATGGTTGATCCAGGATACTTTCCGATTGCCGTTTGGAGTCAGGAAGGATTTTTCCCCCTTTTTAGTGGGGTTTTGCCTTCCTCTGGATCAACTGTTAGGTAGGGTTAAAAATAAAAAAAATTAAAAAAAAATGAATATTAAAAAAAAGTGAACGGTTGGACTTGATTTTTGTTAATTTGACGTCTGTCTTATTTCAACCTTAATACTATGATAAACTATTAAGACAGAAAAATAAAATTCTTATTCACATATCTATTTCCCCTTTACTTCGTGAAAACAGGTGTTGACAAGCACAGCCAAAGGACAATAGTTTCATCTTGGTCTCTACCAGGGTCTTTGTGCAAAAGATTATCCTTCCCGTCCCTTTATATCCAATTGTCTTTTCCAACCCTCCACTTTTCAATTACAGAACCAATAGTAACCCTTCAGACCCTACCAGCTATTAGCTTTCTGTAGTGTAAGTAAAAGTGTTATGGCGAACATTGACCCCACTGCCATAGGGACATTATACATGAAATGTTCTCTCTTAATTTCTAACTTTGTGTGCACCAAAATTTCCTTGTGTACATTTGTCAAGTGAAATAACGGGGTAAGTTAAGTGCCAACTTGTTACTACATAATAGAAAGAAAATAATTTTAAGAAGTGTTTATGTTTACAATACAGAAGGGTTATGGCTAAAAAATGATATAGCCAGAATCTTATGAAAACAGAAGTCTCCAAGCTCATAGAAGCAATGTTTGGTATCACAAATAAATATTGTAGAAGTCAATGAGCAGACAGACATTTAAAACTGAAACAAATGGAAAAATTGGATTCTACATAAAGATTAGAGAGGGCCGAACTTTCGAAACTATATGGAAAGTTCTGAAACGGCCCTTTAAATCAATGGAGTCAAATAGTTTGAAAAGTTCGAATGAAATACAATGAAACTATCAATGAGTACTTAAGTAAATGGCTGGGGATCTGGGAAATGGTCTGGGGAACATGTCCAATATCAGGACATTTTCAAAAAATCTTTTACCTCACTATCACTGGGCTATTTCGAGCTCTCGCCGTTGGGAACATTCATGTTCGTTGCTAGGTACCATGTTACATTTTACTGCGGATTTGATGCTGCGTATAGGTTTTAATGGACCCTTACTCGTAGATTCGATGTTCCGCCGATGGTACATGGACATTTACTCACGATTCGATGCTCGCATACAGGTTTTAATGGACCCTTTACTGTAGATTCGATGTTCGACGCACTAGGTACCATGGACATTTTAACTCACGGATTCGATGCTCGCGTATAGGTTTTAATGGACACTTTACCGCAGATCCGATGCTCGTGTTCGCGCCTAGATACCATTGACCATTTTACTCGCGGTTTCGATGCTCGAGGATAGGTTGTAATGGGACCCTTTATCTCGCGGTTCGATGCTCGCGTATAGGTTATAATAGGCATTTTACTCGCACATTCGAACGGTCGAACATTCGATATTTATCGAAGTCTGAAAATATCGAAAAATCTTGGTCTGGGATAGTTTGGAATCTGAATCGTTCAAATCGATAGTCGTCTAAACTCAGTTTGAGTTTGAGTTCAGTCCATCTCTAATAAGATGAGGTTTACAGACTCCATAGACTTCACATCCGGAGCAATGTTATGAGGACACAATCCTTAAATCGAGGAACTGGTGGTAACCTTTAATCAGTATGTGACTGTTGCCTTCCAATGCGCTGGTATAAGTATCTGCAAACTGTACTGCTAGAAGGTGTTGAGAACCATAGGTGCTGCCTTGCTCAGTTCCCTTACAAGAAGAAAATGTAACATTGTTAATTAAGTTAAGGATAGGATAACAGTCATTTGAGCCATATGCAAAAAACTCATCTCCTCACAACTTAAGGAAAGAGTGGCCACTTAAAATTATGTGAGGTTTTTTGACTTAGCATAGTGTTACCCTCCCAGTCACTTCTTTTCATTTAATATCATGTAACATTATTATAAGTTAGGCAACTTATTTAGAATCCTCAAAAATGTGCATATTAAAAGAGTATTTGGAGTTGTGTACCTTCAGCAACCAAATCCAATACGTTATACTGTAGGAGAACCGTAAAAAAGGTAAAAGTCTAGTTTGGGTGATGACATTTTGAGCTAGTACATTTTTGTACCTCTTATTAAGAAGCTTGATATTGTATTAGGTGGTTGCAGTTTGAACTATGTGAATACTGATGTGTTGGGATAGTTTTGGTTTGTTTGACCCAGTTTCTGATTCAGCAGAACTTTCAGAACTTTTGAAAAAAATTTTCCGACTTGTACTATTTAATGGGTTTATTGATTAGTTTGATACTTATTGCGTTAACCGAAATGAATAATTTTTTACGCGTCTTACCAGGTTGTCCCGCGAGTTGCCCGTGTACACTTTGGGTATAAGTATTGGTAGATGCAGGTGTGTGTTTGGTTTAGTGAAGAGACAGTTGGAAGAAGAAAGTGCACAGGGTAATCGTACGTCATGTATGTAATAGTTATGATGAGGACACGGTGCCATTGTTGAGGGACGTATGCAATATGTTATTGTAAAACCTTATACACAACGTTGTGGTGGAAACCTACTTTCATGAACTCTACAGGAATTGCCGTTGGGGAACACATGTTGATTCCCAAAAGGAATATCGCAGCACTTGAGGACTGACAGGCGTCGGTGTATCTGATCATGTGACGTGGGCTCTTTGTCTGTGTGGTAAAGTGGGATTATTCTGTTGCGCTGTTGAGCCTTGTGTGTTTTTATTAAGCGTGATTAATTTTTGACATTAGTGAGCAGTGTGTTGAACTTGTTGACACTTTAAACAATTATCCTTGCAATAGACCACTTATATGATATTAGATCCCAATCAATAAGTTACTTTCTGGTCCGAATTGAAAGTGCCATGTTTCAAAGAGGTGGTGTTTTGGGGTGTGCCGTGATGTTTGGGGGCATGGAAAGGAGTATGTGTATGGAGTGTGATTTGGGAAACAGACTTGGGAATGTTTGGGGTGTGGCCATGATGTAGGAGGGGGCCATAATGTTTGGGGGTTTTTTGGGGCGACAGTGACAACAATATCTGGTAGGGTGTGGTCACCCTTTTGGCGGGATGGTTGGCAAGGCATGACAGTGATCTTTGGGGGAGGGGCCTGATGGTTGGGGTATTGAGTGTGAACATGATGTTTGGGGTGTGGCGTGACAGCAAGGATTTGTATCTGGGGGTGTGGTCACATTCCGGGAGGCGGCTGCTTTAAAATTTCTTAGCATGACATAACTGCAAGTCATTCATATCACCAAAGTAAACACAGTCTTCAGGGTTTATAGTGGAGATAAACGTCATTCATACACCAATAGTAACATAGTATTTCCAGGTTTATATTTGTATATAAAATGTCATTCATATCACCAATAGAAACATAGTCTTTCCAGGGTTTATATTGTATCTAAACGTCATTCATATCACAGGATAGAACACAGTCTTTCCAGGGTTTATATTTGTATATAAATGTCAGTGATATCCCAATATTAACCATAGTCTTCAAGGGTTTAATTTGTATATAAACGTCAATTCATACCACCAATAGTAACCTATAGTCTTTCCAGGGTTATATTTGTATATAAACGTCCTTCATACCACAATAGAACATAGTCTTTGCAGGGCTAATATTGTATATACTGTCATGCATATCCCAAAAATGGTCTTTCCAGGGTGTATATTAGTATATAAAGGTCATTCATTTAAACCAATAGCAAAACAGTAGTCTAACAGGTTTATATTTGTATATAAACATCATTATCCACAATAGTAACATAGTCTTTCCAGGGTTATATTTGTATATAAATGTCACTTCATATTCACCATAGTAACATAGTCTTTACGGGTTTATATTGTATATAAACGTCATCAATCACGATTAGTAACACAGTCTTTCCGGGGTTTATATTTGTATATAAATGTCATTGATATCACCAATATTAAACAAGTCTTTCAGGGTGTATATTTTGTATGTCAACGTCATTCCTACCACCAATAGTAACATCGCTTTCCAGGGCTAATATTTGTAGATAAATGTAGTCCTATCCCAATTACATAGTCTCCTTCCAGGGTTTATCTAGTATTAAATGTCAATTATTTAACCAAATAGCAACATAGCTTAACAGGGTTATATTTGTATATAAACGTCATTCATACCACCAATAGGAAACATAGTCTCCAGGGTTATATTTGTAGTATAAAAATGTCATTCATATCACCAATGTAGCATAGTCTTTCCAGGGTTATATTGTATATAAATGTCATTAGATCACCAATAGCAAATAGTCTTACCGGGTTTATATTGTAGATAAATGTCATTCATATCACCAATAGTACATAGTCTTCCAGGGTTTCTATTTGTATGATAAATGTCATTCATTAACCATAGCAACATAGTCTGAAAAGGGTTTTATTGTCTATAAATGTCATCATATCACCCAATAGTAACACAGTCTTTCCAGGATGTATATTTGTCTATAAATGTAATTCATATCCACCAATAGTAAACCTAGTCTTTCCAGGGTTTAATTGTATATAAATGTCATTCATATCACCACTAGAACACAGTCTTTCCAGGATTATATTGGCTATAAATGTCATTCATATCACCATAGTAACATAGTCTTTCAGGGGTTATTTTAGGATAGATGTCATTCATATCACCAATAGTAAACACAGTCTTTCCAGGGTTTATATTTGTATATAAATGTCAGTCATATCACCAATGAGTAACATCGTCTTTCCAGGGTTTATATTTGTATATAAATGTGATCCATATCCCCAATAGTAACATCGTCTTTCCAGGGTTTATATTTGTATATAAATGTCATCATTTAACCACTAGCAACATAGTCTTAAACGGGTTTATATTTGTTATAAATGTTGATTCATTCACTAATAGAACACAGTGGGGCTTTCCAAGGTTTATTATTTGTCTATACATGTAACTATCACCATAGTAACATAGTCTTTCCATGGGTTCATTTGTATATAAATGTGGTTCATATCCCCAATAGTAACATAGTCTTTCCAGGGTTATTTGTATATAAATGTCATTCATTTAACCAATAGCCAACATATCTTAACAGGGTTTATATTGTATATAAATGTGATTCATAGCACTAATAGTAACACAGTCTTTCCACGGTTTATATTGTATATAAATGTCATTCATATCCCAATAGTAACAGTTCTTTCCAGGGTTATATTTGTATTAAATGTGATTCATATCCCCAATAGTAACATAGTCTTTCCAGGGGTTTATATTGGTAATAAAATGTCATTCATTTACCCAAAGCAAAATAGTCTTAACCGGGGTATATTGTCTATAAATGTCGATTCATATCATTAATAGTACACACAGTCTTCAAGGTTTATATTTGCTATAAATCATTCATATCCCATAGTAAATCGTCTTCCAGGGTTTATATTAGTATATAAATTGAATCATTAACCAACCGCAACAAGTCTCAACAGGTTTATATTTGTCTATAATGCATTCATATCAACAATAGTACACATTCTTTCCAGGGTTTATATTTTGTATATAAATGATGATTCATATCACCAATAGAACATATCTTTCAGGGTTAATATTTGTATATAAATGTGATTAATTTAACCAATCGCAACATAATCTTAACAGGGTTTATATTTGGATATAAATGTCTTCATATCACCAATAGTAACATAGTCTTAAACAGTTTAGATTATATATAAATGTGATTCATATCACCAATTAGTAACATAGTCTCCAAACCGCCCACTTTTCCCACCTTTTCCTCCCTCCCGTTCAGGGTTTATATTTGTATTATAATGTCATTCATTAACCAATAGAAATAGTTTAACAGGGGTTATATTTGTATATAAATGTCATTCATTTACAATGCACATAGTCTTAACAGGCGTGTATATTTGTTTATAAATGTAATTCATTTAACCAATAGTAACATTGTTTTCCAGGGTTTATATTTGTAATAAATGTCATTCATTTAACCAATAGCTAAACAGTCAACAGGGTTTATATTTGTCTATAAATGTCATTCATTCACCACTAGTAACATAGTCTTTCAGGTTTAGATTGATATAAATGGCATCATTCACAATGTAAACATCGTCTTTCACAGGGTTTATATAGTATATAAATGTCATTCATTTAACAATAGCAAGCATAGTCTTAACAGGGTTTATATTTGTCTATAAATGTCATTCATATCACAATAGTAACAGTCTTTCCAGGGTTATATGTATATAAATGTCATTCATACACCAAATAGAAACATAGAGGGAGATTCAATAAAAGTTCTGGATCCTTAAAATGGTGCTAATTTTGCCCCAACCAATCAGATATTATTTTACATTTGAAAGCTAACATCTGATTGGTTGGGGCAAAATTTGCACCATTTTTAACGATAAGAACTTTTATTGAATCTATTTGTATATAAATTTCATTCATATCACCAATAGCAACACAGTCTTTCCAGGGTTTATATTTGTATATAAATGTCATTCATAAACCAATAGCAACAAGTCTGTCAGGGTTTATATTGTGTATATAAATGTCATCATATCACCAATAGCAACACAGTCTTTTCAGGGTTTATATTTGTATACAAAATGTCATTATCTCACCAAATAGACTACAGTCTTTCCACGGTTAATTGTATATAAATGTGATTATATCACCAATAGGTAACATAGGTCTTTCCAGGGGTTTTATTTGTATATAAATGTCATTTCAATATCACAACTAGTAACACAGTCTTTCGAGGGTTGATATTTGTATATAAAGTGATTCATATCACCACTAGTAACATCGTCTTCCAGGGTTTATATTTGTATATATGTCATTATAGTCCACCATATGTAACATTGTCTTTCCAGGGTTTATATTTGTATATAAATGGTCATTCATATCACCAAGATAACATAGTCTTCCAGGATTTATAGTTGTATTAAATGTCATTCATATCACCAATAGTAACATAGTCTTTCAGGGTTATATTTGTATTAAATGTATTAAGCTCCCAATAGTCACATAGTTTACAGGCGTTATATTTGTCTATAAAAGGTCCTTCATTATCACCAATAGTAACATAGTCTTCCAGGGTTTAGATTTTGTTAAAATGTCATTCATTTAACCACTCGTAACATCGTCGTTCAGGGTTTTATTTGTATATAAATGTCATTCATATCACCAATAGACATAGTCTTCCAGGGTTTATATTTGTATATAAATGTCCTTCATTCACCAAAGTACATAGTCTTACCAGGGTGACTATTGTATATAAATGTCATTCATATCGACAATAGTAACATAGTCTTTCCAGGGTTTATATTTGATATAAATGGCAGTCATATCACAATAGGAAAATAGTCTTCCAGGGTTTATTTGTATATAATGTCATTCATATAACCAATAGTAACATAGTCTTTCCAGGGTTTATATTTGTATATAAATGTCATATATCACCAATAGTAACACAGTCTTTTCCAGGGGTTATTTTGTCTATAAATGTCATTCCTATCACCCAATAGTAACATGTCTTCCAGGGTTTATATTTGTAATAAAGTCATTCAGATACACCATGTAACAGCGTCGTTCCAGGTTTATATTAGTTATAAATGTCATTCATTTAACCAATGCAACATAATCTAACAGGGTGTATAGTTGTCTATAAATGTCATTCATACCACCAATAGTAACAGTCTTCCAGGGTTATATGTGTATATAATGGTCATTTCATATACCAATAGAAACATACAGGGATCAATAAAAGTTTTTATCCTTACAAAAGCGGCTTAATTTTGCCCCAACCAATTCAGATAAACATAATGGTTTGTGTGACTTGTAATCTTAGTATAGACATAATGTTGTTTGATTAGTATTAGCGTGTGTTGTGTAGTTTGTGTGTATCTAGTAAGGAGAGTGAATGTTGTTAGAGAATTGTTTTGTATTTGTTGTTTTTGTGTAATGTTTTATATATAAGGGAAGACAATGGGTTTGGGTTTTTAGAGAAGGAAGAACTGGGCCCTGAGTCTTTTTTCTGTTGGCTACTGGCTATTACAGGCTCTTAGTAGGTGAGGAGGTTGGCACACATACAGAGTTTTGCGGTGGTGCTTTCTTTCATATCGATGGGATGACTTGTTGTGAGGCTAGCTCCCATTTTTTAGGTCACTTTGACATTTTGGCAGTGTCGTTTTGTGCAACTGTTTTGGGGTGGAGGAGAAGATTGGCTTGCGCTAGGGGGTTTGGAAAGGAGGGGGATTAGGAGGGGCGTGGAGGAGATTTCTGGAGATTTTTAGATTTTTAAACTAGGGTGACTTTCATAAATGGGCAAGGCGGGGGGGGGGATGGCTTGGGGAAGGGTCGCAGGGAGGGGAGGGAAACGTTTAAAGGTAATGGAGGGGGGAGGGAGGGACGGTGGGACGGGAGGGACTGGGAAACGTTTTTTTATCTTTAAGGGGAGGGAAACGTTTAAACTAGCACAGGGGGGTTTAGTTTTAGTTTGGAGTTGTTTAGATAGAGGAAGTTAGGATCTGGGGGCTAGTCAGGAGTAAGTATATAACGACAGACGCGAGGGAGGAAAGCACGAGGGAAAGGAAGAAGGAGAAGAACGGAGACGGGATAAGGAGGTAGGGGGGGAAGGTGAGGAAGCAAGCCTAGAGGTTAGGAGGGGAGGGGAGCATAGAGGATAATAGAGCAATAGCACATATAGTGAGGTCAAAATGAAGAGTCATTAGGAGCTAAGAGCGAGACTCATTTGTTGAAGTGGGATTGCTATGGGCAATAGCATTTAGAGAGGATTTATTTAGTTCCCCACATGGAGCCCCTAAAAATAAGATTGATAGAGGTCAAGTTTCTATTATTATTAGAGGCAAGCATTAGAAGACAGTTTGTGTGCGAGTACAAATGAAGGCTATGGGTGGTTTGGAGAATGGAGGAGTGAGTACATGCATAATGATAGCAAGTGAGCATATCATATTAAATCAGATAAGTATGGAGAATGGAGGGAAGCATAAAAGTGATCATAGAGTATAAGGGAGAAGAGGCTAAATAGTTGGTGTAAGCATAGTAGGGGAAATGGTTACACAGCAGGAGCCCACTAAAGAGGGAATTAAGGAATGCACAAGGTACCGACCATACCTCCAGAGGGGTTAAGAGAGAGCATGCGATTATGAGGGGGGAAATTACTAGGTGGTAAAAACAACCAACATTCCTGTTGTGTGGAGACTCATTATGATCATAGAGGACACATTAGAGGATTGGCCAAAGGAGCAAATCTGATTAGGGATGAGTACAAAACAATTAGAGGTAGATTGACTGAAGGGAGGAAGAGGAGGAGGGTAGGGTGGGGAGCCATCTCAGTAAAGTTTCAGCCTATTTGTTCTACTTAACACGGTACAGGAGAAGGATAGGAGGAGGGAGGGGAGCATTAGAGTTGAAGCATGCAGGCATTTCATAGCAGCATCCAAAGCAGGGAGGGTGAGCAATATGCATAAGCATAGCAATTAACAGAAAGAGGATGTAACTGGGGGAAGAATAGTCAGACAGGAAGCAGGGGGGAGGAGGGTAGAATACAGAAAGCAACAGGTACACAGCATAGAGTTCATTTAGAGGCCACTGCTTTAGTGTCATTAGAGGATTAGCATGTGTACGAGGTAGGGGACGTGCAGCAGCGGAGGGGCATTAAGATCATAAGTGGTAATGGGGTGGAGACTTAGTAGCAAGAGGGAATTAGAAGAAGGAGATATAGCAGGTGTTTAAGAAGGATGATAAGTATTACAATTCCACACAGAAGCTGTATTAGGAGGAGGAAGGAGGGGGGAAGCCATGGAGAGCACAAGCATATTGAGCAGCTGAGAATGTAAGCACCAAGCACATAAGATGGATAAGGAGGGAGGCATCTGGAGCATAGCGAGACTACTTAAATAGGCTATCATGTTTAGTAGCGAATAGAGCTATTTTCATACATAGGTTAGGCAGAGAGGAAGTGGGGAGAAAAGCTTCCATGCATAAAAGACAATACATGAGTAGGAGGAATATAGTCAATCAGAGTGAATTTAAGTTGGGATGTGTATCAATTCCATAGATGATATAAAAGGAGGCATGTGGACGACCATGGATGGAAAGTAAATGAGTAAATCAATTGTAATCTAAAATGTATTTTTAATAACAATGCAAGGAGTCTGGATGGAAAAAAAAGGCGACGCGAACTTGAATGAATAGCGTTAAAGGAAGGTATGTATGGTATGTAAATTTAATTACAGTATAGGCAGATATTTGACATGGTCTTAAATGATTCACACGAGGTCTGGACAGTAATATTGAAGGGGACTCCTTAGTTAGACATCCCGAGTGCGGTTAATAAGACGAGAGGGATGTAGTATATGTATGTTAAAACAGGAATTGTAAGCCAATTTAAAAGATGAAAGATGGGGGAGCAACTATGAGGCAAAAGACAACAGTAATAAATAGGGTGGAACTGTGATGTGAACAGGAAGCCAAGAAGTGTAGGTAAATGGTATTTTGGAGGTGTTTAAAGCCGCCAATGCCGGAGTATAGAGTGGAAATAATCTCCATAGCAGTTGGCTGAAAGGCTGCTGTAGGGGCGGGTGGGTGTTCTGGGTCTGGGGGATTTAAACTACCCTGATAATTGGAGTATGGCAACTGCCGCACGCTCCAAAAGATTATAGTTACTTAAAATTTCCATACTTAGCATTTTTTCTTTCACAGATGTGTAGAGAAGATTGCACTACTAGAAAGAATGCGTGTTGGGGTCTGGTGATATTCTAATAACCCAGGGAGCTCATAAACTTGGAGAATGAATGTATGGGAAGCTATGGATAGTGGACCATGATATAGTGTCATATTAATTAGTTGCAGAAACTGAACGTGCACCTGGCTCTTAACAAAACCACATTTAACTGGAGAAAGCAATTTTATGCTTTTAAAGGATCGCTCCTGCTCATGACTGGGGGGAAACTGTTTCTATGGTGAGATACTGAGCAGATGTGACCACTTTTTAAAACTATAACATTTCCAAATCGGACCTTTAGGAAACAGGTGATAAAAAAATTAGGTCCACTCCTGCATGGCTTTAATGTCTCAGGTAAAAAGGAATGGAAAAAAAAAAAGGCTTGTTAAAATTTTAAAGCAAAGGCACAGAACAGGCTACCGGGACTTTCAAAAGTTTAATAAAGATGCAGGCGAAGCAATTCAAACTAGCTAAAATAGAAAAGACAACGACGATTCCGAACAAAAGCATAGTCCAACCCCAAGATGTTTGGTTTAAGTATAAAATGGTCATAAAAATGAGGAATGAGTAGGAGCGAGAATTGGGACATTAATAATGGACTGAGGTGGTTGTAGAGGATGCCGAAAAGGCTAATCCTGCTTAACCCTTTTTTACAGGTCGGGTTTATTGTTGAGAAATCCTACAGTGAGGGATTGTACACATGTGGCGGAGGAAATGAAGAAGTTTTACATTGGAGAACAGAAGAGAGTATGGTACGGAACAAATGTAAGACAAAGTAATATA
Source organism: Hymenochirus boettgeri (assembly GCA_019447015.1). Classification (NCBI taxonomy): domain Eukaryota; kingdom Metazoa; phylum Chordata; class Amphibia; order Anura; family Pipidae; genus Hymenochirus; species Hymenochirus boettgeri. The sequence continues at coordinate 213,551,908 of CM033475.1, read as the reverse complement.
TAAAGCGCCAGGATCCAGATGGATTGCATCATAGGGATTAAAAGAGCTTAGTTCAGTCTAGCAAGACCACTGTGTTCATCTTGTCAGATTCGGCTGTTGTTGTGGGATGTGCCGCTGGACTTGCTAAAAGCCAATGTAATACCAATATTTCAAAAAGTGTAGTGTTCACAAGCCTTGTAACTATAGACCTGTAAGCCTAAACATCAGTGGTAGGGAAGGTGATGGCACTTTGTTAAGGGATCATATCCTGTGACTTTGTCCGCCAGAATCTCCTATTAGTAGTAGTCAGCATGGATTTATGAGAAATAGATATGCCAGACAAATTTAATGGGTTTTTATTGAGAGATGAGTAGAAGTTAGATTCAGCCAGCGGTGTGGATGTGGTTATATTGGGATTTTGCAAAACCTTGCTACTGTGCCACATAGGCGGACTATGTATAAACTGAGGACTGTTGGCCTTGAAGAAAACATTTGTTCGTGGATAGAGAATGGTTATTGGACCGCAAACAGAGAGTGGTGTGGTTAATGAGCTACATCTATTGTGGCTAAAGTTCTAAGCGGAGTTCCTCCGGGTTCTGTACTGGGGCCGCTTCTGTTTAATCTGTTATAAATGACTTAGAAGGGGCTTGAGAGCAAGGTCTCTGTGTTTGCTGATGACACTAAATTATGCAGAGCTTTGGAAACTTCCATGATGCAAGTGCTGCAGCCAGACCTAGAGAGTTATGACAAATGGGCAGCAGAATGGCAGATGAGAATTCAAAAGTGTTGTAAATTAGGTATGCATTGGGATTTAATAATCCCTGTGCCACCTACACCATAAATAACTCTGTGTTAAGTGCATCTTAATGGAAAAAGATTTGGGGGTTCTGGTTAGAAACAGAACTTAGCTGTAGCAAACAATGCCAGGGAGTAGACAACAGCTAGAGCTAGCAAAGATATTGTCTGTATAAAGAGGGAAGATGGAAATCAAGAGAGAAACAAATATTATTCGCCCTCTTTACAAGGCATGGTAAGGCCTCATTTGGAATATGCAGGTGCAGTTTGGAATCCCATATACAAAAGGGACATCTTGAAATTGAGGCAGTTCAGAGAAGGCAACTAAATTATAAGGGAATGGAGGGGCTTGAATATGCAGGCAGATTAGACAAGTTAGGGCTGTTTAAATTGGGGAGAGAAGCGGCGGTTGCGTGGGACATGATAACCTTATACAAATATTTAATGGCCCATACAGTGAACTCTCTGGTGTTGCGTTTCACTATAGGTTATAGTCAGAGGACTCGTGGACATCCTTTAGGTTGGAAGAAAAGAAGTTTCATCTTCAAGTTAGGAGAGTTTCTTTACAGTGGAACGTGTGAAACTGTGGATGTCTTCCAGCAGAGGTGGTAATGGCAAGTTCATTGAATAACTTCATAAAAAAAGCCTGGATAATTTCTAAAACTAAAAAATATTAGAGATTACTGGTATTAATGCATATAGATCTGGTGATCCAGGGATACTTTCCGATTGCCGTTTGGAGTCAGGAGGAATTTTTCCCCCCTTTTTAGCTGGGGTTTTTGGCCTTCCTCTGGATCAACTGTTAGGAGGGTGTTAAAAAAATAAATAAAAAAAAAAAAAAAAAGTGAATGGTTGGACTGATGGACGACGAATGTCTTTATTCAACCTTAATTACTATGTAGATATGTACTGACAGTGTTATAGGTGACTATTTAAACAGAGCCATTTACGAATTTTACACAGCAGTTGCCAGGATTTAAAGACGACCATTTACATAATTTACACAGAGCCATTTACATATTTACTCAGAGCCATTTACATATTTACACAGAGTCATTTACATATTTTACACAGAGCCATTTACATATTTACACAGAACCATTTACATATTTACACAGAGCCATTTACATATTTTACACAGAGCCATTTACATATTTACAGAGTCATTTACATATTTACACAGAGTCATTTACATATTTACACAGAGACATTTACATATTTACACAGCCATTTACATATTTACACAGAGCCATTTACATATTTACACAGAGCCAATTACATATTTACACAGTCATTTACATATTTACACAGATCCATTTACATATTTACACAGAGCCATTTACATATTTACACAGATCCATTTACATATTTACTCAGAGCCATTTACATATTTACACAGTCATTTACATATTTTACACAGAGCCATTTACATATTTACACAGTCATTTACATATTTACACAGAGCCATTTACATATTTACACAGAGTCATTTACATATTTACACAGAGCCATTTACATATTTACACAGAGTCATTTACATATTTACTCAGATCCATTTACATATTTACACAGAGCCATTTACATATTTACTCAGAGCCATTTACAAATGGGAAAATGTACCAATCGCGATTCAATCCCGAATAGGGATTTGCTCACAGTGGGATTTCTACTCCAGCTATTAGCTGACATTAAAATCCAGAGGTAAAAGTAGCGCAAACACGATATTGAATCGCGTGTGCCAGTTGCGTGGGTATCTTTTGCGAAACCCCCTCATCGCTAATATGGAGTTAAAGTCGCGGTAACCGATAAGAAACCGGTTAGCGCTCCTTTAAAGCCATATTATTGCCCAGCGGCTCTGGATAAATGAACCAGCTTGTGTCCACATTACATTGAAAGCTGCACCATCTGTGTCTCCCTATAAGTAGAGATTCTATAGGTTTACTATATTATTCTGTTCCAGTTTTTGTCAAGATCCCCCAGCACAGAATAATGGAGGGATTATAGCAGGAATCATCTGTGGAACCATTGCTGGGATTGTCCTGACAGGCTGTGCAACATTTTTATTGTATAAAAGGCTGAAACCAAAAGGTGAGAAGAATCTGGTCTTAGAAACCAAAGGAACAACCTAAAACAATAGCTGAGAGACTCCCCCCTGCTTTATTGCATTTTAAGCTGGCCATACACTTTTATCATTTCATCATTGCATCTCTCAAATGTCTTACCAAAGTAGGAGGGATCTATGATATTTTCTACTTTATTTGTGATAAAAAAAAAGATTGGGCCATTTAGTTGTATGGACATCTGGCTTAAGCGGTCCATACAAGGACCAACCCCAAATGTTCCCTATAAGGCCAATAATTGTTTGACAATCGGTCCCATCCACAATCGAACGATCGTAAGATTTTGCGATCCAGAGATTGCAGGAATGTTGGATGGTAGGGAAGATAGTGAGTGGGCCTCTTTACTGTCTAGTGTCAAATGGGGTTATTGATTTTGGGTAATCTGTAAGGTACAATGGTCAATGTTCAGTGATGGCCTTAAAGGGACACTATACTCATGCAGTATCTAACAGTGATGTGGTTTTGCATTACGGCAGTCCCAAATTATCATCATTACTATGTAAGCATGTGTTACTAATGTTTGTGTTTACTATAGTTTGCCATCTGGCCACTATTGTTAAACTTTTTGGAACAGTTGATTGATAGGGGAAGGTTTTAGAGATGATAGGTTTTAGAGAGGGTGTGGTGAGCAAAGCAGGAGGCATCCCACCTTTACATGAAGTTTAGGGAGTCTTCCTGATAATAATAGAAGATCCCAGACTTACTAAAATTATATACAATTTCCAAGAAATCATTTTTTATTAGAAAAAAGAAAAACAATTACAGAGCAAGTGACAGAGTTTATAGGAGGAGACAGTGTAACTCATGTAATTGTTATGTAGGTCATCACTCCCCTTCTACAGAGATACGTTCAGGGACCACCAGCACTCTCACTGTATGAATGGTAAAAAGAGTACTAAAGAGTGTAGTAGAGAAGGTATCCCACCCCTCCCATTAGTTCCCCGCACACCACAGAGAGCACTCCCGAGAGCAGCAACGAGACCCCAAATTCACGGGAAAACTTCCGCAACTGCCAGGAAAGGTAGACGTAAGGCTACAGGAATGAGAATAAATGCTCAAAACTGCCTTAATGCTTGGGGAGGGTATGTGCATAGGTGGCTGCCATGGGTGGGATGGCGGTGCCCTGGGGGGTTTCCGGGAAATCAATATTAGTAGGGTGGGATTTCTTTCTAGAGAGGGTACCAGAGAGTGTACTAGAGAGAACTCTAAGCCCAACAGGATTGTGAAGGTAGTAAAATACCATGTACATTTATGAAATAGAAGTTTATGATGTTTAATTTCAGCCACCTCCATTCTTCTAACCAAGCCAATGGCTCAGTCATGCTTAGTGTGCATCACCTAGGGGGTGAGAGAGGAACTATCCCTTAAACTGCTGTGTATTGCTGTGTGATGTGTGATTGGTTAGAAATTCTCTAGAAAGGCAAGTGACACATCATTTTAATTCACAATTTATAGGCTTTAATCAAAAAGATTTGATTTATATTTTTGTTTATATTCAATCTACAGGGCAAGCTAAAAATGAACAAGATCCTTCTAAATCATATGAAAATGTTCTGAATGTTAATACGGTAAGGTATATAGGGTACCATACAGTAATGTTACATTTTAATGCTATCATGTCCCTATGACTTCAATGTCAATATATATTTGTAAGTATAACATTGCTGTATATATATAAGGACTGTAAATGAGCAGATATAATTGATATCTCCCAGCACATTGTGGGTGAGTTTTCCCGATAATGATCCTTGGCAATTACAGACATTATTTTATACTAGTTGTCATAAAACAACGGTAATGCCTGTTAATTACTTATCGTTATTGGTAATTTATAGACGTGGCATTATATTTTAACCGTGGCACAAAATAACGGTAGTGGCAGTCAATGGTCAATACCATGAAATCGTTTTTATGACATGCCTGTTTATTTATGCCGCAGTCGGTAATCAGTAACGTAAGGTGCAATATTGCCCTGTTATCCCTTTCTGTTAGGCTGAGTACAGACCAGCAGATATTTTAGGCCGAACGAACGATTCACGGCACTTTCGGTCAGTCGGACGAAAATATCTGCTGGTGTGTGGTGGCCAGCTGTGACCGACCTCGATCTTTCGTTCGTCCGGATCGGATTAACGTTCAGTCAGACGTGTTGGTAAATTCCGATCGATCGTGCGGATCGTGCGGGCCGAATTTGTCGTGACTGATGGACATTTGTCCTGGCGCGGGCGCTCGGTAGGGACAAATAGTCCCTTAGAGGTTGCCAACCTCCTCCTCCTTCTCAATAAACGTTTAGGAACTTAAGCATATGCAGTGGAGGCAGAAGTGAAAAGAGTGGTCATTTATTGTCTGTGATGTCAGCAGTCACTGCCTTGATTGGCTGGAGGAAGGAGCCGTCTTCCTATGCCTGAATGGAAGCAATGTTTTTTTTTTAAATATTTGGTTAGTAATGCAATTAATAAGGTGCTGAAAATAATGGTTGCAATTTGGGGCAGGTAACTAAAAAGTAACCAGTCTTTTGTTTTAAGGGTAATTACATGTTTATCATATATGTAAATATAATTATATAATATATAATATAACCATTATTACTTCATTTACAATTTGTGATCAGCCCAGATGTTTTAAGAAACTACCACTACACTGTCCTGCTGAAGGTTTAATGCACCTCAACGTTGAATAAAAATTACAAAGACTGGAGTACAGTGGTAACGTGTGTTTTGGATTACGATGTATGTGAGCAGCCACTTAGCACCCAGCACCTTGCTCGTTAGGGGGGTGCAGAGTTCAGCTGCAGTGCTCAGCCCAGATGTTTGTCTAAAGCCTCGTACACACGTCTGATGTGATGGGGGAGGCACAACGCCAGAGTTCGCGCACATGCGTCCCATTCAGGTGATAATCGTGTATGCGTTTGCTTGGGCATTGTTTGCCAATCCGCCGTGGCGGATCAACAAACGTTGCCCACGCGAACGTATAAATGGTATTTTGCAGTGGGTGTATCTTTCGCTTGGGCATCGTGCCTTGTCCATCACATCGGACATGTGTACGAGGCTTAAGTGTCATGAGAGTGTTGTCTACTACATTGTTGACTAATGTATGGTTAACATTTTTTTCATTTCTTTTCATATTATTTAGCAATCTCCTGTCTCATGAATTAGATCCACAAAACTAACTTCACTAGCACAATTCATTCTCTCCCTCTTAGGATTTTATAGTTAACATTCTAACTATAAATGTGTAAAGAACAAACTGATTGAGACAAAATCCTTTACAATCAATGGTAATTGTGCTTTACAGGTGCCGAAGATTGAACCAGAGCACACCTACTGTGATCTAAAGATTTGACTTAAGAAGACACAGAAGATTGATTCCTACCACTGTGCCCTAATGTCCTTCCCTGTTCAGACAGCGTTAATGTGTTGCTATGTTTTTTGCCATTGTTTTTCTGAAAAGTAAATTAAAAAAAGAGGAAAGTGTTTTTGGAATCTCTGTAAGCTCACATACAACAGTCGTTGGTTGATGGTTTCTGATTGATACACTGAGCTCAGCTGATTTCTTTTATAAATGTTCTAGGAGGGAGGCGGGACATGGGGTGAGTTAGTTGGGGCACCAGTAGAGCCCTGCCAACTCCATCTACACCCCACTCTATGGGCACCCACACCTCCTCATCCACCTACCCACCAAAGCCCCAGCCATTCTCAGACCTGGCTCACTATCTGAAACTGAAGGACAGGCTGCTGAAAATGTGTTTGTCCTGACCAAATTGGGCTGCTTGGGTGGCCTTCAATACTACTTGAATCATTGCCAATCATAGTTTGTTTCTTTGATGATGATAACACTTTAGTTATCTCTAGTACCAGCATTGCTTCTCAGCTAACATGTTAAACCTTAAGCAGATGTGTCTTTATAGCATTTCTTGCCCTAAAATCTGCTATGATGCCATATTTGTGTAGAACCAACATTCCCTTTTGTGGCTGCAGTACATTCTAAGGTGTTGTCTTCATGTTAACGAATGTAACAAGGAATGTTGCAGGTTACTGGTGTTAATGAATAAAGTAGAGTTGATCCATTGATATTTCCGATTGCCATTTGCAGTCAGAAGGGAATTTTTTCCCCTTCATAATTCTGGTGGATTTTTTTGCCTTCCTCTGGATTAACAGTTAGGCAGGAAATGAGGATATTGCTGAGTAGGTTGGACTGGATGGACGTTTCTCTTTATTCAACCTCAAATAATATACCATACCATACCATACTATACGATTTATTTTCTTATATAGCATTGACAATTTTAGGCAACACTTTACAATTTCCCCAAAATGCTTAACATTCTAAACACTTTCAAATGATGCAATAAAAGCTACAATGCTTGTTGTTAATTAATATGCAGCAACAAATGAGGTTATCTAACCAAAGTAACTCGGTAAAAAGTTAATATTTGATTGGCTGCAGCAAATAAAAAGCACGGGCAAACTTTTTCCACTATTATTGCATTAGCCCCTATATCTCTAACCCACCATCTATCTATAAATGTGGAATTATCTGAATTATACAGATTCCTGTACAAGTCAGATACGCTGTGTTTACTGGCTTTTATGAACCTGGGTATACAAGCAGCTGAAATGATCATTAATTGCAGCAACGATGGAGACAAACAGGATGTGTGAAAGCAAAAATGTTTATTGACGACTAAAACGTGAATGAACAAAACAAAATCCAACCTAGAGTGATGAATCTCAAGCAAAACACAAACCCTAACAAACGGCTAGGTCACACTGGCGCAATTCTCACATGCAATATTTCTGATAGTGCCAAAACTGCCGCTAATTCCGTATTAAACACATGCTAAATGCTGTTGCAGGGGTGTAACTACCAGGGGAGCAGGGGGAGCAACCTCAGCGGGGCCACGTGAGCCCAGGAGGCCCCATCTTCTTATTTTTCCTATAACAGATATAGCTTCCTCCTAAAAAACCACGATGGATGAAGCACGGATAGGGGCCCCATCATAGTTTTGCTGGGGGGCCCATTGATTCCTAGTTACACCACTGCCCTCTTGAATCATATAATTTACAATATAATTTGCAATAACACCAGATTCTTCAGAAATCAAACTCACTAAGACAAAGCCTTATATCTGGAGTACAGGACTACAGATTACATGCATGATTCCTTCATGTTGGCCTTGAAGAAAACATTTGTACATGGATAGAGAATTGGTTATTGGATCGCAAACAGAGAGTGGTGGTTAATGGAGCTACATCTATGTGGGCTAAAGTTCTAAGCGGAGTGCCTCAGGGTTCTGTACTGGGGCCACTTCTTTTTAATCTGTTTATAAATGACTTAGAAGGGGGCATTGTGAGCAAGGTCTCTGTGTTTGCTGATGACACTAAACTATGCAGAGCTTTGGAAACTTCCAATGATGTGCAAGTGCTGCAAGCAGACCTAGATAGATTATCAAAATGCAGCAGAATGGCAGATGAGATTCAATGTTGATAAATGTAAGGTGATGCATTTTGGATTTAATAATCCCTGTGCCACCTACACCATAAATAACTCGGTGTTAAGTGCATCTGTAATGGAAAAAGATTTGGGGGTTCTGGTAGATAACAGACTTAGCCATAGCAAACAATGCCAGGTAGCAACGGCTAGAGCTAGCAAGATATTGTCTTGTATAAAAGGGGGAATAGATTCAAGAGAGAAAAATATTATTCTCCCTCTTTACAAGGCACTGGTAAGGCCTCATTTGGAATATGCGGTGCAGTTTTGGAATCCCATATACAAAAGGGACATCTTGGAAATTGAGGCAGTTCAGAGAAGGGCAACTAAATTAATAAGGGGAATGGAGGGGCTCGAATATGCAGGCAGATTAGACAAGTTAGGGCTGTTTACATTGGAGAAGCGACGTTTGCGTGGGGACATGATAACCTTATACAAATATATTAATGGCCCATACAGTGAACTCTCTGGTGCATTGTTCACTAATAGGTCATATCAGAGGACTCGTGGACATCCTTTAAGGTTGGAAGAAAAGAAGTTTCATCTTCAGGTTAGGAAAGGTTTCTTTACAGTGAGAACGGTGAAACTGTGAAACTGTCTTCCAGCAGAAGTGGTAATGGTAAGTTAGGGTTAAAAAAAAAAAAAAAGAGGGTGAATAGGTTGGACTTGATGGACGTATGTCTTTATTCAACCTTAATTTATGTTACTATGTTACTATGTCTATTTAATATGTTAGGGAAAAACCCATTTATATCTAACTTTATGTTGTTATCGATAAGTCTCCTTTAGCCGACAAATTTTCAAAGACAATTCATTCCTTTAAATTATCCTGAAAAGAAGAGCTTTTCGAAATGTGGCCAAAACGATTCTTAATATGACACAAAATGCATTTTAAACCAAAACATCTCTGATTTTTCAATCTGTTACGTTTTTTTGCCTTCTCTAATCGACAGTAGGTCACATGTTACCCTCTGCAGACATGGGCTACAACTAAATTTGAACTCGAGTTCGACCAGAACTTTAATAGTGCAGACGAACTCAACTTTTTAGAACTTCATGAACTACGAAGTTTCAGGTGTTCCCTCGCCGCAGACTATTTTCACTAATTATCTAAAATTCGAAAATTTATGAATCAATAACCCTTGAATGTAATGCAAACACAATACATAGGTATGGGTGCACTCTGAACCAACCTGGGTGCAGACGCCTCAGGGTTCCTGAAACAAAACAAACGAGGTTCGCACTCCAATAGAACGTGTTTCTTTATTTGTGACCACACATCCCCTCCCACACGTTTCGGGGGGTTTGTTTGCCCCCTTCTTCAGATGATAACAGTGCCACTAGTGACCAGAGTATAAATATCCTACCCACTGAAGGGTTCAATTCCAACAAGAGGAGGTGTTAGTAATCATGAACATTAAAGTGATTAAGTGAACTTCATAATATACTTAGATACTAAAAAGCTGCCTTTGAGCATCAATAATGATATAAATGCAATAAATTGCAATATATAAATTAAGTGTCTTAAAATACTGGTTTTCCACATAATAAAAATATTTTTACAAAAATGTATCTCTGTGTCCTTGTCTTATGTTTCTTCTAAACCAAAGTGGCCAGCTAAAGTGCAGTGCATTAAAGTGACTATAAAAGTGCAAAAAACATTATCAGGAAATTTACATATAGAATCATTTTTGTTTATTATATAATCCAGTAGATGGCGCATCATCCAGTATCTGTTAGGAATAATTCAAAGTGAAATTAGACATTCAAAATGATTATTGAAATAGAAGAAACAAGAAACTGTTGTAAAAAGGCATACTATAAAAGAAATAACAATGTTAAACGGTCTGATGAAAAATGTAGCAGTTAGAGGAAGCAACGCACAATGAAAGTCCTAATTTAGTCCTTTGTGGCGAATGTTTTCTAATTTTTCAATCCATACTCTCTGCAAGAGTCTTCTATTATGGTTTGCCTCCTCTTAGGATTTATTCACCACTTCCAACACCATCCAAGTTGAGAGGCTCTGTGCTTTTTATCCCAGAAATGCCTACTGATTGATGTCTCTATTTTTTGTTGTTCCTTTGTATTCATCACGTCACATTTGTGTTCGCATATCCTTAATCGAACCTCTCTTTTCGTTTTACCTACGTACGCCCATTCACATGGGCATTAAGAAGGTAAATACTCCTGCTGTCTTGGCTGGCTAAATGCTTAAAGGGCATGTCCCACCCCCAAAACAAACTTTCTATATTTATTGGCCCAAATAAGTGCTCCAAACAAACTTTACAGCATGTAAATCGGTCCCAGTGTTCAAAAGTTTACAGACCTTTGTACTCGGCTTAATCCTGCACATGGACCAATACAGCGATGAACAGAGACAGGTTCATTACCTTGGCTCTGTTCTTTTCATGTTCTTGAGCATGTCTGTTAACACCAGCAGTGAGCACAGAGGAAGTTGAATCAGTAATGATCTGACCGCTGTAAGAAATCCCTGGAAGAAATCCGGATTAACATGTTGCAGCCAGACACACAACACCACACACCTCCGTGAATGCTGGGTTTCTGATTGGCTTCCCCGCATCCGGCAAGGTAGATCTCTTTTTTTTTTGTCTAAGCTGCAGCGCGGGTCACCTGAAGAGGAAGTGGAGCGGAAGTGCAGTTGATATATATCTCATTAAATATCGGGCAAAGCAAATGATTTTCACAAAAAGGAACTGCGTTTGAGGTTGTGCTATTAATAAAGAACTATAAAAAGTTTATTTTTTGGGTGGAATTACCCTTTAAGTTTAATTTCATTCCCTTTCAGTGGGATGATTGATCAAATTTCCTTTTAATATTGCATTACATACTGAACGTTCATGCAGGGAAGGGCTTTCCTTGAGGTTTATTTAAAAATAGTTGTACGTTTGCGTGGGGACATGATAACCTTATACAAATATATTAATGGCCCATACAGTGAACTCTCTGGTGCATTGTTCACTAATAGGTCATATCAGAGGACTCGTGGACATCCTTTAAGGTTGGAAGAAAAGAAGTTTCATCTTCAGGTTAGGAAAGGTTTCTTTACAGTGAGAACGGTGAAACTGTGAAACTGTCTTCCAGCAGAAGTGGTAATGGTAAGTTAGGGTTAAAAAAAAAAAAAAAGAGGGTGAATAGGTTGGACTTGATGGACGTATGTCTTTATTCAACCTTAATTACTGTTACTATGTTACTATGTCTATTTAATAATATGGTAGGGAAAAACCCATTTATATCTAACTTTATGTTGTATCGATAAGTCTCCTTTAGCCGACAAATTTTCAAAGACAATTCATTCCTTTAAATTTATCCTGAAAAGAAGAGCATTTTCGAAATGTGGCCAAAAACGATTCCTTAATATGAACAAAATGCATTTTAACCAAAACATCTCTGAGTTTCAATCTGGTACGTTTTTTGCCTTCTCTAATCGACAGTAGGTCACATGTTACCTGCAGACATGGGCTACAACTAAAATTTGAACTCGAGTTCGACCAGAACTTTAATAGTGCAGACGAACTCAGACTTTTTAGAACTTCATGAACTACGAAGTTTCAGGTGTTCCGAACTCGCAGACATATTTTCACTAATTATCTAAAATTCGAAAATTTATGAATCAATAACCCTTGAATGTAATGCAAACACAAATAACATAGGTATGGGTGCACTCTGAACCAACCTGGGTGCAGACGCCTCAGGGTTCCTGAAAACAAAACAAACGAGGGTCGCACTCCAATAGAACGTGTTTCTTTATTTGTGACCACACATCCCCTCACAACGTTTCGGGGGGTTTGTTTGCCCCCTTCTTCAGATGATAACAGTGCAACTAGTGACCAGAGTATAAATATCCTACCCACTGAAGGGTTTCAATTCCAACAAGAGGAGGTGTTAGTAATCATGAACATTAAAGTGATTAAGTGAACTTCATAAATATACTTAGATACTAAAAAGCTGCTTTGAGCATCAATAATGATATAAATGCAATAAAGTGCAATATATAAAATTAAGTGTCTTAAAATACTGGTTTTCACATAATAAAAATATTTTTACAAAAATGTATCTCTGTGTCCTTGTCTTATGTTTCTTCTAAACCAAAGTGGCCAGCTAAAGTGCAGTGCATTAAAGTGACTATAAAAGTGCAAAAAACATTATCAGGAAATTTACATATAGAATACATTTTGTTTATTAATATATCCAGTAGATGGCGCCATCATCCAGTATCTGTTAGGAATAAATATCAAAGTGAAATTAGACATTCAAAATGATTATTGAAATTAGAAGAAACAAAGAAACTGTTGTAAAAAGGCATACTATAAAAGATATAACAATGTTAAAACGGTCTGATGAAAAAATGTAGCAGTTAGAGGAAGCAAGCCAAATGAAAGTCCTAATTTAGTCCTTGTGGGGCGAATGTTTCTAATTTTTCAATCCATACTCTCTGCAAGAGTCTTCTATTATGGTTGCCTCCTCTTAGGGATTTATTCACCACTTCCAACACCATCCAAGTTGAGAGGCTCTGTGCTTTTTATCCCAGAAATGCCTACTGATTGATGTCTCATATTTTTTGTTGGTTCCTTTGTAATTCATCACGTCACATTTGTGTTCGCATATCCTTAATCGAACCTCTCTTTTCGTTTTACCTACGTACGCCCATTCACATGGGCATTTAAGAAGGTAAATAACTCCTGCTGTCTTGCAGGTGGCTAAATGCTTAAAGGGCATGTCCACCCCCAAAACTAACTTTCTATATTTATTTGGCCCAAATAAGTGCTCCAAAACAAACTTTACAGCATGTAAATCGGTCCAGTGGTTCAAAAGTTACAGACCTTTGTAGCTGGCTTAATCCTGCAGCATGGACCAATACAGCGATGAACAGAGACAGGTTACATTACCTTGGCTCTGTTCTTTTCATGTTCTTGAGCATGTCTGTTAACATCCAGCAGTGAGCACAGAGGAAGTTGAATCAGTAATGATCTGACCGCTGTAAGAAATCCCTGGAAGAAATCCAGGATTAACATGTTGCAGCCAGACACACACACACACACACCTCCGTGAATGCTGGGTTCTGATTGGCTTCCGCATCCGGCAAGGTAGATTCTCTTTTTTTTTTGTCTAAGCTGCAGCGCGGGGTCACCTGAAGAGGAAGTGGAGCGGAAGTGCAGCTTGATATATATCTCATTAAATATCGGGCAAAGCAAATGATTTTTACAAAAATGAACATGGCGTTTGAGGTTGGTGCTATTATATAAAGAACATATAAAAAGTTTATTTTTTGGGTGGAATTACCCTTTAAGTTTAATTTCATTCCCTTTCAGTGGATGATTGATCAAATTTCCTTTTATAATTGCATTACATACTGAACAGTTCATGCAAGGGAAGGTGCTTTCCTGAGGTTTATTTAAAAATAGTTGTCTGTTACTTTCCTGCGTTGCTACATCGTCTCGGATCGACTCATCTCCCAGATTTTTGGACCTTTTGTATGAGAAGAGTGGTGGATTGGTGAATAATTTTTCATACTGTGAATCAATCTGTAGGATGTGCCAATTCTTTTTTATAATTTGTTGTATCCTGTTAGAAAACAGATTATAGGTGGATACAAAGGGTATTCTGTCCATTTGTTCTTTAATTTTTACATTATCCAGTAGGTCATTTCTTTTCAACATTTGAGCTTTTTCAATATCTTTTATTAACCTTTCCTTTGGATATCCTCTTGTGATAAACTTCTCCACCATTTTCTACATTCTTATTTTACAGAGGGAATCATCTCCAACTATTCTCCTTACTCTAAGAAACTGGCTATACGGAAGACCTTTTTTAACATTCAGGGGATGAAAACTGCTGGCAATCAGACTATTTCTATCAGTACTTTTTACAAACAGAACAGTAGTTAAACAGCCTTCATGTTAAAGCACTAACACGTCTAGGTAGTTGATTTGTTGAAAGTCAAACGTTAAAGTAAACGTGCGTGTGGGATGGACTAAATTGAGGTAAGTATTAAAGGTTTCCAATAGGGATAGTTCTCCATCCCAAATAAAAAATACGACATCGACGTACCTTAGATAGTGTTTTCCGTGTGCATTAAACAAGTCGTTCTTAAATAAATATTTATTTTCAAAAGCAGCCACAAACATATTTGCGTAGGAGGGTGCAAAATGTGCGCCCATACTGGTCCCTTGTATCTGGATCAACCAATCTTTATTGAATCAAATGTAAAACAATAAAATGGCGGCTCACGTCTCCTCCCAAATGCTTCCCCTTTTCCTACCTCGTAACCGGTTAGTGCTTGATCGGGTGTGCTTGCGGACCGGAGAGTCCCATCCCCGTGTAGTCAGTAACAGAAGAGCAAAAAGAAGTCCACTGCACCTTCCTCCGATCGTTCGCTATTTTCGGCGATCAAATTAAGACGGCATCATTATTTTAAAAAGTAAGACATCCTTTATTTCAATCCTTTAAAATCCAGCTAAATGGTGCTATGGAGCACTGGTGTTGTCTATAGAAATGGTGCTATGGAGGATGGATGCTGTCTATAGAAATGGTGCTATGGAGCACCAATGTTGTCTATAGAAACGGTGCTATGGAGCACTGATGTTGTCTATAGAAATGGTGCTATGGAGCACTGTATGTATGTATGTATATTTTACTAATAAAGCGCCACTTGAGGACGTAGCGCTGTAAAATAATAAAATACAATAATGTCATACAAAGGGGATAAATACATATAGTTTAGTACATACTGTAAATATATAAATTATATAAATATAAGTGCTACAGCTTTGGCACAAGAGGAAAGGAGGCTCCTGCCCCGTAGAGCTTACAATCTAGTTAGGCGGGTAACATACAGATACAATGGAATGGGTATAAGTGCCGGAGTGAGACGTATGCAGTGCAAATAAAACAATAATATACTGTGCTGGTTACCAGATAGGTAGGATGTAAGGCTAGATTTAAACCTGGCGTTGTCATATAGAAATGGTGCTATGGAGCACTGATGTTGTCATATAGAAATGGTACTAATGGAGCACTGATTATGTCCATGGAATATTGTCCTGAAAAAGCAAATACTGTGTTACACTCATGTGTATTAATGGGTCACTATACTCACTAAAACAACTAAAATGTGAAAGTACAATGTTAGGGTAGTACAATAATGTTACTTACATGTGTGTCTGTGTCTGCTTTGTTAGTGAATTTTCAATGTTTAGTAACTGCTCCAATCTGGCCCCCACCTCCCTTAGTTACCTTTCACTTAATCCAGCCGACACTGGATACATTAATTTACATAATGAAGAGCCTATACCCTTCTGTAGATAGATAGATAGATAGAGAGAGAGAGAGAGAGAGAGAGAGACATATATATAGATTGATATATAATGGAAAGACAGATATATAGATTGATATATAACAGCCAGCCAGAGCGATAGATAGACAAATATATAGATAGATCAGACAGACAGAGAGATAGATTAGACAGATAGATAGAAACAGGTAGAGACAGATAGATAGATAGACAGAGAGACAGATAGATAGACAGAGAGACAGATATATAGATTGATATATAACAGACAGACAGAGCGATAGATAGATAGATAGATAGATAGATATATAGATAGATCAGACAGACAGAGATAGATTAGACAGATAGATAGACAGACAAACAGATAGACAGATAGATAGATAGATAGACAGACAGACAGACAGACAGACAGACAGACAGACAGACAGACAGACAGATAGATAGATAGATAGATAGATAGATAGATAGATAGATAGGTTGATATATAATGGATTGATATATAACAGACAGACAGAGCCATAGATAGACAGATATATAGATAGATCAGAAAGAAAGAGAGATAGATTAAAACAATAATATGGCGGCTCACGTCTCCTCCCAAATGCTTCCCCTTTTCCTACCTCGTAACCGGTTAGTGCTTGATCGAGTGTGCTTGCGGACTGGAGAGTCCCATCCCCGTGTAGTCAGTAACAGAAGAGCAAAAAGAAGTCCACTGCACCTTCCTCCGATCGTTCGCTATTTTCGACGATCAAATTAAGACGGCATCATTGTTTTAAAAAGTAAGACATCTTTTATTTCAATCCTTTCAAATCCAGCTAGGCTGCCGGGAGACAAGTGGTATGGGTGGTCTGACGCGTTTCGGGCCGGGGCCCTTACTCATATACTCATACCCAATTACATTCAGTTAGTGATTATATACAAAAAACAAACCAATTAATTAATTAAAAACAGGTTGTGTTCCTGGGTAGGGGCATTAACCCCTAGTCACCTAAATAGATATGGGAGACCTAGCGTTATTAACCCCTGGTGTCCCAATCAAACAAACAAATTCCCTCAATCTTACTTGTTTGGATTTTCCTTACTTAAATTTTCACTTACTTTAAAGTATATCTACAGGACAATCAATTAGATAGAATATTGGTAGTTCAACATCAAAACAATTAAGTATATGCGATCCTTAATGGATCTCCTTTATATGCATCTAACTTTTATCTTATTAAGGGGAAATATGTTCAATATTAATAGGTAGGATTTACAAGCATAATTATACACAGTAGTGATTATACATAGCTATCAAAATATCTTATCTAAGTTACACCTTATCATTATATACATTAATCGGTGGACTGATAGAACATATCTATGAGTATAAGTACTACTTTGAAGTATATCAATAGGACAATCAATTAAATAGTATATAAGTAGTTCAACATCAAAGCAATTAAATATATACAATCCTTAATGGGTCTCCTTTATATACATCTAACTTTTATCTTGTTAAGGGGAAATGTATTCAATATTAATAGATATAGATTATATAAATTATTTATAAACATAATCATACATAGTGGTAGTTATACATAGCCATTAAAATATCTTATTTAAGTTACACCTTATTGTTATATATGTTAATCAGTGGACTAGTAAGACATATCTATAAGTATAAGTACTTCCAATATTTTAACTTGATCTAAATATAACGAACATTCCAATGTTACAATGTTTCAAACCAACAATGAGATATCCCATCTATGATTTAACCCATTGGGAACTCTTGTATCTAATTCTAGAATCCAAAATGCTTCTCTTTTATTTAGTTGTACTAACGGGTCTCCCCCCCTGAGGTTCCGTTTGACTTGTTCTATACCTTGAAATGTACAAAAGGACAAATCTCCCCCAGTGCAATCCTGGAAATGTCTTCCAACTGGGGTTCTCATATCACCTTTACGGATATTATTCAAATGTTCACGAATACGTTCTTTTAAAGGCCGTATTGTACGACCTATATATTGTTTGTTGCATTTTTTACAAGTGATTAGATATACCA
>CM033475.1:213423641-213534075 GCA_019447015.1 Hymenochirus boettgeri | reverse complement strand
TCTTATTTAAGTTACACCTTATTGTTATATATGTTAATCAGTGGACTGGTAAGACATATCTATATGTATAAGTACTTCCAATATTTTAACTTGATCTAAATATAACGAACATTCCAATGTTACAATGTTTCAAACCAACAATGAGATGTCCCATCTATGATTTAACCCATTGGGAACTCTTGTATCTAATTCTAGAATCCAAAATGCTTCTCTTTTATTTAGTTGTACTAACGGGTCTCCCCCCCTGAGGTTCCGTTTGACTTGTTCTATACCTTGAAATGCACAAAAGGACATATCTCCCCCAGTGCAATCCTGGAAATGTCTTCCAACTGGGGTTCTCATATCACCTTTACGGATATTATTCAAATGTTCACAAATACGTTCTTTTAAAGGCCGTATTGTACGACCTATATATTGTTTGTTGCATTTTTTACAAGTGATTAGATATACCATCCTTGAATGTACTTTTTGCTAACCCTCAATTCCTCCCAAAACACTTAAATGTAGCGTGGGCCCCTAATTTAGTCCTGGTGGGCCCCTGGTTTCATATTCCCTGGTGGGCCACAACAGTCCAGTCCAACACTGCATCTATTCAGAAAGTGGAAGATTTGCTCCTGCTCACTCAATAAACTCAATAAAGCTGAAATCGTCTGTATCTGGCTCTCTGGTTTTGCATTTAGCTCATAGAATGCTGTTAATGCCTCTTAGAGGATGTAGCATTTCCTTAAGGGCTACCATGGAAACATGGACATTACCCTTATTTTCAAACATGAAGGGGGCGCTCTATAGCATTTAACTCTCCCTTTCTCACAGTAACCAGACACTGAACATTGTCAGTTTGCTCCCACCTCCCTACAGCACAGAGCATAGAAGAGACTGGATACACAGAAACCGGTAGGAAGAAGGTGCACTCTACAGGACCGAGGACAGCAGCCAGCAACCAGGCTTTAAGGTTTTGTTTTTTTAAAGGTACATGGCTCTGTCTAGATCTCGGGAGATTTCCAGGGTTATAAGGATAGCAAGACTGCTTCCTGAAGTCTGGGACTGTCCTGGGAAATCTGGGAAACACCAACTATGGTGTGTGTGCTATGAGTTCAGAGCAACCATCATATAGGGAATAATATTGCAATGTGAATGGGCACAGATTGGATAATAAGGTGAACTTGGTTATAGTACAGCTCTGTACAGTGTATTTTTAATTTAAATGTTAAAATCAAGAGAATACACAGATCACATCATGTTCAATGATTTTCTCTCGCCCCTGAAATCAGCCACTTAGTGTACATTATTTTAGGTTACTGGAAATCTGTGATGTCACTGTTACTTTATACTGTTGCCATCATTGTTAATTTATGACTGTGGTGGATATTAGGAAAATACAAATACAGTGCAGTATTGTACTGTTTGGGTTTGGGCCCTTGACTGCTATGGGTGTTATTTTATGATATCGTTTAAAAATAACTTCACAATCATAAATGATTAATAACGATTATAGTATCTGGGGCAGTAAAAGGATTGATATCCCTGTATGTCAGTCTCTTCCAGCCAATCATTAGAGGGAGCAGTGAATATTTATAAGCTGATTATCAATAGTGTGGTGCATCAGTATGGGGAAAAGCTATTAATTCTTATTTTTCGTGTGTATGTCTGTAGCAGCAGACATGTTTTGCACAATTACCTACCCACAAGACTAATTTTTCTGACTTTTACAGGCTCTACTTGGAAAAAACAGCCCTTTGTCCAGTTATAATTTCCCAACCTGCTGGCAACTCAAGATTCAGTTTGCTATTTAAACTGGCTGTGTGTTATTTGATTCCATTAGTTTATCTACTACTACACATACAGATGGTGTGCTTTTAATGTAGGAACCATGCATTTGTCAGTGGACATTTTCAGTCCTCCATATTTTATTTGTGATTTTTGTATGGTTGCAGTGCACTATTAAAGAAGAACTAAACATATTGTTTTAAACCTAATGAATAGTGAATGCTTTTATCCCCAGAGCACCTAAACATTGTAAGATTGATCTCTAGTAAGTTGCATTTACCTACATGTAAGTATGTAAGTAGTAGATTCTGTAACTTGGAAGGCTTCCATGTTTTTACCAGTTTCACAGCCCATGTAGTCCTTTGAAAGTAGCGTGTTACCCTTCAGTTTATTTTCCAGTCAACATGCATTGTGGACAGTCTAGGATATATAAAGTTTCTAAATGTACTTGCTTTCTTTTTAGTCATTCTGGTAGCTCATCAGACTAAAACTCAAGTTTTAAAAACACACAGCTGTGAGGTTACAGGTTCGAAAAGTCTAATAGGAAATAAACTGCAAAGATTACTTTTGCTTATTTTCTATGAGATGCAAAGGAATATATGCAGTAATATAAATTGTTTTCAACACTGTTAAATCTCAACGCTATTAAATCTCAACCCTTTTAAATCTTTGTTCTGTGCCTGAAAGGCAGGGACTTCTATTGCATAAACAGAGGAGGGCCTCTTTGCTGTAATATGGTCGTCCTTCAGATTTTAGGTTGCAGTTTCCTTGTTTTAATCTTCGTTGCACTAGAGAGCAAAGGGAGAGGAAAGACACAGCATGTTGTATATCTTGGTGAAAAACCGTGCATTCGGTTATAACTTATAGAAAGACTGCACTATATTTAGCTCTGTATCTACATATATATATATATATATATATATATATATATATACTTTACAGCCGCCCAGAGGATATTGATATATATCTGTGGACTGTTTGATAAGTAACATACTGAAGATAAGGTGCTGCTGGGAACTGAAGGCTGGATACTGAAGACAAGGTGCTGCAGAACTGAAGGCTGGATACTGAAGACAAGGTGCTGCTAGGAACTGAAGGCTGGATACTGAAGACAAGGTGCTGCTGGGAACTGAAGGCTGGATACTGAAGACAAGGTGCTGCTGGGAACTGAAGGCTGGATACTGAAGACAAGGTGCTGCTGGGAACTGAAGGCTGGATACTGAAGACAAGGTGCTGCTGGGAACTGAAGGCTGGATACTGAAGACAAGGTGCTGCTGGGAACTGTTAAGGTAAGTATGTTTCTGGAACTGGCAGGGTAAGTAAAGACTCTGGGACTGACACAGGAACGGGCTTGGTAAGTAGTTCACAGGTAAGGGCAAAAGTCACTGGAACCACGAGAGGTGAGTCACAGACCTGGGGTAGCTAACACTACAATCAGGCAACAGGAGCTGGGAGACGATGGCTTTTAAATTCCCACGCCGGGAGGTGCGTCGGCGTCTTGACGTCATCAAGTCACCGGCGGCGCGTACCCGGAAGTGCCCGGCTATCCTCAGATTGGCAAGACATTTTGCGTTTGTGGTGTTTGATGAAAATGTGGAATATATCAATCCAAGAAAAGTTAAGGTAAGGAAATGTAATCTGTAAAAATATTCACTAAACTTGTAATGGCTTTATTAAATAATCCTTTAAAGGGCATGTCTACCTAAAAAATAAGTGAGGCTGGTTATCCTAATTACTCCCAAAAGTTTTAACCTTCCCTTTATCTGACGCTACCACGCTAACGTATACTTACTTTTACTTCATGCGATCCATTGACGGAAGTCCTGTCACTTGGCCTTCTTTCAGGTATGTACTGTTAGTCATGGCCCAATGGTGACGTTACAGCCAATGGCTGACAGTCTATACCCGAAAGAGCCAGTTACAAGTGCGCTCTGCTCCTGCATACTCATAACCGCCGACGGAGATGTGGGGGCCGAGCTTACAGGAGCGGCGCTGTGTATGTATAACAGACTAGGTGCAAACAGCCCAGGGGTGAGGACTTAGTGACTTAGGTCCTCACCCTTGGTAGAAAGCGAGCATATAAGAAGAGAAGCAGGGAGGAGGTAAGTATAATTGTCCTTTAAAAGTAAGTATATCTTATCGTGGGTGTCGGATCCAGGTAAGGTTAATAAACACAAGTCAATTTTTGGGAGGTAATTAGGCTAACCAGCCTCACTTATATTAAGGGGCCTCACTTATATTTTGGGCGGACATGCAATTTAACATGTTTCATTAATTAAATATATATACGTGGTAATAGCACCCCCAACACACCCTTTAAAAAGCCAAAGGGCTGGGGGGGAAGGGAGAGAGCCTGTTATATGGATCCAGTGTGTAAGAATGAGAAATGCAAAAGTTTGCTAATGGTAACTAAAGTAAAAGAAATATAAAAAGGTTAGGACCTTCCAGACTGGGGTTACCTTGACGTGGTTGGAAGGCTTTTCATTCATGTGATCACAGTAATGTATACTAAAACCCCTTTGTTTATAAAGTATGCCAGTGTGCAGATAATATGATATTGTATGGGGCCTAGGAATGTGCATTGATTATCTTTTCTATGTTTGTGTGTATATATATATATATATATATATATATATATTATGGAATCAAGGAAATAAACAAATATATTTGGATGATTTTATCACCATATCTTTCTGAATTGGTCAGAACAATTGACTTTTACTAACCCGATAACTAACTAGAATTGTTATTATACATATGACCTTATGTTACAACTGTAAATTAACCATTTAATGAGCTCATCAAGGTTTAAAAAACCATATTAGAAGTAGAACCAATATTTCTGACATTAATAAAATGTGTCAATTAACTCTTAATGTTCTCTGTTCGCAGGATAATTTACTTGCTGATTTTGATGATGTGGCTGATCGTATTCTAGATAAAACAGCCCACAATATCCTAGTCAACCACCTTACAGTTTCAAGTGTCAGGTAAACGTCACAATAATCAATGTTAATGAAATTTTATTTCGACTTCTATCTTAGTTTTTGGTTGGGATTCATGGTTCACAGATTATTTTTAGCTGTTTTGTGAAAACTGGCTCTCCGGGCAAAACACCTAAAATCACCTCCAATAGGCTAGAATGGCAATCACAAAATGTATGGGGATTTTAAGAACACTCCATTCCATGGGGGATTTTAAGTTAATTCAGATAAATATGATATTTTAAGGGGCTGATGCAATAAGAGGTGTGAGATTTCTTTGCAGCAACCAATCAGATGTTAGCTATTTATTGGGTAAGGGTTACTGCAAGATTAATACAACATTCCAACTTTTGTATCTATCAGCCCCCCAGAGTGCATGCTTTCTGGTTAAGTTCAAATTTGGGGGGGGGGGGTCAAAAAAGGAACAAGATGGAGGAAAAAAAGTTTTTTTTATATTTGAGAATTTGTTTCAGGTTTACATTAACTAAGTATACAGTTTGTAGTAAAATAGAAAGTTTTAGATATTATAACTATGACTGCCATAATGGATATGTTCTTTAATATAATTTTCCATTGACTTGCATTGAGGTTTGGTAATTCTGCTTAATAATAGTTATACCCCTGGCAATACAGAAAAGGCGGAAATACATATACATGGAAAGAAACTTACAGACAATAAGTTAATCTCTCATACATTGTATTAATGTTCAATGCAGTGTGCATGTTCATTGTAATGGTAGAAATGGAATTATAAACAGTCAAATTCATTTTCCAGTAAATTGGTTATAAAAGGCTGGGCACACCATTCAATTTTTTGGGCCGGCTGACTGATTTTTCAGTACATCAGTCAATTGGCCTGAAAAATTGCATGGTTTTGTAGGCTATGGCGACTTTCACTTCGACTTACAGTGATATGTCCTTGCCAACTGCTTGCTAGAATCTGAAAAACCGTACCCAGCTTAAATCAGCTTTACAACATTTTATCTTTGTTTTAGAATTTTACAAACCAGGAAAGATTCACAGTTTCAACCTGAACTTCTCCAAGTCCAACATTCCCCAGCTCACGATCAGGAACAAAGTTTCAGAGGAAGGAAAACATCTCATTATCTGTGTCCATGGTCTTGGTGGTAGGTTTTTCCTGCAGTTTAAATCTGTCCTCTCTGAGACGTACGAGAACCTGTGTAGCTTTTGTTTTTCATTCACCATTAACAGTGTAACTCCTACCCTAGGTGATGGATTAGACTTCACCATTATGTATAAATTCCTCATGGAAATTCTTCAAGAAGAAAATGTCAAGTTCTACTCCTCCAATATAAACAGGAATGATGTAAGTGGCAACACGTGCAAATGTAGCACAATCTTCTCTAGTTTTTGAAGACTAAACCATCATGTAAATGCAATTTAGTAATATCCAAGATAATTACACATTACAACATTAGTAACCAACCAGCCTGTTGATGCCGCCAGACACGGTTAACAAACATCTCATTTTGTTTACTTTCATTTTTAGGCGACATTATTAGACATCGATGTCTTGGGTGATCGATTGGTAATGGAAATCCAAAGCTTTATCGCAATAACAAAAATGACTATTTCCAGGATCAGGTAATGGCTGTGCGTCTTTGTAGTGAGGTCTATTAAATTGATTCTTTTCTAAAAATAGAACGCTAAGGGCATAATATAGAGACTAATATACCGTCTATTACATAAATATTACAAGGAACATTCTGTTACCCTATTAATGCCCCATACTTTAAAGAACAAGTATAAATATGGAAACCTGCCTAATATTTTGTTTGGCCTGGGTGGGAAATCAACCCATGATTCTATTTGGCCTGTTCGTAAATGACATTGAAATATAAGACTCTTCTATGTTTCCATATTTGTTTGAGAAGAAAATAATCAGTATCTCTTTTTAGCCCTTATTTTTATCCATTGACAGTTTTATCGGATTTTCTATAGGCAACTTGGTGATACGTTCAGCCCTCTGGAAACCAGAATTCCAACCCTATGTGGGGAAGCTACATACATTCCTCTCTTTAGCTGGGCCACACCTCGGTATGCACTACAGCAGGCCTATTGTTAAATCAGGTAAGGTGTTAATGATTAAAACTTATTAGGATTGACAGCTCGAATCCGCTGCCGGGATATTAGGGGGGAGATTAAAGGGTGTGTCCACATCACAAATCTACCAAACAGCAATCACAATCATGATTGACAGCTGGGTGGGCAGAGGACAGCAAGACTTTGGTGATGTCGGCTAGTGATGGTTTAGATTGTAACAGTGAAGCAGACGGGGCTTACTTCATAAAAGGGAAAGGTTGATAGATTTGGGGGCAGAAATTCCCTTTTAAGCTTTTACTTGCCTATTGCCAACCCTAATCTAATCTCTGTAGGATTTAATATTCATATTATTAGATATTAACACCGTATAGAATGATTGGAGGGTTATAATTATTATGTGTCTGCAACTGCATGTGTTCTATTTCAGCCTTAGATTTGATGCTGTGCTGTTGTAAGAACTATATTGTCAGTAAATCACATTCCTTTTTACAAATCGCATCAGGAGATCATCAAGACCCTCGGCAAACTTACTTATATAAACTAAGCAAGAAACCAGGTAAGTTTATATAGAGATCACATATAGTAATATTATTTACTCCTGGTACTTCTTAACTCATGTTATACATTGCAGTTAAGGGGAAAGATCTTTCCTAATAGAGTTTTATTATAAGTCGCATTGAAATGTGCAGAGCAGCAGAAATCGATAAACAAACAGGTACAACGCTGGAACAGATATGTCTGTTAGTCTTTTTCTTGAATGGTGTCACATTAAAGAGAATGTACGGGCACCTTCAGTCTTTAAATATTAACTTAAGATGTAAACCTTTATATTTTTTTATAAACATTGATTACCATTTCTTTTTTTTTAGGTCCAGTTTATATTGAAATGGTTAACAACATACTCCTGCCTGTTATAAAGAACAAGGACTGTAACCTTGTACGTTTTGATGTCTACCATAATTATGGATGTCCTAAGCAACTTGCAGCTCTTTTACACAACCATAAATCACTTGGTTTTTCTGCAAATTTTTTTGAAAATATTTTGTGCCTCTGCACGGAAATATTTTGTGTAGAAGAACAGCAGAGCAAGTTCTACAGTATCTTACTGAATGTTTCAAAGAGACAAGCTAGGGGAGAAATCTGGCCTGCTGTGCTACAGGATATTTAATAAAAAGACTTCTTTCCTGCAACAGGATTTTGAGAAAAAGAGGAGTCAACATCACATTTTAGGATATCCACTGCACGCACAGAAACTTGGAATTTTAGCAATGAGAGCAGCAATAAGACTATAAGTGCGCATGGCTTTATCACAGTAGGTGTGCATTTTCCACCTGAAGTGAAGACAGTGTGGCCATCATGTAAAGCCTCTTGTAAACCTTATGAAATCTGTCATTTGGTACCCTTTTTGCGCGTCGCTGGTCGGCCTGCAATTGCCTGTACGAGCCTGCATCAATTGCACATTCTCTGTAGTTTCCATTATCCATTTGTGTCATCCTTTGCCAATATGTTAACATTACAATCTTCAAAGGTATGTCCTTTATCCTTAAGGTGCAGGTACGCGGCTGAGTCCTGACCCAAGGAATTGGCTCTTCTGTGCTGGGCCATACGTTGATGCAGTTGCTGTTTGGTCTCCCCCACATACAAATCAGAGCATTCTTCACTGCACTGCACTGCGTATATGATGTCGCTTTTCTTGTGTTTCGGTATTGGGTCTTTCGGATGTACCAATTGCTGCCTCAGTGTGTTGTTTGGTTTAAAGCAGACAGGGATACGGTGTTTATTGAAAATTTATGTGAAAATAAAGAAACCAAGCCTAAACAGAGTTGGAGGGGTTCGACACCAACTGTCTGCCATGTACAATGCTGATTTGACACCTTACTCTGGGCGTTCCTATAACACCTCTTAGCCACTATCCAATCACGCCCTTAACACTTGGCTGTGATATGCTAATTGGGATTTTCCAGGGTATATTATTGCCACAGATTCTTGTACAAGTCATTCTGAATTGAGAAAGCCAGTCGGATGACTAGCGAAACGTCTTCAAGAACTAAACTTCAAGTCCAGTTGATCTAATTGAATACAACACGTATTACCTTAGTATGCAAAATCAATATTTTTCTCATATGTATAAATGTAATTGATGGCGCTATAGAATATATATAATAGAAGGAAAGAAAATGTTTCAATTTTAATCAACACATCAAAAAGCAGTACTGCAAATGCTTAATGTCAGATCGTTATTTTTTCCCATTTTGGAAACATGTGTTAATAAATGTAACCAGTTTAAAACCTAACTGTGCCGCATTTGTGTCTCTTACTTTTTCAATTATTTGTGTTGATTTTTTTAATGCAGGGTTACCTGGTGTCTTACATTGTCTGCTACCACTCCACCTGCTACTAATTTCACACAAATGGCACACGGCTGTGTTCCTAGTGGTTCCTTAGCTGGTGGATACTAGCTTGGGAACCTTTATGGAAACATTCACTTGCCATTACTGGGAAAGAAGCCTCAGTCTTACCAGGGTTCCCAATAAACGTATATATGAAAACAATAATATACATAATATCATAATCAGAATAAATCCCAATACAAAACGTTATATATTTACAATGAAATATTATATTAATATATCTGAATAAGGTATCTATGCCAACAAGTTTATGTTTAGTATTTTCATTTTTATTGAAATAAAACAATAGAAAGCTATATGTGTAGTTAGTCCCTTAAAAAGGACTCGGTTTTATTGAAGAACGGGAGGTAAAGGAGTTGTGTCTTACCAACTGTTCTTCAATAAAACCTG
Organism: Hymenochirus boettgeri; assembly: GCA_019447015.1. NCBI lineage: Eukaryota > Metazoa > Chordata > Amphibia > Anura > Pipidae > Hymenochirus > Hymenochirus boettgeri. Next base: position 213,524,459 of record CM033475.1, on the reverse strand, counting down.
CAGGAGCCAGGAGAGAAGGTAAGGAACTTTCTTGATCACTCGCTACTCCGACAAATAGTCTGACAGGTCCAGACTCTTCTATGTGTATGCGCAAGTGCGATGCATTCATGCATAGAACGCATAGTATATAGGTAGGTTAAAAGGTAAGGACTAGATGGATGTATGTCTTTATTCAACTTTCACTACTATTTTAATATGTTATGATGTTTTTGTAACAGTCTAACGTGAAATACCATAGTTGAACAGCAGGGGCCAGTAATTATCTGCATCTTTATTATTGAGATAAAAAGAACAAAAGTGATGAAATGCATAGCAGGCTTTCAGAATATATAGAACTGAAGACATAGAACCGAACACATTAAGGGCTATGGCCTGGGTGGCCATATTGTATGGGCTGCAATCCATTTTCATGCGAGTGCATGTGGTCACGATTTTTTCTGTGAATCTAATGTTCTCCGATAAGAAATATTGGGAAAATCTCAGCGCAAATGGATGGTAATGACTGCATTGCGTTATTGCTTTTGGGTGCGTGTTACCATCCATGGATATTTTGGCCGCAGGTTAACGGTTTGAATACTGCTGTATTAAAGGACAATTATACTCACCATTCCCTCGTACCAAACCTAACTGGTACCCAGGGTGACCTACACCACAAAATCCTCACCCCTGGGTACCTGGGAACCCTGGGTACATTACCGATCAGCTGGAATAATCAACGCTTCTCACCGCGGTTCAGTAACTGTCACGAACCCCCCTGTCCAGTCCGCTTACCCACCTATCAGTTATCGAAAACGCACTCCAAGTAACCGACAAGTCAATAAAACAGAATGGACAAGGAGGGGGTTAGTGAGCAAATCGGATATAATACACACGTAATATTTCATAATATCTATATACTTGCTGCCACCACATTCCAAAAACGAGAATGACCTGCTAAACCCATCTATGGGGTTATCCGCACCCCTAAATTATATCAATCCTGTAAGAAAAAGTTATCCACACCTATTATTTCTATACACCGTATATATATATATATATAAAAAATACTTTTTCTATAGTAGCGTAACTTCAGAGACACAGGTTTGTTTTGTGATATACTCAGAATAGGACAATTAGCCTTTAAATGATTTTATATCATTTATTAAAAGATAACAAAAGAGTGCATAAAAAATATACAGAAAACTACGTTAACTTATTGAACATAAACGGTAACACACGGGTGAGGGTAGAATGGGATAAAAGAAAGAATACTTAGAAATAATTTAATGGCATCTGAAAAGTCCATGAACAGTCCAAGAAACTTGTAAATCCAATATGGAAAAAGTGACAAAGTCCAAATTGATAGTCCCTGATGGAAGCCAATAAATGGTCCGTCTGATTGGCTAGATGTTCCTTAAGATGTTATGACGAACTCCTGGGCTGAGTCCATACTCCCAATTTATCCTTTCTCCTGAAAATGGGAGCGGTCTGGACTCTAGAGGGGTGGGTTTGGTTCTGCCCCTGAAAGGTGTTTCCTATTTTTGGAGGGAACTTTAAAACCGTACTGTACACACCACATTCACAATAATAACATGATTGTCATTAACTAATTTTACACAATAAAATGTTACCAAACATGACATACTTTGGAGTTTGTAGGTCTAAGAAGGATAATATCTCGAGGATAATATCATAGCCTACAAGGTATGTATAAATTCAGATTTAATTCTAGTATAAACTGAGAATATTTATGAAAATATGAATTAATTCATTGCACTGAATTATTAAGAAATATGAATGGCCTTTGAACTGCCATTTGGTTTTGGCTCAGTTCTAAACTAGAAGACCCCATGCTGTTCTCCTGCCAAGATGTCTAGAGCCATACTGGATACTGGTGTGATATTTACCACCTAGTGCCTTTCGGGCAGGCATCCTGACGGGTTACCCAAATGGAGTTAAGATTCGTACACACGTGCGATCGCGGGTCCCAGCCCACAACACACAATGTGTACAAAACTTAGTTTTGGCCGATAAACGGCCGTGTATTGGCCCTTTATCGGCCAAAATGGACGTTTGGTCGGGGATCGGCGAACAACTGACTTGGATCTCCGAATGAATGTCCGTTTCGCCCGATAAAGGGCCCATACAAGGCCGATTATTGGCTGAAATGAAGGTTTGTACACATTGTGTGCCGCGGGTCGGGACCCTCGATCACATGTGTGTACGAACCTTTAGCTATGGGAAAGACAAGTCTTCTATGAATTGTCAGGCAGGGATTTTATTTAACCCTGTGATTGCCTGACAGTTAAACAATGTGAGAGCTGCCATACTGCTTGACCATGCCATAAAGTGAGATCATTTGAAAATTAAGGCGGCAATTTCAGACATTGTCTATGGGAGTTTACATTGCACTCCTGTTCGTCACAGTAACCGCTAGACTATTTTCCAGCATTTACTATAAGACTGCCGGATTCATTAGGAAATGAGACCGGCGCCGAGTAGTGACGTCAGTGGATGCGACCATCAGTGGATGCGGCAGCCGGATTCCTCCATCAAGTGAGTGATGTCGGGGGCCCGGACTCTCCTGCAACTATAACTGCTTGCTCCACAGCACCTGGAAAAAGGTAAGGCTGCAAAAAAGAGGTACTGTAGTGGCAGGGTGAGAAGATGGGTGCAGGGAAATAGGATTTTATTCCTGGGGGTGGGGGGGAGAGTAAGGGAGTCATTTGGGTCAGGGACAGGATCGTTTGTTTTGGGGTTGTAAACAGGTTTAGTGTGTGCAGTTCCACTCCAGATGTTTGTAAACTACAACTCCCAGCATTTAAAGCATGCTGGGAGTTGTAGTTTCCAAACATCTGGAGTGCCAATGAATTGGGGATAACTGTTAATTTAAAGGGCGACTAATGCCTGAACAATACTGAGGATGGTACCTATTGTTAAATAGAATGCTTTCTGATTCTGTATTGTTTTGAGGCTTTAGTTGCCCTTTAAATGGACAGCAAAATTCAAATACAGTATTTCCATACAGTAATGGCCATATTGAATTTGGCTATTACTGTATGGGACTACTGCATGGACCTTCTGCTGTCCATTTAAAGGGCAACTAAACCCTCGAAACAACACAGAATCAGAAGGCAGTAGTGGTGATAATTTCTACTCTCGACTTATACTCGAGTCAATCAGTTTTACCTCATTTTTGAGGTAAAAATAGGTGCCTCGACTTATACTCGGGGCGACTTATATTCGAGTATATACGGTGCCTTTTTGCAGCTTTTTTAACAAAACAAACGTGGTTGGGGGGTGGGCTAGGGAGCCCTACATTACAGGTTTTTTCACACTTTAAAGATGTTTGATTTATGGCTTTGTGGTAATATTTTGTAACTTTGTTGTAAATACACCCACACACACATATAAAAAAATGCATATAATCACAGCTTTGTGAAATAGCCTTCAACAGGACACCATTATCCTGCCCTGTGCACAACCAGACAAAGGAGTCATTGACAATGATGTCATGGAGGCAGTGGGTGTCATTCGTAGGGACTTACACACTAACTGTCTTTCATCTCTGTATAATAAACATCCTTTCAGGATCTTATCAATGTGCTGGGTTATAGCCAGAGAATTGATACATTAATGAAAAACGGTATTTTACATGATAACAAATGGCACTGGACCTGAATGTGTTGCAGGGGTCTAATTCTGATTTTATGGTTGGTGCACATGGGGGGACTTTTTGTCCCGACTGAGCATTCGCTACTAGTGAGCGCACGGCCGGGACAAATGACAGTCAGTTGCCGCAATAGTGTCCGTGTCTGGCAGTTTGCACGATCGGCTGTGATTTACCAACAGGCCCGATCACCTGTTTGTTTGATCCGGATGAACAGCCGACTGAGTTCATTCATGGCCGCCCACACCATTCAATATTTCCGACTGGCAGATACACGGAACTACCGTATACCCAGCCATAAACTACCGTAAATAGACATTCCATAAATGTGTTGATGATTCTATCAAATATCTATATGTGTACCAGCAGATCCCACTGGAATGGGGCATATCGTTATAACTGCATACATGGTATGGAGCTTAGTTGGCCATGAACCCTACTTACTAATGTAGTAGAGGGAGACAAAATCGAACAGCAGAACTTTTCTGTCCAGAACAGATGTAATTTGACAGCGTCAATGTTGGTCCATTTCGGCCCCCACACCTTGCACATTTGTCGGGTATCTGTAATGTGTATGGGCAGCTTAAGACATACTTAGGGTGGTGGCCATACACTGACAGTTCTGCCTTTGATCCAACATGAATATCATATTGGCGTAATGTTCTTACCTCCCGAAATTCCCTGGCCAAATCCCGATTTGCAATAGAGAGTCATAAAGTCAGTTGGTCAATGATCCAAATGTCATGGAACTGTCAGAAGGTAAGAATGGCAGGTGGATTTATACATTCCCAGTGTTCCCTGTCCTAGCCCATTCATTGGCCATCGGAGATCAGGTTGTTCTGACTTTGTGGATGTGTTTTACACGATCGATTCACTCAGAATATTGTTGAGCGGTTTATTTGAAAAATGAAAATCGGCCCAAACGGAAAATTTCCCGCAAATATTGGGACACAAGGTGGCAAGTTCGACTGTCGGTCGGACATCGTGGAATTGCCAGGAGGTAAAAATCCTACCGTATGTTCAATAAAACCCAGTAATCTCCTTGTTTTCCTTATTTCAAATTCAACATAAAGGAGACAATAACAATCCACATCCATTTACATTATAGTAATGTACTTTGTGTGAGGGGTTAATGTTAATCCAATGGTCCCTGCATAGCCATGTGCAGTTCTACCAGGAAGCTGAACAGTTAATAAAGGGACCGCCCATGTTACCCATAGCAAGGGGCGGGGACACTTCAGCACTTCCGGGACAAAGCTAAAGAAGGTTGAGGCTAATGATCTCCTGTTACAAGGCGCCCAGTGCAATGATCTGTCACTTTACAGGTAAACCCTGCAATGTCCTGTCACTTGCACAGGGAGGAGGGGGTAGGGACAGCCAATGGCTCTGGTGGTTGGATTGCAATTTTGCAGCTAAAGGGAGGTCATGTGTCTGTGTTCATATAAATCCCTTTGTTAGGACATGGCCCCACTACAACGCACTAAATCGCAAGCATTATCGCACACGATTGCGTGCGCGATTCTTGTGCGTTTTTCATTTGCGCATGAAATTTGTCTGTTCTCCGTTATGGAAACACCCGCGTTAACACTCCAAGGCCACACTACAACGCACCAAAACGTGCATGCAATCACAAGCGTGATCGCGTGCACAGTTTCTCTGTGTTCGCGCGTGTTGCTTCGCGTTTTCGCTAATTCCAAAGAGAAAATGCCTGTGATTGCGCGAAAAATGCTTGAACGCAAAACGTGGATAGGAAATCGCAGGAATGTTCGCTTTCCCGCGATTTCCATGTTAGCAAAAATCGCAGGCGCAAACGCACGAAAAACTAGCTAGTGTGGCCTAGCCCCAAAAATGGTGAACGCATGCGTTACCAAAACGTGAACGGACACGCAATCGCATGCACATAGGAAATCGAGGGGATTTTCGCGTTCCCGCGATTTCCATTATAACCAAATCGCATGTTTGCAGCCCATAGAGGAGCGCACGATCGCTTGTGGTTTCCCGACGCGTCCGATTGTCCGAATCGGTCACATCCACACAAAAAAAACATCCAATATTTTAGTTGAGCCGAATTATTAGATGGTGTGTACTTTAGCTGGGGAAATTCATTCATTCATTCAGTCTTATCTGGTTGCCATAGTGAATGGACCTTGGTGTTCTTAACGTACTGATGTTTTACCTGGGCTGGTATATTATTTCTGCTACTGGATTTTTGTTATTTTAATGCAAATAGAGTTTTACAAGCTAAACTACAAAAGGGAGATAACTGGTTACATTGTAAAAAAAAAAAAAAAGGCTCCAAATATTAGTGTTAAAGGGTATGTCCATCAAAAAAGTTGGTTTCTATCTGATTTACTGAAGAACAGGAGGTAAATGCACTATTTCTTACTTCCCGTTCTTCAGTAAATCTTACAGGAGAGGAGGAGACACTTCGCAGGAAAAAAGGTAGCTGAGGGTCGCACTCCAAATCATTTAGAAAATTTTATTGTGAACCACACATATCCACGTCACAACGTTTCGGGGGGATACCCCCTTCTTCAGGTGATAAAGTGCAACTGTGCTTGAGGAAAATATAAAGACTGTGATAGACGCCCACAACATGTCCCCTCCACAAATACCCAGCCTGTGTATGTATCATAGGCTTTGGGTGGGACTTAACACTCATGAAAGATATAGGAGCCCAGCTGGTATTTTTTTACCTACTGGGAAGTAATGTAAATATTCTATGTTCCCCATGGGTGACTTAGTGACAGTGGCCCTGTCCAGTGTTGTTTGTGTTGTTCTAATAAGTAACGGCATGCGATCTTGTAACGATAGGAAAGCTACAAAGAACATTGCATGCTGGTTATACAGTAGGTCAGGCTGTCCTGAGGTTTGAATAACTGTGGCCAGATGGCGGTCCGGGCAATGTCATGCTTATTCATAAATCGTTATCCAGCTCAGGAACATCACTGGAGCGTTGGCAAGTATGAACTTCTGGGATAGTATACGGCTGATTCGGTGTTTGGTGGGTAGTGTTTCAAATCGCTGTGATACCTAGTGTATGGCTACCTTAAAGGACATGTCCACCCTCAAATCTTTATTTTATAATTATGTTTAAGGTAACTAAAGCGAAAAAAACAACTTTGGCAAGAAATAACATGCATAGTATATGATGCACCTGCTCAGAGTGACATCAGCCCTATGACTGTGAACTTACATGGTTTTAAAGTTGTCCCATGGGGGCTGCCAACTTGTACCCACTAGGTATTGTACTTGTCCAATAGCCATGACTAAGGGACTGGCGGTAAATAGCAAACTCATCTCTATTTTTCATGGATACTTACTTACCGTATCAGAACTAGTTATTAACCATCAACCAAGATCATTTTACCCATGTGTTTTTGAGACATATTCATTGCTGCCCCAAATTATGTGTTTTTTATGTAATTTACATGACTTTTCAGAAAGGGATTCTGGGTAGTGTAGTATTACCAGGGTCATTTTAACCATGCATTGTTTTGGCATTTATCTCTGCCTTGAATGATGCAGTTTTCATTTTGCCCAATAATGAATGATGGGAGTTGTAGTCTAACCACCAAACAAGTTTTAAAATAGTTGCTTTAATATCTGCATATCTTAGAGTAGTAATGATTATGTCACAACGTATGGTTTAAACAATCTAAAGCTGGCTACACACAGGACAGACAGGATCTGCAAGATCATTTATCAAAGATCAGGATACACACACAGTGCATAGGGAGAACGCTCGGGAGTGTGTGTTTCCCTTGACCGCGGCAGACTCCAACAGTATCAGTACTATGTGTACCTAGCTTTAGTTGATATTGAACTACTAATCCCAGCATCCTTTACAAAAAAGTCACTTAAAGGGCATGTCCACCCTTATAACACATAACTGGTTACTTGTCAGTTATTTGTCCGCAAGCCTAACTGCTATTTTTATAACATGTATTTGTAACCAGATATGTAATGTTAAGTTCTGTTCCTTTCTGGCAAAAAGTATCTGCCTTTGAAAAAGCAATCAATCAATCAATGTATGAGATTCCAGCATTCACAGCATTGTTTGACTGCATGGAGGGAGGGGCCAGCTTGCTAGAATAGGGACAATGAAGGTGGCCATACACATGTGTGCTGACAGATCACATTGGTATCCGTCGGCACACGTGCTGGTATGGGGATTGGTCGGCTGTGCGGCCATATACCGCACGATCGTATCGTCTCCATCTACTTAAAGTAAAGGGAGACAATACCGACAAACGGAAAAATTTTCCGCCTTTTTCTATTGATCGGAGTGCCAACGCCGGTCGTTTTTCGGCACTCCGATCGGTCGGGAATAGTCCTTACACACTAACGATAATAGGTAAATCCTGTCTTTCCCTGATTTACCCATTATCGTTCATATGTATGGCCACCTTAATTATCCTTACATATTGGGTACCGTATATACTCGAGTATAAACAGTCCCGAGTATAAACCGAGGTACCTAGTTTTAGGTAAAAAAGAAGGAAAACCACATTGACTCGAGTATAAACCGAGGGGGTAGTATTTGCCACTAAAGATGTTTGGAAACTACAACACCCAGCATGCTTTATTGCTGGGAGTCGAAGTTTTCAAACATCTTAAGTTGCAAATACTAACAAATAAGAGTAAAACCTTCTTTGTGCATACTGTATGCACAAATATAGGAGGATTTACCCCTATTTGCAAGTATTTGCCACTTAAGATGTTTGAAAACTACAACTCCCAGCAATAAAGCATGCTGGTAGTTGTAGTTTTCAAACATCTTAAGTGGCAAATACTTGCAAAAAAATTAGGGGTAAATCCTCCTTTATTTGTGCATACAGTATGCACAAAGAAGGTTTTACTCTTATTTGTAAGTATTTGCCACTTGTGTCCCTGTGCAAGTAAAAGTTTCTCCTACCTTGTCCGGCGGCCGCGCGATCCGCATCCTCGCTCACAGCCTCTGCGCATCCGGATGATGTCACTACCCGGTGCCTCTCACCTTTGCGGCGCCGGGTAGTGACATCATCCTGATGGCCGAGGCTGTGGAGCGAGGATGCGGATCGCGCGGCCGTGGACAAGGTAGGAGATAGGCTGACTCGAGTATAAACCGAGGTAAGATTTTCAGGCTTTTTTTAAAGCCTGAAAACCTCGGTTTATACTCAAGTAATACGGTAAGTAATGCAGGTAAAAAGTGCAACATATATCGTTTGCAGTTGGGGGCAGGTATTGACAATTGACCATTTTTCTTTTGTTTTAAGGGTGGGTATAAAAACTGTAATGAATATGTACAAACAAAGAGTTCACATTTTGTTGCCAAATAAATGAACTACAGGTCCCATCATGACACCTGGTTAAATGGATATTTTGTTATGCCCCCTAAATAGTCACACTAAATAGAAATACATTACACAGAGTTGTTCTATGATTACCGTATATACTCGTATAAAACCGAGTTTTTCAGGCTGAAAAATCAGCTGAAAACTCGGACTCGGTTTATACTCGAGTCACACACTTACTGGGCATTCCGGCACGCGCGATCCTTTTCTGCACTGGCGCGCCGGCCTGACGTCACTGCCCGGCGCCAAGCCCGGCGCCGGGCAGTGACGTCAGCCGGCGCGCCAGTACAGGAATGGGCGCGCGGCTGCCGGAATGCTGATACCGTACCTGCGGGATGGATGGAGGAAGATAGAAGAAGTCGTCACAGGAGAAGAGTCCAGGAGAAGAGTCCAGGAGAAGAGTCCAGGAGAAGAGTCCACAGGAGAAGAGTCCAGGAGAAGAGTCCACAGGGAGAGAGTCCACAGGGAGAAGACAAGAGTCCACAGGAGTCCACAGGGAGAAGAGTCCAAAGGGAGAAGAGCCCACAAGTACAAACTGAACTGAGGGGAGGGGGGCATTCAAGATTTTGGGAACTACAACTCCCAGCATGCTTTATTAGCTGGGAGTTGTAGTTTCCAAACATCTTGAATGCCACAGTGAGGGTGCATTGGTCATAAGATGTTGGAGAACACAACTCCCAGCTAAAAGCATGCTGGAGTTGTAGTTTCCAAACATCTTGAATGCCACCCGCACTTGGCATTCAAGATGTTTGGGAACTACAACTCCCAGCATGCTTTATTAGCTGGGAGTTGTAGTTTCCAAACATCTTGAGTGCCAAGTTTCTACCTTCGGTTTATACTCGGGTCAATAACTTTATTAGGATTTTTAGGTGAAATTGGGTACCTCGGTTTATACTCGGGTCGGTTTATACTCGAGTATATACGGTATGTTCACGTCATTATCCTGTCTCTGCAGTTCCTGCACTAATTGGTATTTACTAAAAGGGAAATGTTGCAGGAAATCCATTTGAGGTTGACGCTTTAGATAGATTGTACATTCAAATCTAGACTTCTTTTGAAACCAGATGAACCAACAATAGGGACCTGTTGGATTAAATAACATTCAACAATATTGATCTTCTCAATAAATATTTTTTAAAAGTCCAGTGGATTGGTGGAAACCCATGCAGTCTGTAGCATCCATTAGGAAAAGTTACAAATGTCGGTAAAGGGTTGAAAATGTTTTACAGTCCCTAAGGAACCAATCACCATGAAAGATACTGAGCAAGTCTATAGCTTCAACAGTTTCAGATGGATATACTGGCACTGGATAAGTTTCTAAAACTATAAAATATTGAGAATTACTGGTATTAATGCATATAGATCTGGTTGATCCAGGGATACTTTCTGATTGCCGTTTGGAGTCAGCAAGGAATTTTTTTCCCCATTTTTATCTTTTTTTTTTTTTTGCCTTCCTCTGGATCAACTGTTTAGGTAGGTTAATAAAAAAAAAAAAAAAAAAAAGAGGGTGAATAGGTTGGACTTGATGGACGTATGTCTTTATTAATTAAATGTTACTATGTTACTATGAAACTACTCCTAAAGCAATAGGTCAGTAAATACAGTGTAATATATTAAAGGGTATCTCCACTGAAAAGTTAAAGTTTGGCCATCTATTGATGAATGGGTGGTAAAGGAGCTGTGTCTTACCTCCCGTTCTTCAATAAAACGATCAGGAGCCAGGAGAAAAGGTAAAGAACTTACCCGATCGCTCCCCCGCCGCGTATTCTGGTAGGTCCCTTACGGACTTTGTCTTCTACGCGCATGTCAGACTACACAGCGGGGGAGCGAGTGACCAGGTAAGTTCCTTACCTTCTCCCCCGGGGCCTGATCGTTTTATTGAAGAACAGGAGGTAAGCTCCTTGACCACCCATTCTTCAATAAAACTAAATGGCCAAACTTTATTTTTTCAGTGGAGATACCCTTTAAGTGCAGCATGTCTAGCTTTAAAGCCTAAAGGTGATTCTTCCACTGTAGTTCCCATTTAACAACCCCACTCCAAACCCCATTTTTGTCATTTTCTCCTATTCCTACGACTCCTAAAGGGACTTAAAGAATGTAATCCCTCACCAGGCACTTCTCATTTTAGTCCTGAAACTTCCGGGTATTGGCTGTCAGTCAAATCCGTGACCAAAACAGCCTCTAATGCTGCTGTGCAAGCTCGCAACAGCAGCACAGGAGGCTGAACCTGCCAACGAGGAATTGGTGGCTGTAGGTCCCTTTAGGAGCACCTTAGGAATGGGTGAGTATAACAAAAATGGAGTTTGGGGGTTGTCTTTAATTTTTGCCAGTTGGCCTGTCCTGGACCATCCTGGACCAGTTCAATGTGGCAGAGATTGTGTCAGCATTTGGTTTGGATACCAAGGGAACCAATAATGGAGCACAACACTGGTATTGGAGTATGGCCAGGGTCTTGTACAACATGATTTAGGCTGCATGACCACCTTGTGCAATTGAGTTCACCCACATTACAATCCTGTTGGTTTAGCAAATTTTCCAGTTGCAGGTAATATTGAGGGCAATTGGGGCTGCAGTCGTTCTAAATGGGTAAAACGGGAAAGAAAAACAATCGAACATGTATGTCATGCTTCTTCATTTGTCTGTAACACAGAAAGACTATAACCATATTTCTTGCTTCTTTTGCCTTTACCGTAGCTCTGCTTTGCCTGGCGATAGTTGCAACTAGTGATACTAGTGCAATTAAGATTCATCCGATCCCTGAATGTGTCCAGAACAATCAGAATGTCACTTTGAATGTTTTGGGAATAGATGGCGCCATTCGATTATTCACCTGGTATAAAGGCACAGAGCCAAACTCTGACAACCAAATACTGAACTATCTACCTTCTGCCAACCCTCCCTTCACCAAAGGAGCACAGTACTTCACTGATGTCATTGCACAACCAAATGGATCACTAGTGATTACAAATTTAAAGAAATCATACGAAGGAAACTACACAGTACAGATACAAACAGCCAGCATAAACCAAGCCATTTGGGATCTAAAATTGGAAGGTAAGTTTTTAAATAACATTCAGTTAATTCACACTTTGTATCTAACAGGTACGTTCCAGTTCTGCCATTCTGCACTGTACCTTGTGCCTCCCAGCCCACCCATTTTTTGCTGGACTGGTCAGTTTTTAGAAGCCTTTCTTGCTACCCAGAACATTGTCCCAGGAGAAGAGTTCTTTAAATGAAAACTAAAATTGAAATACTATGGGGAATCACCTTAGAACTATTGAATAGGGAAGTGTTTTCTTCCCAATGTATCTGGGTAGTCTTTTCACATAGAAATGGGGAAGTAACATTGCCATTTCCCGTTCTTCTCCCTTCTCTGAGTCGGTGAGTGAGCTAGCAGACATATAGCCCAGCTTCCCCTGCTGCCAGCCATAATCACCAAGTAGTAGAAAGCCTTTCACATGGAGCTTAATTATGTCTCCATAGGGAAATATGCCCAGGCCCTCTGCAGAAGATTTTCATTTTGTTCGATAACAGATATTGGGAAAGTCTCATCGCAAATGCACGAAATGCACTGAATTTCAGTAACATTTCTCCATGCATTCTTTGTGTGATGTCAGTCTTAGGATTAATAAAAATTCAGTAGGATGAAGCAGCCAACGAACATTCAAATGCGGACCGATTTGGCAACACGACAATCTTACATTTGTGTAGGAATAATGAATGATCGCAACATACATACAATTGACAGACAAATCGCCCCTGCCCAACAGAAACCGTATGTATGTTCCAGGCTGTAATATTCTCTGGAAGAGATCATACAAACAAACTGAATAAAGTCTGTCAAACACTTATTAGATAAGTTTCTATTCTAAGTCTCATACACATGTGCAATTTTGGGGGTGACCCGTGATCGAAGTCCATTTCGGCTGTTGATCCTTCCATGAATGGATGATTCGTTGGGTGAAATGGCTGTTCCGTTGGGGGTCGTTTCCAGATTCGCTGGCCAGATCTTTAAAAAGCCCAGATAGACTACCTGTTTAGACCAACTAAATGCCCATACACGGAACGATCATCGGCCAAACTGGTCGTGTATATACATTGTGCGTCAACGAGTCCCTCACGATAGTACGCAATGACATATCTAGGAATCACTGGGCCCCTCTGCAAAACTACAGTATGATGGGGCCCCTGTTCATGCTTCATCCACAGTGGATTTCTGGGAGGAGGCTATATCTATCATAGGAAAAATTAAAAGATGGGGCTCCCCTGGTAGTTACTCCCCAGATAGTAAAAACAGAAGTGTGGTTACCTCCTGACGTTACTATGATGCTTATTGTCTAATTAATTGCACCTGGGGCAAATTATAGGTGCAGTTTGTTTTTCTATTCCATGGTTAAGGAAAAAGTGTGGAAATTGATGGATGTCTTGATCCAACTCTGGCAATGTGTTGTGTAATTTGCATATACTATATAAGCTTTTGGACAAATAAATGTAATAACATATGTAAATCAAACCATAGGCTATAAAGATCAGTATTAGACTGCTCAATGTGACTTACTGCAAAGATTGCATTGGCAATTTTTGCGTGAGCCCCATTAATAGCTGTCAATATCCAATCCATTGGTCAGAAGCTTGAACATTCCCTAACATTTATTAACATCACAGGATATAGCTGACCCGACAGTCTATATACAGTGTGTGTGCACACTGACATTACTTTTTTTCTTCATAGAAACGTGTGGTTCATTTTTTTCCGCTGGTGTAATTGCTGGGATTGTGATTGCTGTCCTTACTGCGATTGGGGCAATTGTATTTCTGTCTTTCTACCTACATAAAAAGTTTAACAATAGAGAGGTAAGTGACTATTGTGATCAGACAAGATCTGTGATGTAGGACCAGCATTGGATTAAACAAAAAGATTCCTCTTGTCTAAGTTACCTGTGTTTGTCTCATAGATGAATATTTAACATGAAGATGTGCGGATGATACTGGAGGGACCACATTGCACCAGTAGACAAAATGAACCTGTTTGTCAAGGCACCAGACATTGTACCTTTTCAACGTGACACTCCATCCTGTGATATGGAGGGTAAAAGGTACATTATTCTGCAGTTTTTCTCGAAGATATTTTTTCTTGGAGATATTTCACCATTTCAGTTTGCTAAGAACGGATTTCCCCATCCAGCCTGCCTGTTTTTTTTTTTTAATGAATGGTTAATTTTTCTTTTCTTGTTAGCAGTGCGGCTAGTGGGGCAGCTCCCAATCTTAAGAGAAACGTTCAGTAAACCACTTGTTGATTAACACAAATCGTACTTACTGGTACTTGAAATCCAGTCTTCGGGACGGGTATAGAAATGATTCCATGTTAAAGCGTAGCTTTTAGCACTGTTTATATAACACTAAGAATATTTTGCGTTAGAACACGTTTGTACATATGTTAATACTGTAATAATACTGTATGATTTTATTTTTTTAATCCATTGTATTTCTGCTTTGTAATATTTTACCTTCCTTGACTCTCGATGTGATGTGTGCAAATGTTTTTGTAGTGAATTTGCACCTTATGTATAAACTCACTGGCGATCCTGCTCTACTTCCCATGATCCTTTTCCTGGTTGTCCCTCATAATAATAAATATGTTGCCAGCACCATGCCAAGTTTACCAGATTCATCACAGATGTGGCTAGTACTGGTATAGTATAGTATAGTATAGTATTTGAGGTTGAATAAAGACATACGTCCATCCAGTCCAACCCATCTAGCAATATCCTCATTTCCTGCCTAACTGTTGGTGAACTGACACGTATTACACCTGTCTGTCATTGGGGAATTCGTGATTCATGGTATAATATTAGATAATGGTATTATTCAATCTAGTTTGTACCAAGGATGGAACCAGCTATTGTACCAGGGATTTTCAAACGGTCTGCCTCCAGACATTTGTAAAATTCAACTTGGCATTACTCAACTACAGAGGCAAGACAGGGTAAGCTGGGAGTTGTAGTTTTCAAACATCTGGAGACACACTTTTTAAGAATCCCTGTACTGTACATTGTACACTCAGTGTGGTTGGCATCCCTGCTTTATAGATTGCACAACCCATTTGTGTTGAGTGATACTGCTTTGGTAGCACCAAATCATCAGGCTCAGTGCCATTAGTTGCTTTTTTTAGCTACTCTCATGGCATGTCCACCACAAAATAAAATTTCATACACATATAAAGCAAGTAACCCAAACCCTGACACCGTAATACAGTGCCCTTAAGGCTGTGTACACACGGGAAGATATTTGTCCCGGACGCCACTAGCAATCGGTCAGATGAGACAAATCACTGTCAGTCCCAGCAAAAGTAGCCGCAGCTGACAGTTCACTGCAACTGATTGTGTAGTCCCATAGGGAACTGCACTATCGCCTGTAATTTCCCGACATACCCGTACGGTCGTCAAACGAGCGTCCGAAAGCGTTCACGGCCACCAACACCTACACCGTACACTATTTCCGGCAGACCCATACATAGTAATATTAGTTGGTCGATGGATCAGAAATATTGTATGCTTTGTCCCTAGCCCAAGTGCTTCTATAAAAAGTAATTTAGCCCAATGCCTACAGCTGCAACAAAGGGTCACCCGTGCCCACTGAGCATAGAGAAAGCCCAGACTAGGGCCATGACTGACAGGTCTACCTGGAAGTGCCAGGAGATCCTCTATTGCAGCTGCAGGCATCGGGCTAAATTACTTGTTACAGAAGCACTTACGGGCATTGTGAGTTTTGCAGTTTAAGGGGTTGGCATGTGCATTACATGTGGAAATGCCCTTCTAAAGAATGAGAGTAACCCGTCTGTTTAAATGTACAATGTATTTTTATTTTTACAAATGTACAAAGTATTTTCCTGCCCAGTAACTTGTTGTTTAACGGTCATTTTTTTATTATTCAGTTAAAGCTGTTTTGTTATTTGTGTTAAACAGGGTTGTTCAATAAAAGTTCTTATCGTTTAAAATGGTGCTAATTTTGCCCCAACCAATCAGATGTAAGCTTACAAATGTTAAATAAGATCTGATTGGTTGGGGCAAAATTAGCACCATTTTATACGATAAGAACTTTTATTGAACCGCCCTGAAAGTATTTATTGGTTGTTACTTAAAGGGCAACTATGCCCAAAAAAGTACCTTTAAAAAAACAATTTCTGTTTGATATCTGGCTGATAGTTCGCTGCCCATTGCTCTGCGCATGCGTGACTATTTCCAATAACAATGGGATGAGATTGTCACTCCCTGGAACTTGAATGTGCTAGTTTCACTCAGGGAGATTTGCTTGCCTCCTTGGGAAAGGGACTTTACAATTTGAAAAATAAATTGGCCATAGGTTAACCTGGCAGTACATATTATATTGTTTTTACAATTAGCCTTTATACTTGTAAATAAAAAGAATAATAATAAACATTAAAGAGTATCTCCACCCTTAACAAAACCTTTTTTCTGTAGTGTAGGGCACCCTATCCCACCCCCAACCACCAGGTCTGTTTGTCAAAAAAAAAGACCAGAACTGTACTTACATGCCTTCGCTCCCCCAAACCCACTGCAAGCAGGGGGCTGGACCAGCAGCCATGTCTGTGATTGGCTGTCTCTGTTGTTGTCATGCACCTCTGCTCACGTCAAAGACCTCAATAAGGACAAGGAACAGCAGGGACAGGATGACACACAGACAGCTCCTACACTATACTTTCTGGGACTTTGAACAAGCAGTACAAGAGAACCATGTGGAGCAGAGATGTACGGTAAGGATTTTTAAACCCTACACAGTGGGGCAGTGATGGGTTAAATTTTAGTTTTGTGGGGTGAATATGCCCTTTAAGATTTGTTCATTGAGACCAATTGCCTGTTTGTTACCTCATTTATTATACTTTATAATGTGTTCTGTCGCATTGCTAACAATCTGGAAACAATGGTCTTCGTAGTCCCACGCTGCAGGAGGACTCCCAGACTCCAACCCAGCATTTTCTTTGGAAAAATGTAGCAAATGCAGGAAGCTGATTTGATTATACACATTTCCTAGGTAGGTACACACCTGAAACATCTTTGAAAGATGACAGAGAGGATGTGCAAGATCCTGTCTGTCATCTTTCAAAGATCTGCATACACACAGTCCTGAGCGTTCTCCCTATGCACAGCATATAGGAGAACACTCGGGACTGTGTTCCCACGGCCGACTCCCCTACAGGGGAGGGAAATTTTCCCTTTTGCGAACAAGCGTTCGGCCGACCCGATCGTTCGGCGGCCGCACGCTCTTTCGACAAAGTAAGGTATACACAGTACCGATAAAACCCCGATACCATCGGATGGTATTGGGGCTTTATCGGTATTGTGTGTACCCAGCTTCAGTGTGATCTGCAGGACGTTGACCCAGAGAGTGTTAATATTGAACTTTTCTCCCATTTTTCTTTGGAAGAAATAAAGAAGTTTAAATTGAAATTATAAAGTTTTTTTTCCTTTCTAGATTTTTGATCTCCACGTGTTATTTGCCAGTGTATAACATCACCTCCTTGCATACAGAACTGCACTTCACATAGCTTGCCATGTTATAATGCCTTGTATATATGTTGATTGTAGATTGCTAGAAAACAATAGATAATGCTGCACTATCCAGTGGAAAATAAACACATTCTTTTTATATGTCAATTCATATTCAGCCGAAATGCAGCACAATCCATTAAAAAATGGATTAGTAGAATGAATATAGTGGATAATGATAATGTACCGCCTACTGTAAATGACAAGCATATTATTTTCAGTTCATCCTCGCAAAAAAAGTGTGTAGATTATAAAAATATAATCCACCCATTTTATTAGTGTCTATGGGTCCAGGGCATACATAATAATGTTATAATTATATTATTATTTTGACCCGGAAGTAAAAGAAACACAGCCCAGGCACCTGTACTATCCCTACCTCCTTCCCACTGCCCTTACTTCTGCCGCTGTGACACCTCTGCGGCACCATGCACAGACTTAATTTACCCAGCCAGAAGATCAATAAAACGAGCCATCAACCACCTCTCTATGTGCTCCACAGCCCAAGATATAAAGAAATGACTGATCAGAAAGTTAATGGGTGGGAGGCTGACATGTGACATTCCTAAGGCTTCTCCTGCACAGTGCCGCCGGCGAGCACAGCCTCAGACTCCCTCCCTGTGTGAGGGAGACAGGAAGTCCCTCCTCCTCTCTGCTGTGTGAAGGACCTGCAACTGCAGAGAAGGGAAGGTAAGGGAATCTACAGCCCTTCTCTCTCACTATATGAAAACGGCCTTTTCATGCAGAGTTCTCACTCTGCCTGAAAAGGCTGTTTCCACAGAGTTTTCGGTAGGGGGGTGTCAGAGTGACCCACAGCACCTGTGAGCGAGTGGGACTTAGGTACCTGCAAGTGGGCGGGGCCATGGCACCCAGGAGTGGGCGGGGCCACGACACCCGCTAGTTGGCGGGGCCACATGGGGCTGTAAGGGAATGGGCCAAGGGCGGCCTGCAACTGGAGGAACCATGGGGTCCATGAGTGGGAGGGACCAGGGGGGCTGCAAAGGGGAGGAGACACAGGGTAGATTGACTGACAGGTTCAGAGCAGGAAGTGTAGGGGACCTGGTGATGCTGCTGCCATATCACACACAAAAATAAACAATGGAAATACATTGCAAAAACTCTCAGGAGAGCAATTCCTATCAGTTTACCTAAAGTCATTTTTGGACTGCAGTTCCTCTTTAAGTCACCAAGGAGTTCCTTGCCCTTTATAAATGGTCATGGAATACCTTGTAACTTTTAATATTCTTATAATTTACACTTTATAAAGTCTTAAGTGTCAATATTTATTATCTTCTAAAATTAGATATTTTCTGTAAAATCTCACATTTATGGGAATATTCTAGTTCCTTTGTTTGTTATTTGATAGCATTGATGTCTAACCTGTGGGACGTTAAGTGAAAATCGCAGGTCCACCAGGTTTTTGTATCAGTGGGCATAGAGAATTTTAGGGATAAGTACAGCTCTGCTCTTGCCACCTGTTCTTGTTTTCCGGGCCACAGAAAAGTTTGGGCCCCATATAGGATTATCTCCTGTACCCCACTGATGGTATCCCTGAATCCTAACAACATTAGTCTAGCGTTAGATGGTATTGATTTTACTGAGCAATGTGCTTCTTTCAGTTTCGACTACACACCTTATACTCCCCTCCCCCTTCCTACTGAATTGTCTTCCTGGAAAGCTTTTGTGTGTTATTGTAGATGGGCGGGGACTGTAGAATTTACAGCAGTTCTATCATCTGCTTGAAGCTTCTCTCTGCTAAGATACAATTGTAAATCAAACCAAGATAAATTCTGATCAGCACAATGTATAGAACCGTGATGGCCGGGGGACCCTCTTGGATTGTGTCCTTTGTTACAGGTAGGGGGGTGTCAGAGGGTGTAAAGGGGTGGGGATAAGGTTGCCAGATCAGCTGGTGAACTGCAACTCTCTGTTCATTTCTCATGTTTGCTCTGTTAAGGTATTAGGTGTTCAAAAGTAGGAAAGCAGGTAAAGTGCCCTATTACAGGACCACCATACAGCTGTAAACCATAACTGCTACCCCAGAGGGAGACCATGTAGCAAACTATTGTAGACATGGCTATTTCTATGTAAGAATGGATAAATCCTGCCATACATTACATTCTATGTAGCAATGCATTTCACGTGTAAACTAAAACAAACAAACGGAAACAAATGCAACTGTGAAAGATAAGCTCGCTGAAAGATATAAAGCGTTAAACACTGTAGGTACATGGTACAAAAGCCTCGTACACGCTTAATTTTCGTGTCGTTCGCAATCCGTTGATCCACCTGGTGGATCGGCGAACGACCCTCGACACACCGGCGATTCTTACACACGGGTGATTCTCGCCCGAAACGGTCATTCAATGGGTGTACCGATCTGCCGTCTGGGTTCTTGCCTCGCTCAAAAATCAAGCGTGTGTACGAGGCTTTTGTACTAACAGGGAGATTCAATAAAAGTTCTTATTGTTTAAAATGGTGCTAATTTTGCTCCAACCAATCAGAACTTATTTAACATTTAAAAGATAACATCTGATTGGGGCAAAACTAGCACCATTTTAAACGATAAGAACTTTTATTGAATAACCCTGTATGTACTTTATGTATCTACAGTGTTTAACACACAAATAAGACATCCGGTCCCTGTGTTGGAAGGAATCCATATTAAACCCTTACCCCTTAGTGGGGTTTTAATGGAGGGTTTGTAGGATAGTACAGATTGCACAACTTTCACCACACATTGTTCAGATTGTGTCTGATTAATGCAACATCTACTGCAGCACATTAGATATTGCACAGAAATAAAACCTATTTGTACCCAGTTTGTTTACCACAAAATAAAGTTCTATCCCAAACTTCTCAACTAAAACTTCCACCAATTTATTTACTTTAATTATTATGTTCCTACAACACTTTGAAATCCTGTTTGCTAGTTGAACTTCAGGTCCCAACTCTGGTCAACGTTTACATTATGTACGAGCATGACGCAGGCAGTAACGCTTTCAGTGTAGCCATTCAGATTGCATTTGAAAAACTGGTACTTCACTTCTCAGTTTCCTCAGGTGGCTATAAATATGTCACCCCAACACATAAAAAAAATGACCTATTTGTTTCTTATTGGCTGAGCTAGAGCTCCCAGGATCCCTCCCAGCCTGGTTACAGAGATCATTTAGCAATTTGGATTTAAACATATGAGGTTGACTTTTAATTAAGCAAAGGGTGGCTGAATAGTGACTTTTTTTGCATTGCTTGTGAAGGTTCTCATTCATCCAGGTCATGGTATATCTGTTGTATTCAATTAGATCAACTGGACTTGAAGTTTAGTTCTTGAAGACATTTCGCTAGTCATCCGACTGGCTTTCTCAATTCAGAATGACTTGTACAAGAATCTGTGGCAATTATGTACCCTGGAAAATCCCAATTAGCATATCACAGCCAGGTGTTAAGGACGTGATTGGATAGTGGCTAAGAGGTGTTATAGGAACGCCCAAAGTAAGGTGTCAAAACAGCACAATCTGTTTAGGCTTGGTATCTTTATTTTCACATAAATGGCCTCCTTAACACCTCTCTTGAACCAGTCATGTTCCTTTGCCAATATGTTAACATTACAATCTTCAAAAGGTATGTCCTTTATCCTTAAAGGATAAGTGCACTGTAAAATCAAGTTATGTTCATTTGGATGCTGCAGCTTTAAAAAATACCGTTGCCATATTTTTTTTTACCTATGCACCTCCAGAGCCTACCTTTGTGCCTTGGAAGTTGCTGACATCTTGTTACTGGTTTGCTGAATGTTAAGCTCCGCCCCTCTGAGATTTCCTCTGCTTTCTCCTGCTTGAGCCTCAAACAGTAATGCCTGTGAGTTCCGTGCACTCTCCTGCTTGAGCCTCAAACAGTAATGCCTGTGAGTTCTGTGCACTCTCCTGCTTGAGCCTCAAACAGTAATGCCTGTGAGTTCCCTGCACGTGGGGGCGAAGCTTAACATTCAGCAAACCAGTAACAAGATGTCAGCAAAATATCTGTTGTATTCAATTAGATCAACTGGACTTGAAATGTAGTTCTTGAAGACGTTTCGCTAGTCATCCGACTGGCTTTCTCAATTCAGAATGACTTGTACAAGAATCTGTGGCAATTATGTACCCTGGAAAATCCCAATTAGCATATCACAGCCAGGTGTTAAGGGTGTGATTAGATAGTGGCTAAGAGGTGTTATAGGAACGCCCAGAGTAAGGTGTTAAAACAGCATTGTACATGGCAGACAGTTGGTGTCGAACCCCCCACCTCTATTTAGGCTTGGTTTCTTTATTTTCACATAAATGGCCTCCTTAACACCTCTCTTGAACCAGTCACGTTCCTTCGCCAGTATGTTAACATTACAATCTTCAAAGGTATGTCCTTTATCCTTAAGATGCAGATACACGGCCGAGAACATCCCCACTAGCACAGAGGCGAAGGCTAAAGAAATGAAACATCTCAGAGGAGCCCTTAAAACTTGTGGATATCCAGACTGGGCCTTTGTCAAAAGAAGTAGAAGGAAAGAAAAGAACACGAATACCAACAGTGAAGGGGAAAAGCAAGACAGGAGGAAGAACATGGTCATCCCATATGTAGCAGGGGTCTCCGAGAAATTAAGAAGAATTTTCAAAAAACATCGTATCCCTGTCTGCTTTAAACCGAACAACACACTGAGGCAGCAATTGGTACATCCGAAAGACCCAATACCAAAACACAAGAAAAGTGACATCATATATGCAGTGCAGTGCAGTGAAGAATGCTCTGATTTGTATGTGGGGGAGACCAAACAGCAACTGCATCAACGTATGGCCCAGCACAGAAGAGCCAATTCCTCGGGTCAGGACTCAGCCGGGTATCTGCATCTTAAGGATAAAGGACATACCTTTGAAGATTGTAATGTTAACATACTGGCGAAGGAACGTGACTGGTTCAAGAGAGGTGTTAAGGAGGCCATTTATGTGAAAATAAAGAAACCAAGCCTAAATAGAGGTGGGGGGTTCGACACCAACTGTCTGCCATGTACAATGCTGTTTTACACCTACTCTGGCGTTCCTATAACACCTTAGCCACTATCTAATCACACCCTAACACCTGGCTGTGATATGCTAATTGGGATTTTCCAGGGTACATAATTGCCCACAGATTCTTGTACAAGTCATTCTGAATTGAGAAAGCCAGTCGGATGACTAGCGAAACGTCTTCAAGAACTACATTTCAAGTCCAGTTGATCTAATTGAATACAACAGATATACCATGACCTGGATGAATGAGAACCTTCACAAGATGTCAGCAACTTCCAAGGCACAAAGCTAGGCTCTGGAGGTGCATAGGTAAAAAAAAAATATGGCAACGGTATTTTTAAAGCTGCAGCTTCCAAATGAACATAACTTGATTTTACAGTGCACTTTTCCTTTAAGATGCAGGTACATGGCTGAGCCCTGATCTGAGGAATTGGCTCTTCTGTGCTGGGCCATACGTTGATGCAGTTGCTGTTTGGTCTCCCCCACATACAAATCAGATCATTCTTCACTGCACTGCAATGCGTATGTGATGTCACTTTTCTTGTGTTTCGGTATTGGGTCTTTCGGATGTACCAATTGCTGCCTCAGTGTGTTGTTCGGTTTAAAGCAGACAGGGATACAGTGTTTTTTGAAAATTCTTCTTAATTTCTCGGAGACCCCTGCTACATATGGGATGACCATGTTCTTTCTCCTGTCTTGCTTTTCCCCTTCACTGTTGGTATTCGTGTTCTTTTCTTTCTTTCTACTTCTTTTGACAAAGGCCCAGTCTGGATATCCACAAGTTTTAAGGGCTCCTCAGAGATGTTTCATTTCTTTAGCCTTCACCTCTGTGCTAGTGGGGATGTTCTCAGCTCTGTGTTGCAGGGTTCTGATGACACCCAGCTTGTGATCTAAAGGGTGGTGGGAGTCAAACATCAAATACTGATCTGTGTGTGTTGGTTTTCTGTAAACCTCTACTTCCAGTTACCATTCTCCCTGACTTCTACCAAGCAGTCCAAGAAAGCTCTTTTGTTGTTTTGTACCTCTTCCCTTGTAAATTTGATGTCAACTAGAACAGAACCTGGCCTCACAGCTACCTGTGGCCATCTGGTAAAGAGTGATGGAGTTCACCAAACAAGCACAGCTTCCTCAGCACTGTAAGGGCAAACAAAGGCAACAGAACAAGTTCTCTATTCTGTCATCCCAGAACACCCCCAAAGGAGAACAACTACCTTGGATACAAAAGGAGGGAAGTGTGACTTCATCAAACAAGGAGGAATGGGTGAGAAGTCCTTGCTAAGGGCTTGAATTCTGCCATCACTCACTAAACTATCCCTGTGGTGGATATTACAGCAGCCACAAAAGCCTCAAGAAAGATGACTGGTTCAAGAGAGGTGTCAAGGAGGCCATTTATGTGAAAATAAAGAAACCAAGCCTAAATAGAGGTGGGGGGTTCGACACCAACTGTCTGCCATGTACAATGCTGTTTTAACACCTTACTCTGGGCGTTCCTATAACACCTCTTAGCCACTATCCAATCACACCCTTAACACCTGGCTGTGATATGCTAATTGGGATTTTCCAGGGTACATAATTGCCACAGATTCTTGTACAAGTCATTCTGAATTGAGAAAGCCAGTCGGATGACTAGTGAAACGTCTTCAAGAACTAAACTTCAAGTCCAGTTGATCTAATTGAATACAACAGATTTTTTTTGCATTAGTTTAAAGAAAATATATTCTACTATATATAATCATACTGAAGAGTCGGAGCACACGCAGGATTTTTAGAAAGTTCAAATAGAATTTATTCACTCGTGGCAAAGACTACTATATATAATCATATAAATATATGCAGCTTCCCCTTTAAATAACATTTACATTAAAAATAATCATTTCTGTTTTGGCACTTTTTATGAGTCAATTAAAACGGAAAAACCTCGACCAGTCTCCAACATGCATTAGATAAATTGCTTTTAATTCTATATCGTGTACAGGTAAGAGTATAGGATTGACAGTCCCCAAGATACAAAGTACCAATGGATATCCATGGCTGCTAAACATGTATATCCCCATTGTGCAATTTCAGCGCAGCCGTAAAATACTGTGCGGTATCTGTATTTTTGATTGCAGTCACCAAATACAGATGCAATTAAAAAATATTCATACTAGCGGTACAGAAATTTGTGACCCTGGTGAAACAACCACAGTCAGTTTTAAGAAGTTTCTTTGCAGAACCAGATGTTTAGCGTTTTGTCTGCGGTGACCAAAATCATGTAAAACAACTGCCCCAAGCCTAATTTTAGACAAATGGCAGGGTGCTGTTTTCAGGGCATTTTCTAAGTAGTCTCCCAGTTGTCACCACTAACGAAACGTAACATGTTGCAAACATCTGGAACTGTTCTTAAAGACCACTCATCTGAAAGATAATTTAGCGATATCTCAACATCCATTTGTTGTTCTCTGGTTTAATCCATTTCGACCAGAATGGCAGTATTACCTGCTTTCGTTTTACTGACTTATCATTATCTGCAATCAACATAGGCAACCAGTAGGCATCCACATGTTTTGAAACTACAACTCTCTGCAATCCTCTGCAAGTACTTTGCAGCCATGGAATGCTGGATTTGTAGAATTCAAACACCTGGAGGACTTATGGTTGCAGGATTCCCAAGGGAGAGATTCCTGAAAGGGTCATAGGCAGTGGTGAGCTCAGTGCACTGATGTTCGGGCAACACCCGCTTTTAAAGGCCCCTCTCATGTTAAGTCTACTGCAGGTATATATAATCCAGCAGAAAGGGGGGATTCTAGACACCTGATGTTACCCTGCTGGTGTGGCATTAGTTTTGTACACAATGCAAATCTCTACCTTATCTTCATGGTTTAGGAGCCAGTCATCAAGCAAAGTGGATGAACGTTCGATTGGACATGTCATTACACCGCCGGCGCTCAAGATATTAGATTGTTTAATCCTTTGTCTATAGACGAATGTCTTATTTATCTAATATCTTATTAGTGTATGGCCATCTTTAGTTATTTTCAGGCTGAGCTTCTAATTTCAATGTGCAGGGTTGTGCCTCTACCAACCCGGAGGAACTGGTTTGTATTTACATTAGTTTCCCTGCTGAGTGACGTACACTAAAATGTCTACGTGACATCAGCCTCACTGGCAATTACAAAGGGCTATTGAATTAACTTAAGGTTTGTACACATGTGCGATCGCGGGTGCGGGTGGTATGAACGACAGAAAATCGTGCTGTGTATGGGCTCCCTTTCGACCAAAATGTGCATTCGGTTGGGGGTGGTTGCCCGACCCGCCGGGCAGATCCTCAAACAGCACGTTTATCTGCGGAAACTGACATTCATACACACCACAGATTGGCACCCAAGTTTGCACGTGTGTACGAACCTTTTGTAGCCACTTCAAACGAAATAATACAATGCCCTGTAGTGTTTAAAACATGAGTACCTAGAGTGAGGACCTAAACCCCTTGACTAATTCTTATTTTATTTTCAGCTTTCTGCATTTTTTGGATGGGCTTGGCCAAAGGAATCAATATTACTTTAGTTCCTCCATCTCCAGGTCTCGAACAACCTGTTCTTCTGAATGTAGATGGAATTGGGGTAAACTTACGAAGTTATGCCTGGTACAGAGGGTTAAACCCAAATGCTGATGATCAAATTTTAAGTTATATCCCAAGTGCAAACCCACCGCAGACTAAAGGAGGAAAATATTTCCCTGAAGCCCAAGGGCAAGCCAATGGCTCTCTGCTAATAACAAGCTTTAAAAAAGAGCACGAGGGTGACTACACTATTCAAGCTCAGACAGACAGCGTGCAACAAACTAATGTTCACCTTTTCATTTCTGGTAAGCGGATTTCCTGTGGTTCTGACAATATATTTTTATTGCATGCATTTTTACAATGGGGAGGACAATTTTTTTTTGTAGTTAGAGAGGATTTCTGTAGAGTGAAGATAAGAGAAAGATAGACGGTGCAGAGAAACTCCTGGACATTGGAGAGAGTCTCTGTAGAGATTACATTTTATCCTCCGAATTAAAGTTAATCAGGCGGCAGGTACATTCTGTGTAGTTAAGAGCTGGGACCGGGAACTGCTTCTGGACTAATATTCTAACGTAATCGTATGGTCCCAAAATTACTGAACTAAAAAATGTACGGAAAGTGCTGCGCTGGGTGCATTTTGCCATAAATTTATATATCCCTTATTTTATATAAATATATTTATATCTCCATAGGAGTTTTTAGGAGCTACCAATGTGGTGGGGGGTATATGATATTACATATAGGAAAGATGTGTGTACTATTTCACTATTGCCATTTAAATAACCATCAGTAAGTAAAGTATAGCACAGACTTATATTAGGTACAACACAAAATACATAAACTTACTTACAGAGCTGAGATCCCTATTTCAACATGGTATGGTCAAAATAAAAGGTTAAACCACACCCATGTGAAAGGAAGTGTAATCCAAAAAATGTTTGTCTGTTACACAGGATGTGATGTGTATTATAATGGACACATACACCAAGGCTCCTTATATACCACCTCCAGCCTGCAGGTGGTGTCAGTGAGTGATAAAAGACAAGACATTCCTGCTCTCTATGGCTAGGAGGAGAGAAAGTGAAAGTAGATTGTGGTGTGTGCTTTGGAGAGATATTGACTCACTGCAACACAAGATCCTGTGTATAAGATCCTGTTACCACCTGTTGGGAGGACAGATTATTGGACAGACAATTTACCTTATTGGATACAAACTCTGAGGCAACAGATAGGTGTACACCAACTTACAAGGACACACAATATACAGGCCTGGTCAATATTCAAAGTGGTGCACCATAGACAGGGACACCTCTGCTTACTGCACATGTTATGTGGGGAACCTGTTTATGTGCATTCTCTGCTTTGAGCCAGACCACCAGAGTAACCCACTGTGTGCCATGCTACCCATAATCCTTCCATAAAGCAGTAATCTGGTACGAATTGGTGGCAGCGGAGCTGGTAATACCATTTATTCTCCCTGTTTTCTCTGTATATTTGTTCTCTGTATGAAGCTATGGAGACTGCTACTGATAGTATTGATTTAAATCCTCCTGTCCTTGTACCTGCAGATGAATTGCCCCAATTAGACCTAGTAGCTCTACCAGGCCCAATTGCCAAACCTATCTTTAAACCTGATCCATTTGATGGGGTAACTAGGGAGTGGACTGATTGGCTAGAACAATTTGAATTGGCAGCCACTATTAATTGTTGGGATGAAGGTGCTCGCTTGCAAGTCCTTAGCCTTTTGCTTATTGTTAAAGCCAGACAGGTATACCAAGGATTTACTGTAATACTGAAATAAAAATCATTTTTTTTTCAATTAGATCTGTATAAAAGAGTATATAAAGGATAAATCCATTTCTTTAGGTAAACTGGGAATGAGAAATGTTTGTTTATACGTTAGATCATTAGAGCATGATGCTGTGAGGTACCTTCTGTTATAATATATGAGGTACCATCACCACTTGCCGTGGTGAATACTAATAAGTATTAACCTAGCATGTTTAGATTCAACCACACAAGGTGACAGGATTGTCTGGGTCTACTCAGACCTGCAGGATTATCCTATTTCCTTCCTCTGGAAGCTGGTGACTGTCTGAGTAACAGTTTAAAATATACCTGTGTAAAGATTCTATATCCACTCATAGAAAAACATACACACACATAATTTCCATTGTGCACCAACGGGCACACTTTTGCTAGTATGTATATATATATATATAAATATATTTACTGCATTCAAGATATTTTTATTGTCATGTGTCCTATGCCGCCATTGCTTTCTTCCCATCTTAAGGCCGGTGGCCACAAGCTAACAGTATTCTTTTGTATTTGTAGACTGAATACTGTGGAGAGAAATAATAGTGTTTTGCATAATGACCTGCCCTGGGATTAGTCTTTTCTGGATTATGATCTTATAGCAAAAATAATCCTCTCTCCACTTATAGTTCATGATCAGGTAGGCTAAGGCCACACTACACCGGATGGCAACGAGCAGGAAAATCGCCCGTGTTTCACGTGTGGTACTGGTCGCTTGTGATTTGCCAAAAAAAACTTAATCGCAAAGCAGTGCATGGAATGCGGTCACCCATATTTACACACACTGCTCTACATGTGTCACGCAAAATCACAAAATTATCATAAGCGTTTGAGAAAAGCGCTAGTGGGGCCTAGCTCTTAAACAAGCAAAAAACAGTCAATTTGCAAATCCTGTCTAATTAAATGATGAGTAATTTAGAATATTTATTGCAGGTTTCATTAGTTAGAAGTTATAGCAGATTCAAGGTGCGATCCGACTAACGGCAAATCCTCTGTAACATTCCAGTGGTTCTTACCTATTGACATTCCCTGCCCATTTAATGGTTTACAATCTATGTTACACCTGTAATTCCTGCTGTTAAGTAATTGGCCCAGAACGCTGATGGAACTTTGGCCAGTAAGATGTAGTGTTTGGGCACCTTTAGATACTTCTAGGGTAAAGCTTAGTCTAATACGTCAGAGCAGTAAAATAATTAGAAAAAGGTAAATAATAGGGAACTACAAATTGGACATATTACGTATACAGACATAGAATTTCACTGCCAATTCTCGCCGAAGGGCTGGGCCGGGCTATTGTTGTATATCCATTGCCACTCAGTCATGGGGCGTCATTCATCATAATAATTTTATCATATAATACTATATCTGTTGTTTTGCACAAAGTTAATGTCTGTTGTGTTAATGTTTTGACAGCGAAACCAACAAATCCACCAACCATCCACCCACCCCACCAACCAGACAATTGGAAATTACTGGTAGCTGTCCTAGTGCCGATTGCTGTTGTCATCTGTATCATACTTGGAGTCATTCTATACACAAAGTGTAAGCATATAGGACTCAAGATTCAAACAGGTGAGTTATTTGGTCTTAGCCTGAGTCTGTTCTTGCTAATTGTGCAAACAAAGAAGATGAGGGGAGCACACTACTTGCAAATAATACACACCTTTATTGTGCAAAGAACATTAAACAACGTTTCGGGAGGACTAGCCCCCTTCCTCAGGTACCTGAGGAAGGGGGCTAGTCCTCCCGAAACATTTTTTTAGGGGATTGCACCTACACAATCTTGGCAAATTGCCCATACAGTGTGCTAGAGTGATACTTTTTTCTTGCTAATTGTGTCCTAGGTGCCTCTTTCACTAAAGGTACACAGGTTTATTTTTCTGATGGGTACAATTGATGAAACCCACGTGGTGCATGTTCTATAGACTGCATGATAAAGTTCATCTGACCTGGTGGAGAAATTTCATGCATCATCTTGAGTACATACTTTCAGGTTCCTCGATCGGCTGCTCTACTTTGCAGCCATCAAATGTGTTTTGGCGATTCTTCTGCCTAATTGTCAGTCTTCGTTGACAGATCCGCCTGGCGGATACACGTATATGTACATTTACTGCTACGGGATCATACAGCAAACTCTGCATATTCAGCAGTGTCATATGCCACAACATTATCATATCATCTACATGATGTGATCAATATGATGTGCAAGAGTCACATATTATACCACATCAATAAATATATAGGAATCAGTAAAAGTTTAGGGGAGTTGTCCCACTTACCCTTTAATATATGTCATGAAAGAAATTGGTAAATGGCACTTAACTATCTGCAATACTTACCTTAGAATACTCACCTCTCCAGCATTCCTAAGGTCCGATATTTAAATAAAATAGGATGGTTATAGATTATCATAATCAAGACCACCAGCAGGATTACATAGTAACATAGTAATTGAGTTTGAATAAAGACATGCGTCCATCAAGTCCAACCTATTTAATTTTTTATTTTTTTTTTTAAACCCAACCCTTCCTAACAGTTGATCCAGAGGAAGGCAAAAAACCCAGCTAAAAAGGAGGGGGGGATTCCTTCCTGACTCCAAACGGCAATCAGAAAGTATCCCTGGATCAACCAGGTCTATATGCATTAATACCAGTAATTCTCAATATTTTTTAGTTTTAGAAACTTATCCAGGCCATATTTAAAGCTATTCAGTGAACTTTATCATTACCACATCTGCTGGAAGACAGTTCCACAGTTTCACCGTTCTCACTGTAAAGAAACCTTTCCTAACCTGAAGATGAAACTTCTTTTCTTCCAACCTTAAAGGATGTCCATGAGTCCTCTGTTATGACCTATTAGTGAACAATGCACCAGAGAGTTCACTGTATGGGCCATTAATATATTTGTATAAGGTTATCATGTCCCCACCCACTTCAAACGTTCTTCTACTCCAATGTAAACAGCCCTAACTTGTCTAATCTGCCTGCATATTCAAGCCCCTCCATTTCCCTTATTAATTTAGTTGCCCTTCTCTGAACTGCTTCCATTTCCAAGATGTCCCTTTTGTATATGGGATTCCAAAACTGCACCGCATATTCCAAATGTGGCCTTACCAGTGCCTTGAAAGAGGGACTTTACAAGGCACTGGGACTCTCTTTATACAAGACAATATCTTGCTAGCTCTAGCCGTGGCTGTCTGGCATTGTTTGCTACAGCTAAGTCTGTTATCTACCAGAACCCCCAAATCTTTTTCCATTACAGATGCACTTAACACAGAGTTATTTATGGTGTAGGTGGCACAGGGATTATTAAATCCCAAATGCATCACCTTACATTTATCAACATTGAATCTTATTTGCCATTCTGCTGCCCATTTTGATAATCTATCTAGGTCTGCTTGCTGCACTTGCACATCATTTGAAGTTTCCAAAGCTCTGCATAGTTTAGTGTCATCAGCAAACACAGAGACCTTGCTCTCAATGCCCCCTTCTAATTTATTTATAAACAGATTAAACAGAAGTGGCCCCAGTCAAAACCCTGAGGCACTCCGCTTAGAACTTGAGCCAACATAGATGTAGCCCCATTTACCAATAACCAGTTCTCTATCCATAAACAAATGTTTTCTTGTAGGCCAACAGTCCTCAGTTTTTACATTAGTCGCTTATGTGGCACAGAATCAAAAGCTTTCGCAAAATCGAAGTATACCCCATCCACTGCTGTGCCTGAATCTAAAATCTTCTTCATAAAAAACAATTAAATTTGTCTGGTATGATCTATTTCTCATAAATCCATGCTGACTACTACTACTAAGATCAGTTCTGGAGACAAAGTCAAGGATATGATCCTGTAACAAAGTTTCCAGCACCTTCCCTACCACTGATGTTAGGCTTACAGATCTATAGTTACCAGACTGTGAACGACTACCTTTTTTGAATATTGGTATTACATTGGCTTTTTTCCAATCCAGCAGCACATCCCCAGACCAAAGCGAATCTGAAAAGATGAGAAACAGTGGTCTAAATAGAACTGAACTAAGCTCTTTTAAAATCCGGGGGTTTGCAATCCATCTGGTCCTGGGGCTTTATTGATATTAACTTTGTTTCCGTACCATATCCTCCGTCAGCCAATGTGAATACTCCTCATTTCTCCCCTGCATATTATTACAATCCCTGCTATAAGGACTATGATTCTCTATAGTGAAAACCGACGTAAAAAAACGGTTTAGCGGATTAGCCATTTTGGCATCCTCTACAGCCATCTCAGCCCCATTGTTTAATGTTCCCACATTCTCAGTACTTAAAAAACATTTTGGGGTTGGACTTGCTTTGCTCGGCAATCCGTATTTTATTTTCTATTTTAGCTAGTTTTATTGCTTTCTTGCACTCACTATTATAGCTTTTATACTCCCTGTAAGACTGTTCTATTCCCTCTGATTTCAAAATGTTAAAAGCCTTTTTTTACCTGAGCATTAAGCCAGGCAGCAGTGGACCTAATTTTTTTGCACTTGTTCCCTACAAGGTACAAATTTAGAAATGTAATAGTTTAATATCCCTTTAAAAGTGGTCCACATCTGCTCAGTACCTAGAAACAGTTCCCCCCAGTCTATGAGCAGGAGCGATTCCTTTAACAGCATAAAATTAGCTTTCCTAAAGTTAAAAGTTTTTGTTAACCCAGTGCACTTTAGTTTTTTGCAACCTATATTAAATGACACTATATCATGGTCACTATTCCCTATATTAAATGACACTATATCATGGTCACTATTCCCTATATTAAATGACACTATATCATGGTCACTATTCCCTATATTAAATGACACTATATCATGGTCACTATTCCCTATATTAAATGACACTATATCATGGTCACTATTCCCTATTAAAATGACACTATATCATGGTCACTATTCCCTAAGCTTCCCATTACCTTCATCTCCAAAATGAGCTCAGGGTTATTATATATCACCAGATCCAACAACGCATTCTTTCTAGTAGGAACTTCTACCATATGTGATAGAAAATGCTCATATAGGAAATTTAAGAACTTTATACATTTTGAGGTGCTGGTAGTTCCCGAACTTTCGTGGCATATGCAAGAACGCACAGGTTGTGTGTGGGCGGGTCCCACAGCATGTGTTCCGGCAGATACCAATGTAACTGTCCGAGATATGCTGTGGAAATCGCATGTGTATGGCCACCTTTAGGCTTTCCCCTCCAAAATGACATAAATATTGTTGTTATATAATAATAATAGAGCAGTAGGCCTACGGCCTCATGCTTTATATGGTCATGAACTCCTTGTGGCGTAATATCTTATTACATTGTAGGTGGTGTATTATCCCTTATATAATACACTGTAAGGGTGCATTACCCATTAAATTATAAATACCCTTCCTAAGGCTTTTTTCCCTTATTCTAGTTGAGGACTTGTTGGGTGATGACTCAGTATATAAAGGTTAATCAGTATCGTGAAGAGTTACCAAAGTCTTGCTTACTCACAAAGTTGTAGAAGTTATTTTGGAAAATGAAGGTCATCAGTAACATAGTTGTGACCATTCATGGAACTTTTAGAGTGTAACTTAAGCCACCAGAGATGTATATAACTTGTCAGATTCACACACTTTTAGGAAGTTAGTAGAAGGGGTAGGAGGAGGAGGTAAGCAAACATACACATCCACTTTACACCTACACACACACACATATTACACTACACACATATACACCATAATAGACTAATTATGCTTAAAGTACCGTATATACTCGAGTATAAACCGACCCGTATAACCGAGGTACCCAATTCACCTAAAAATCTAATAAATTATTGACCCAGTATAAACCGAGGGTAGAAACTTGGCACTCAAGATGTTTGGAAACTACAACTCCCAGCTAATAAACATGCTGGAGTTGTAGTTTCCAAACATCTTGAATGCCAAGTGAGGGTGGCATTCAAGATGTTTGAACTCACACTCCCAGCATGCTTTATTAGCTGGGAGTTGTAGTTTCCAAACATCTTGAATGCCACCCTCACTTGGCATTCAAGATGTTTGGAACCTACAACTCCCAGCTAATAAGCATGCTGGGAGTTTGTATTTTTCCAAACATCTTCAATGCCCCCCTCCCCCTCAGTTCAGTTTGTACCTGTGGGCTCTTCTCCCTGTGGCTCTTCTCCCTGTGGACTCCTGTGGACTCTTCTCTTCTCCCGTGGACTCTTCTCCCTGTGGCTCTTCTCCCTGTGGAGTCTTCTCCTGGACTCTTCTCCTGGACTCTTCTCCTGTGGACGACTCTTCTTCTTCTATCTTCCTCCATCCATCCCAGCAGGTACGGTATCAGCATTCCGGCAGCCGGCGCGCGCGGGGCCTAGGAAATTTAAGAACTTTATACCTTTTGAGGTGCTGGTAGTTCCCGAACTTTCGTGGCATATGCAAGAAACGGCACAGGTGTGTGTGTGCGGGTCCCACAGCATGTGTTCCGGCAGATACCAATGTGAACTGTCGGCAGATATGCTGTGGAAATCGCATGTGTATGGCCACCTTTAGGCTTTCCCCTCCAAAATGACATAAATATTGTTGTTATATAATAATAATAGAGCAGTAGGCCTACGGCCTCATGCTTTATATGGTCATGGAACTCCTTGGTGGCGTAATATCCTTATATTACATTGTAGGTGGTGTATTATCCCTTATATAATACACTGTAAGGGGTGCATTACCCATTATATTATAAATACCCCTTCCTAAGGCTTTTTTCCCTTATTCTAGTTGAGGACTTGGTTGGGTGATGAATCCAGTATATAAAGGGTTAATCAGTATCGTGAAGAGTTAACCAAAGTCTTGCTTACTCACAAAGTTGTAGAAGTTATTTTGGAAAATGAAGGTCATCAGTAACATAAGTTGTGACCATTCATGGAACTTTTAGAGTGTAACTTAAGCCACCAGAGATGTATATAACTTGTCAGGATTCACACACTTTAGTAGGAAGTTAGTAGGAAGGGGGTAGGAGGAGGAGGTAAGCAGACATACACATACACTTTACACTACACACACACACATATTACACTACACACATATACACCATAATAGACTAATTATGCTTAAAGTACCGTATATACTCGAGTATAAACCGACCCGAGTATAAACCGAGGTACCCAATTTCACCTAAAAATCCTAATAAAGTTATTGACCCGAGTATAAACCGAGGGTAGAAACTTGGCACTCAAGATGTTTGGAAACTACAACTCCCAGCTAATAAAGCATGCTGGGAGTTGTAGTTTCCAACATCTTGAATGCCAAGTGAGGGGCATTCAAGATGTTTGGAAACTACAACTCCCAGCATGCTTTATTAGCTGGGATTTGTAGTTTCCAAACTCTTGAATGCCACCCTCACTTGGCATTCAAGATGTTTGGAAACTACAACTCCCAGCTAATAAAGCATGCTGGGAGTTGTAGTTTCCAAACATCTTCAATGCCCCCCTCCCCCTCAGTTCAGTTTGTACCTGTGGCTCTTCTCCCTGTGGACTCTTCTCCCTGTGGACTCCTGTGGACTCTTCTCTTCTCCCGTGGACTCTCTCTCCCTGTGGACTCTTCTCCCTGTGGAGTCTTCTCCGGGACTCTTCTCCTGGACTCTTCTCCTGTGGACGACTCTTCTTCTTCTATCTTCCTCCATCCATCCAGCAGGTACGGTATCAGCATTCCGGCAGCCGCGCGCCCATTCCTGTACCGGCGCGCCGCTGACGTCACTGCCCGGCGCCGGGCTTGGCGCCGGGCAGTGACGTCAGGCCGGCGCGCCAGTGCAGAAAAGGATCGCGCGGCTGCCGGAATGCCCAGGTAAGTGGTTGACTCAAGTATAAACCGAGTCCGAGTTTTCAGGCTGATTTTTCAGCCTGAAAAACTCGGTTTATACTCGAGTATATACGGTATATATTTATTATTTGAAGGCTGTCTCTAATATACTTTACTGGCTTTTTACTTTGCATAATTTGTAACTACTCCATACAATAAATTTTTATTTGATTTATCGCCTTTGTGAATATTATTATTAACCATAAGATAACTTACACGGAACTAAAGAAGTATTATTATAAATACACATATGTTTACATTAGAGATCAGTAGAACCTCTCTGTATTATCACAGTGGGAATAACACCTTTTTTAACATAGTCTAGTAGTCAGTGCTCCCACAACCCCACTATAACCATTTTCACCTTTTTAATATTGAAATATGTTCCAAGGTTCAACCATTTAAACACTGAGGAGGTGATGCAATAACTTACCTGCCCAAGTTCCCACAGTACAAAAATCCCTGTGCAAGATTTTGTACTCCGCGGGATCTCTAAAAGGTAACTGCGCCGGCTTACGCCTCCTATTAAACGGCATAAAATTTAGCATCAAGGAATGGTAGGAAAAAAAAGTGTTTTCAGTCTAATGCAACAACACCTACCCAATGCAGCAAGATTAATCTTCACAGTATTGTTGCCCTTAAAGGACAACATCTTTAGAAAGAATCGCCTTTCTAAAATATGTTGATAAATCCTATATTGTCCTCTGGAATCGTTACTGTATGCCTAATATGCTTCTGGATGCCTTGTGGAAACTAAGCATTTTAGTGACCTGGTTCTGAGCTTGAGCATGCTCAGATGAGGCAGCTAGGGGATTAGCATTCAGTCATTGGCTGTGACGTCAATTGTCAAATCCATAACTGACAGTTACTAACTGGAAGAACCAGGAAGCAGAAACAGGGGAAACAGGACATTGTGTAGGATTTCAGGTTAGACTTATATATTTCACATTTCAAACTATTACCTTTTAGGGTTTTGGGGGGGTGATTTACCTGTATATAAGTTTTCATTTTAGGGCTGGACTTGCCCTTTAAAGTTCTCTTACTGTGGCCAATATCTGAACCTCATAGTACTCTCAAGTATTTTACAGGTTCTATTGGTTGCAGTATTAGTCTCTGTTCTTATTTAGTATTATCTGCCACGTTACAGTAAACAGGTGTTTTGAATGAGGAATTGTATATGTGAATATGAGTATAGTATTGTGTCTCAATCTTGTCTCTTAGGTGTCCCCAATGAAGGAACAGCGCCTGCCTACAAAATTGCAAGCAAAGGAGACAATGTAAGTAACTAAATCTCTACAGTTCCATTTATTATCTGTTATTTATTAACCAGAGAATAGCAGGGCACAGATTCACACAATTACTGTATTGTATCTCTTTACAAACTACAAATAGTGGTACCGGTTTATCATTTGTGTCCATGTGCAGGTTCCTGTTGGCAAATATACCAGGTGCAGTGTTTAAAGGGAATATCCATCCTATTATGTTAAGGACTCCCCCCAAATCCTGAGACGTGATAGTCACCTTTCCAGCCACCCATCAAGCAAGTTATTTCTCCTCTGTAAGCACAATGAACATTTTGGAGGCTCAAGCAACCACAAAAGAGGTCACACTGGTAAGCAGCCATAAGTGATTGGCTGTGATGTTACAAAGGGTTCGTACACAGGTGTGATCGCAGCTCCCGACCTCCCGATCCGAGCGTTCATTTTCGACAGATAATCGGCCCATGTATGGGCCCTTTATCGCCCAAAATGACCGTTTGGTCGGGAATCTTTGCCTGACCGACCAGGCGGATCTCCGAATGATAATCGGCCCATACACGGGCCGATTATTGGCTGAAACATCATGCAACGCAGGTCGGGAGCCGTAATCGCACGTGTGTACAAGGCTTAACATGGCCATGACTGGCAGCTGCTACCAGGAAGGATATTTTAAATGTGGCTTAGAGGGGGTGTGGACTAGAGAGAGAATGCAGCACACACCATATATTATTATTATTATTGTGGATTTATATAGCGCAAACATCCGCAGCGCTTTACAATTACATGTATACATTCACATCAGGCCGTGCCCTGAAGAGCTTACAATCTAAGCACATTTATTTGGCACATACAACCTATCAGTATGTCTTTATGATTGTGGGGGTAACCGGAGTGCCCAGAGGAAACCCACACAAGCACAGGGAGAACATACAAACTCCTTGCAGATGTGTCCAAGGGTGGAATCGAACTCGGGACTTCAGCACTGCAAGGTATCAGTGCTAACCACTGAGCCACCGTGTATATATACAAAATTTTATATACATACCCTTTATTAAGTAGCTATAAATGCTTTGGGGTATAGCACCGGACACAGACTTTTTAAAAACATTTAAAAACATATGTGCAAAAGAACAATAGTCCCCAACTCATATTAGAGAGCAAGTGCAACCCTCCCACAACAGTCAGACTAGAGCAGTATCAAACATGTCGAGCGTCACCAGGGGGGTCCAGTGAGGGAGAACTAAGGCAGGGGACACAGAGAGGCTCCATGTGTAACGCTGAACGCGTTTCACACAAGATTAGCATGCTAGGGAACGCATCTGTCATTTGAACATGAGGGCTCTCATGGAAATTATCCAGAAGTCTCTGTACCTTTAATTTAGATAATTCATTTTTTTGTCTGGCCTTATCTATTATATGAAATAATACGCTACCTACAGTGTAATATACGGATTAACTTCACCTCGAAGTTCCATGCCCTGTATAAAAGCATGGAACTCCGGTATAATAGCCTATAATAGCCTTATATTTTACTGTAGGTAGCATATTATCCCTTATATAATACATAAGGCTCTGTATTTTAAATGGAAGTTGCAGTAAAATATATCCTTATAAAAAGTCACTCAGTATTAACTATCCTGCCTCCAACCCCCTCCCCCTTTCCTCTGTTATTGCCCAGTAAATAGAGATAACCCAGAATGATTTTAATCTGTAACATACAATTAAAACATTTGGTTAGAGAATAAAAGTTGTGATACCTTTTATTTGCGAACTAGACAACCAAAATAGCAAGCGTTCTAAGCCCCATTCATCAGGTTGGATGTTACCCAAAAGCTTGCTATTTTTGTTGTCTTGCCAATAAAAGGTATCACAACTCTACTTTTATTCTCTTACTTATGGCTAACACGGTACAAACCTCAACTATTACATTTTGTTACAAACCCTGTCAGTTTTAAACGGAATGTCCACTCAAAAATTGAACTTTTAATATAAGGTACCCCCCCCCCTGCCCAGACACAAACACTGTATTTGTTTTTTAAAAATCAAATCTGAATCATACTTAAAGGCCTTCACTCCGCGGCATGCTCCTCGCGGCTCTCTGTTTGTAGGAAGTTGCAAACAGGGGCCAGACTGGCAGCCGTGTCTGTGATTGGCTTAGAGGCAACCAATCACAGACACGGCTGCCAGCAATGGAGATGCCGCGGGAGTGAAGGCTGTAAGTATGAATCAGATTAGATTTTTAAAAAAACTAATGCAGCAGTTGGGATTGTACAAAGGGGAGCTAGCTTACATTAAAGGAATAGTTCACACAAAAAGTGAACTATTCCTTTAAAGCAGTGATTGAAGACCGGGAGGTAAAGGACCTATTCCTTACCTTCCGTTCTTCAATCACTTCACCAGGATCCAGGACCAAAGGTTAGTTTAATTACCTCGCGCACAATCCACCGCGGCTCCATTGATAACTGCCGACTGCTTCCTGGTTTAGTTTACTATAGCGTGCAATACCGCTGCTTTAAAGGAATAGTTCACTTTTTGTGTGAACTATTCCTTTAAAGGGTATGTCCACCCGTAAAACTAATTTTTAATATGCTGTTCCCCCATGTCCCCCAGCCCCAGCCGCATAAATTTTTTTTCAGAAAGCCCCCCAAACACTTACTTACCTCCCCTCGTTCCTCCGCCGCACTGCCGGCCCTCTGCTTGCGAGAATGCAAGCAGAGGGGCGGGACCGGCAGTCGCGTCTGTGATTGGCTGAGCGGCAATAAGTGTACTATATCTGTATCTATGATGGAGAATCCATAAGTGTACTATATCTGTATGATTAGAGAGTCCATAAGTGTACTATATCTGTATGATGGAGAATCCATTAGGGTTTTACTTTATATATGTATGATAGGAGTCCATAAAGTGTACTATATCTGTATGATAGAGAGTCCATAAGTGTACTATTCGGTATGATGGAGAATCCATTAGGTACTATATCTGTATGATAGAGAGTCCATAAGTGTACTATATCTGCATCTATGATGGAGAGGATATAACTGTATTATATCTGTGTCTATGATCGTGAGTCCATAATTGTACTCTATCTGTATCTATAATGGTGAGTCCATAAGTGTACTATATCTGTATGACGGAGAGTCCATAATTGTACTATATCTGTGTCTATGATGGAAAATCCATAAGTGTACTATATCTGTATGATGGAGAATCAATAAATGTACTATATTTGTATCTATGATGGAGAGTACATAATTGTACTATATCTGTATCTATGATGGAGAGTCCATAAGTGTACTATATCTGTACCTATGATGGAGAGTCCATAAGTGTACTATATCTGTATCTATGATGGAGAGTCCATAAGTGTACTATATCTGTATCTATGATGGAGAGTCCGTAAGCATACTATATCTGTATGAGGTTCTCTAGTTGTGCTGTATCTGTATCAAGCTGCAGACTCTAATATTAATACGCAATGACTTTTAACTTGTTGAAATTATCTGACCAGTTGTAATTCTAAAGAGACATTCAAGGGGGTATGTATAAAGGGGTGTAAATAGGAAGCATAGACCATGCAATTTTTACCAACTACTTTTGTATATATGTATAGTTTATTTTTAAAGCGCCAGCTGTACAGTAACAAAATGCAACTAGAAAGGGAATGTTTAAGTACAAACTTTGAATTTGGCTTGAAAGACTGCATTTTGGAAGGGAATTTGTGTGTTTGTGCTGCAGATTTTAAAACTCAATAATGTCAATGAAGAGGACATTGTTGTTTTTTACTTACCGTTTAAATATGTCACATGCATTAAAGGTAGGTCAGTTGGTGTGTGTGTGTGTTCATATCAGGTTGGGGGATAAAATACTAACTTTTTTGATGATTGGTTAAAATGAGTTTTTTTTAACTTTAGTTACCCTTTATGTATGGCTGCCATAGTAATGGATAAGTAGATCAGTAGGTGTGTGTACCCGTGTCGGGTTGAGAGTTAAAAAAAAAACTTTTTTGATGATTGGTCAAAATTAGCTTTTTTGAATTTAGTTACCCTTTAAGTATGGCTGCAACAGTAATGGAGGGGTAGGTCAGTAGCTGTGTATACCTGTATCACGTTAGGGGTTAAAAAAACAAAGTTTTTTGATTATTGATCAAAATTTGCTTTTTTGACTTTAGTTACCCTTTAAGTATGGCTGCCACAGTAATGGATAAGTAGATTAGTAGGTGTGTGTACCTTGGTCTGGTTGAGGGGGTATGTCTTTTTTGTGTTTATAACCATAAAACTATCTTTTATTGGGGATAAATCTAAATTAGTTTTTTTTACTTTAGTTACCCTTTGAATATGGCTTCCATGGGAATGGAAAGGTAGGTCAGTAGGTGGGTGTACCTGGGTCTGTGTGGGGGGTTGGGGGAATCACCATTTGTATTTATGACCATGAAAAAAACTGTTTTGAAATATCCACATTTGATAGTCTATGGGGAAAAAATGTCCGGAAATTCACCGATAACACCCTAACGCTTCCGCGGATTCCTTAGCTAGACAATAGCACACTTCTCCTATATGCCCCGCACGTCTGTACCGAATTTCATATCTATAGCTCAAAAACTGGGAGGAGATACGGTCCAAAAAAGCAGAAGAATAAAACAGAAGAAGAAAAAGAAGAAGAAGAAATAGAAAGAACAGTAATTTGGCTTTTTCAAGCCAAATTAATAAAGTCATACAACGGGAAAAAATATATAGATAGTCCAGTATTTAAATATATAAATTTTATAAATAAACGTGCTAGAGTTTGCCAAATGAGATTAGGAGGTAGTCCATGATTGTACTATATCTGTATATATGATGGAGAGTACATAACTGTATTATATCTATCTATGATGGAGAGTCTATAAGTGTAACATAGCTGTATCTATGATGGAGAGTCTATAAGTGTAACATAGCTGTATCTATGATGGAGAGTCTATAAGTGTACTATATCTGTATCTATGATGGTGAGTCGAATTCTATAAGTTGTAACATAGCTGTATCTATGATGGAGAGTCATAAGTGTACTATATCTGTTCTATGATGGTGAGTCCTATAGTGTACTATATCTGTTCTATGATGGAGAGTCTATAAGTGTATATATCTGTATCTATGATGAAGAGTCTATAAGTGTACTATATCTGTATCTATGATGGAAGTCTATAAGTGTACTATATCTGTATCTATGATGGAGAGTCTATAAGTGATACTATATCTGTATCTTTATGGAGAGTCTATAAGTGTACATATCTGTATCTATGATGAAGAGTCTATAAGTTTACTATATCTGTATCTATGATGGAGAGTCATAAGTTACTATATCTGTATCTATGATGGAGAGTCCATAGTGTACTATATCTGTATTATGATGAGAGAGTCCTAAGTGTACTATATCTGTATCTATGATGGAGAATCCTAAGTGTACTATATCTGTATGATAGAGAATCATAAGTGTACTATATCTGTATCTATGATGGAGAGTATGATTGTACTATTCTGTATCTATTATGGAGAGTCCGTTAGTGTACTATATCTGATCTATGATGGAGAGTTTGAAGTGTACTATATCTGTATCTATGATGGGAGTTTGAAGTGTACTATATCTGTATCTATGATGGAGAGTCCGTAAGTGTACTATATCTTATCATGATGGAGAGTCCATAAGTGTACGTATCTGTATCTATGAAGGAGAGTCGGTAAGTTGTACTATATCTTTTTGATGGAGAGTCGGTAAGTGTACTATATCTGTATCTATGATGGAGAGTCTATAAGTGTACTATATCTGTATCTATGATGGAGATCCTAAGTGTCCTATATCTGTACTATGATAGTAGTCCACTGTTGCTCTATCTGTACTATGATGGAGAGTTAAGTGTACTATATCTGTATCTAGATGGAGAGTCTATAAGTTGTACTATATCTGTATCATGATGGAAGTCCATAAGTGTACTATCTGTATGATGTAGAGTCCATAAGTGTACTATATCTGTATCTATGATGGAGAGTCCATAAGTGTACTATATCTGTATCTATGATGGAGAATCCATAAGTGTACTATATCTGTATCTATAGAGATCCATAAGTGTACTATATCTGTATCTATGATGGAGAGTACAAACTGTACTATATCTGTATCTATGATCTGAGACCATAATTGTAGTGTACTATATCTGTATCTATCATGGAGAGTATGAGGGTACTTATCTGTATCTATGATGGAGAGTCCTAGTGTACTATATTGTGTTTACGATGGAGAGTCCA
Organism: Hymenochirus boettgeri; assembly: GCA_019447015.1. Taxonomy (NCBI): domain Eukaryota; kingdom Metazoa; phylum Chordata; class Amphibia; order Anura; family Pipidae; genus Hymenochirus; species Hymenochirus boettgeri. The sequence goes on along the minus strand of CM033475.1, from coordinate 213,481,141 downwards.
TAAGTGTACTATATCTGTATTATGATGGAGAGTCCATAAGTGGTACTATATCTGTATACCGGAGAGTCCTAAGTGTACTATTTGATCCATGATGGAGAATCCATAAGTGTACTATATCTGTATGATAGAGAATCCATAGTTTACTATATCTGTATCTATGATGGAGAGTCCATAATGTACTATATCTGTATGATAGAGAATCCATAAGTGTCTATTCTGTATCTATGATGAGAAGTACATAACGTACTACATCTGTATCTATGATCGTGAGTCCATATTGTAGTGTCTATCTGTACTATCATGGAAGTATGAGTGTACTAATCTTGTATCTATGATGAGAGTCCGTAAGTGTACTATATTTGTGTTTACGATGGAGAGTCCATGAGTGTACTATATCTGTATCTATGATGGAATGCTACAAGTTTACTATATCTGTATCTATATGGAGAGTCCATAAGTGTACTATATCTGTATTTATGATGGAGAGTCCATAAGTGTACTATATCTTGTATACCGGAGAGTCCATAAGTGTACTATATCTGTATCTATGATGGAGATCCATAGTGTACTTATCTGTATCTATGATGGAGAGTAGATAATTGTACTCTATCTGTATCTATATGGAGAGTATAAGTGTACTATACTCGGTTCATACTGTATGGTGAGTCTTTAGTGTACTAATCTGTATCTATGATAGAGAGTATGAGTGTATTATCTGTAACTATGATGGAGAGTCCATAAGCGTATATATCTGTACTATGATGGAGAGTCATAAGTCTTCTATATCTGTATCAATGATGAGAGTCCATAATGTACTATATCTGTATCTATGATGGAGATCCATAGCGTACTATATCTGTAACTATGATGGGAGTCCATAAGTGTACTATATCTGTATCTATGATGGAGATTCCATAAGTGTACTATATCTGTATATATGATGAGAGTCCATAAGCGTACTAATCTGTATCTATGATGGAGAGCCCATAAGCGTACTATATCTGATCTATGATGGAGAATCCATAAGCTTACTATACTGTATCTATGATGGAGAGTCTATAAGTGTACTATATCTGTATCTATGATGGAGAGTCCATAAGCTTACTAATATCTGTATCTATGATGGAGAGTCCATAAGTGTACTATATCTGTATCTATGATGGAGAGTTCTATAAGTGTCTATATCTGTATCTATGATGGAGAGTCCATAACTTACTAATCTGTATCTATGATGGAGAGTCCATAAGTGTACTATATCTGTATCTATGATGGAGAGTCCATAAGCTTCTATATCTGTACTATGATGAGGTCCATAAGCTTACTATATCTGTACTATGAGGGAGATCCATAAGTGTACTATATCTGTATCTATGATGGAGAGTCCATAAGTTACTATATCTGTAACTATGATGGAGAGTCCATAAGCTTACTATATCTGTAACTAGGATGGAGAGTCCAGCTACTATATCTGTATCTATGATGGTGAGTCCATACGCGTACTATATCTGTAACTATGATGGAGAGTCCATAAGTGTACTATATCGTACTATGATGGAAGTCCATAAGCTTACTATATCTGTACTATGATGGAGAGTCCATAAGCTTACTATATCTGTATCTATGATGGAGAGTCCATAAGCTTGCTATATCTGTATCTATGATGGAGAGTCCATAAGTTGTACTTATATCTGTATCTATGATGAGTTCCATAAGCTTACTATATCTGTATCTATGATGGAGAGTCCATAAGTGTACTATATCTGTATCTATGATGGAGTGTCCATAAGCTTACTATATCTGTAACTATGATGGAGTCCATAAGCTTACTATATCTGTAACTATGATGGAGAGTCCATAAGTGTACTATATCGTTATCTAGATGGAGAGTCCATAAGCTTACTATATCGGTAACTATGATGGGAGTCCATAAGCTTACTATATCTGTAACTATGATGGAGAGTCCATAAGCTTACTATTCTGTATCTATGATGGTGAGTCCATACGCGTACTATATCTGTAACTATGATGGAGAGTCCATAAGTGTACTTATATGTATCTATGATGGAGAGTCCATAAGCTTACTATATCTGTAACTATGATGGAGAGTCATAAGCTTACTATATCTGTATCTATGATGGAGAGTCCATAAGCTTGCTATATCTGTATCTATGATGGAGAGTCCATAAGTGTACTATATCTGTATCTATGATGGAGTGTCCATAAGCTTACTATATCTGTATCTATGATGGAGAGTCCATAGTGTACTATATCTGTATCTATGATGGAGTGTCCATAAGCTTACTATATCTGTATCTATGATGGAGAGTCCATAAGTGTACTATATCTGTATCTATGATGGAGTGTCCATAAGCTTACTATATCTGTATCTATGATGGAGAGTCCATAAGTGTAATATATCTGTATCTATGATGGAGTGTCCATAAGCTTACTCTATCTGTATCTATGATGGAGAGTATAAGTGTACTATATCGTGTCTTGATGGGTGAGTCTATTAGTGTACTATATCTGTATCTATGATAGAGAGTGTGAGTGTACTATATCTGTATCTATGATGGAGAGTCCATTAGCGTCCTATATCTGTAACTATGATGGAGAGTCCATAAGCGTATTATAACTGTATCTATGATGGGGAGTCCATAAGCTTACTATTCTGTATCTATGATGGAGAGTCCATAAGCTTACTATATCTGTATCATGATGGAGAGTCCATAAGCGTACTATATCTGTATCTATGATGAGAGTCTATAAGTGTACTATATCTGTATCTGTGATGGAGAGTATATAAGTGTACTATATTAGTATCGTGATGGAGAGTATATAAATATACTATCCTGTATCTGTGATGGGAGTCTAAAAGTGTACTATATCTGTATCTGTGATGGAGAGTATATAAGTGTACTATATTAGTATCTGTGATGGAGTATATAAATATACTATATCTTATCTGTGATGGAGAGTCTAAAGTGTACTATATCTGTATCTGTGTTGAGAGTATTTGTATTTTACAATGGGAATGTAAACTGCTAATTATATGGTTATTTGAACCCACGTGCCAAAGGTTTCGAAATATGCTGCAACGCAGAAATGATAACTGTAAATTTGGGGGTTGGGGTGGAAATGCCTTTAAACAGTTTTCTGACTTAAAGTCGGGTATAATATATTTTAGTCTGCAAAGGAAATGTGTACTAAGTTTATTAGCCATTTACAAGTCTTCTTCCTGCTTTTATCTTTTACAGGAAATACCATTGTGATGTCATCATGTACATACATAAAGCGGTATTACCCACAAAATCTCCTTATACACCTTTTAATAATTGGAAAAAAAAAAAAAATACATTTTGGAGATTGAATTTATTTTTTAAAAAATATCCATGCATGGCTTTCCACACACGACATTGCTTGAATAACACAAGTAATGATACTGCAGAAATTAAGACTCGGATTGGCATGTAAAAGTGGTCAGAATAGCAGACAGGATTTCGATGATTCCTCCCAACAGAGACAGACCTACCAGCTCCGCCCCTGACTGCACTTGCCCCACCCAATATCTGCCCTCTGGACACGCCTCTGAGATCCAGATCAGCTTGAGAGACCCCTTGAAATGGAACTGTCCTGCAAGAAAAGTGACACAGTAATAAAACAATAAACTGTCCTTTAAGGGTAACTGTGGCCTGCATACATCTATTATATATATATATAAAACTCAATGTATGTGTGTTTGTATATTCCAGATAAACTTCCAATAGCTGGGACAATTTTCATGAGACTTGATACACTTATGTATAAGGACATAGGGAAAAGCATAGGCTACTTTAAAACTTTTAAAATGCCTCCGTACCCCCTTTTCCTCCACATTTTGTAAGTTTATTAACCTGCGTGCTGCCATCTAGTTGTGAATCGAGTGAATCAAGTAATTCCAAATTTCACAGATTGTTCAGGGCAGTACAATGCTTTACTTATTTTGTTCTGTTGCTGTGATAGGAGGATAGAGCTGTCAATCACAAGGAGCAGCAGACCATGTATGTAACAATGTCTTGTGACCACACACTGTCACCTTCTCTCACTTGTGGTTTGCCCGGAGGAATTATAGAACACATGGAAAGAAAGAAAAAAAAGTTATTTTCCACTATCGATGCCCTTCAAGTAAAACTGTGAATGGGATGGAGCTGCGGGTCCAGGTCTGTTGAATTTTGGATGCAAGTTTGGGTTGGATATTTAGAAAAACGGGCAACGCTGGGTACTCTGCTGTTATTAAATATTATCTAGCTTCTCTGGATCTTAATTTATAGGCTTGTAAAGTTACACTCTGACAGTCAGGATTAACAAGGAAGTGTGTGACAGTCACATGATGTGCTGTGTAAAGCCCACCCCCCAAAAAAACTATTTTTTTCTTGAGATTACCTATGTCCTAGAAAAAGCCCTGCAGCTTTAAAGCCCAGTCAGCTTCATAAGGCCTTACAGGGCTCTCCTGTAATAGTTCCGACAAGGTTATCGCCCAATTATCCTTTAACGACCTGCAACCATTCTCTGTCCTATTGGTCCAATGTGAAAATTATCTCGTATGGTGATCGCCAGTTTATTGTACGGCGGGGATTTGTTGGTGTATGGGCCCAATAAGCCATGAAGCAATTGTGCTGGTGATGTGCTAAATAGAACACACACCCCTTTATACTGCTGTATCTTGGATAATTACAATTGAATGAAGACCACACTTAACACTGTAATGTGGATTACAAATTACATGTATATGGTAGCCCATGCACATATCCCTGCGTACACAATGTGACATTTCCCTAGTGCACATATCTTGTGTACACAATCTGACATTCCCAGCCCTAGAGCACATATCCCTGTGTACACAATCTGACATTTCCCTAGTGCACATATCCTTGTTGTACACAAACTGACATTCCCCTAGTGCACTATCCTTGTGTACACAATCTGACAATCGTAACACATTGACATTCCCCTAGTCCACATATCCTTGTGTACACAATCTGACACAATCGTACACAATCTGACATTTCCCTAGTGCACATATCCTTGCGTACACAATCTGACATTCCCCTAGTGCACATATCCCTGTGTACACAATCCGACATTTCCCTAGTGCACATATTCCTGCGTACACAATCTGACATTCCCCTAGTCCACATTCCTCCTTGGTACATAATCTGGCATTCCCCTAGTGTGCATATCCCTGCGTTACACAATCGGACATTCCCCTAGTGCGCATATCCCTGCGTACACAATCGGACATTCCCTATGCCATATCCCTGCGTACACATCTGACATCCCCTAGCGACATATCCCTGCGTACACAATCTGACATTCCCCTGTGCGCATATCCTGCGTACAATAGGACATTCCCCTAGTGCGCATATCCCTGCGTACACAATCTGACATTCCCCAGTGTGCGCTATCCCTGCGTACCAATCTGACATTCCCCTAGTGGGCCATATCCCTGCGTACACAATCTGACATTCCCCTAGTGCGCATATCCCTGCGTACACAATCTGACATACCCCTAGTGCGCATATCCCTGAGTACACAAACTGACATTCCCTTAGTGCAGATATCCCTGCGTACACAATCTGACATTCCCCTAGTGCGCAATATCCCTGCGTACACAATCTGACATTCCCCTAGTGGGCATACCCTGCGTACACAATCTGACATTCCCCTAGTGCGCATATCCCTGCGTACAGAATCTGACATACCCTAGGGCGCTATCCCTGCGTACACAATCTGACATTCCCCTAGTGCACAATCCCTGAGTACCCAATCTGAAATTCCCTAAGTGCACATATCCCTGAGTACACACAATCTGACATTCCCTAGTGCACATATCTGAGTTTTGCAGAGGCGGCGGCAACTCAGGCAGACTGACTGACAGGTTTTCAGAGCAGGAAATGCAGTGCTGGTAATGCTGCTGCCATATCACAACAAAATGTAAATATCTTCAGAACTATAAAATAAATTGCAAAAATTCTCAGGAAGCAATTCCTATCAATTTACCTAAAGTTATTTTTGGACCACAGTTCCCCTTTAAGAGCAACTTTTACTGCAGGTTGTTAGACAGTGTGTATGTGAGTGTTTTATATGTGAGTGAGACTGTATGTGAGTGTATTTATATGTGATGAGGAACAGCGTGAATTGAGTGTATTTGTGAGTGGTGAGTGTGTATGTGAGTGTATTTTGCATGGAGTGAAACTGGTGCCTGTCTGTTAGCCTGTGTGATGTCTTATCTGATAGTGTTTGCCTGTCTGTGTGAGTGTCTGTCTGTCTTACCTGTCTGTATGAGTGTCTGTCTCACTTTGCCTGTCTGTATAAGTGTCTTTCTGTCTGTGTCTGCCTGTCTGTCTTTGGGAGTGCCTTTCAGTGTGTGTGAGTGCCCGTCTCTGTGTGTGATATGCCTGCAGAGAGTGTGTGAGTGTCTGACTGTGAGAATGTGGATGAAAGGTGTGAGTGTCTGTCTAGAAAGAGTGGGTGTTTGTGGGATGGTGTGTGGGTGCCTGTATGAGCAGGGGCTGAAAAAAATGAAAAGTTTGCTTACAGTGTGCCCCAGTGGTCCCCTACAAAGGCATCAGTCACCAGTGCACACAGGATTTCTTTATGTGGCCATTACTCAGGCCCTGCTCATATGTCTATGTGGGCAGTGCAAGGCACATCATATTTAAAAGTCTGTGTGAGCTGGGCATGTTATATGTACCAATCTGTGTGTGCTGGGGATGAGGCCATCTTAATGTACCATCTGTGTGGGCTGGGCATGAAGGCATTTTATATGTACCCAGTTTGTGGGCTGAACATAAACCCTACAGTCAGATGGCCACAGAAATTCTTCAATACTAAGCTATAGGTCCAGTTGATATAACTCAATAACAGACCTATCTAATAAAAATCCAAATGGTGAAAGTGCTCCTCTAGTGTTGGAATAATAAGGCTGCTCAGTCCCCGTGCTAAAATATCTATATTTAATGAAAATGAATTATGAAATTGAAATGTCTTCTTCATTACCAGAGCAATATTACAGAGTTTTAAAACCTCTCACACACACAACCTCCCTTCCAAAAGGCAGCCTTTCAAACAAATTCAAAGTTTATACTTAAACTTTCCTCCAATGGTTAAAGGGTAACTGTATTGCTGTAATTCATAGGCTCCCTTTCTAACGGTCAATTTTTTTTAATGTCTTCCTGTTTCCCTGCATTAATGGGGCAATGTATAGAGAGTTGCTATAGCTCTCTATTCCCCTAAGCAATGCACCAAGCCAATAGCAATGTCTATGCATTGCACATGGGTTAACCATTCCAAATCTTTAGCTATTTGCTGACATTAAAGATTCCAAGATTTTAAAGAGCCAACATTGGTCTCTCCTGGGGCGGGGAGGGGAAGATCATCAGGTGATTTCACTCAACCCAGGTCACAGATACAGATATAGTATATTTTATAATACTCTCCATCACAGATACTAATATAGTACACTTATATACTCTCCATCACAGATACAGATAGTACACTTTTAGACTCTCCATCACAGATACAGAATAGTATATTTATATACTTCCATCACAGATACTAATATATAACACTTATATACTCTCCATCACAGATACAGATATAGTACACTTATAGACTCTCCTCATAGATACAGATATAGTACGCTATGGACTCTCCATCATAGATACAGATATAGTAAGCTTATGGACTCTCCATCATAGATACAGATATAGTAAGCTTATGGACTCCCCATCATAGAACAGATATAATACGCTTATGGACTCTCCAATAGTTACAGATATAGACGCTAATGGACTCTCCATCATAGATACAGATATAGTACACTCACACTCTCTATCATAGATACAGATATAGTACACTAATAGACTCACCATCATAGACACAGATATAGTACACTTATCCTCTCCATCAAGATACAGATAGAGTAAGCTTATGGACACTCCATCATAGATACAGAATATGTACACTTATGGACTCTCCATCATAGATCAGATATAGTAAGCTTTAGGACACTCCATCATAGATACAGATATAGTACACTTATGGACTCTCCATCATAGATACAGATATAGTAAGCTTTGGACACTCCATCTATATCAGATATAGTACACTATGGACTCTCCATCATAGATACAGATATAGTAAGCTTGGACACTCCATCATAGATACAGATATAGTACACTTATGGACTCTCCATCATAGATACAGATATAGCAAGCTTATGGACTCTCCATCATAGATACAGATATAGTAAGCTATGGACTCTCCATCATAGTTAAGTATAGTAAGCTTATGGACTCTCCATCATAGATACAGATATAGTACACTTATGGACTCTCCATCATAGTTACAGATATAGTACGCGTATGGACTCACCATCATAGATACAGATATAGTAAGCTTATGGACTCTCCATCATAGTTACAGAATAGTACGCTTATGGACCTCCATCATGTTACAGATTAGTAAGCTTATGGACTCTCCATCATAGATACAGATATAGTACACTTATGGACTCTCCATCATAGTTACAGATTAGTAAGCTTATGGACTCTCATCATAGTTACATATATAGTAAGCTTATGACACTCCATCATAGATACAGATATAGTACACTTATGGACTCTCCATCAGATACAGATATAGTAAGCTTATGGACACTCCATCATAGATACAGATATAGTACACTTATGGACTCTCCATCTAGTACAGATATAGCAAGCTTATGGACTCTCCATCATAGATACAGATATAGTAAGCTTATGGACTCTCCATCATAGTTACAGATATAGTAAGCTTATGGACTCTCCATCATAGATACAGATATAGTACACTTATGGACTCTCCATCATAGTTACAGATATAGTACGCGTATGGACTCACCATCATAGATACAGATATAGTAAGCTTATGGACTCTCCATCATAGTTACAGATATAGTAAGCTTATGGACTCTCCATCATAGTTACAGATATAGTAAGCTTATGGACTCTCCATCATAGATACAGATATAGTACACTTATGGACTCTCCATCATAGTTACAGATATAGTAAGCTTATGGACTCTCCATCATAGTTACAGATATAGTAAGCTTATGGACTCTCCATCATAGATACAGATATAGTCACCTTAGGACTCTCCATCATAGATACAGATATAGTAAGCTTATGGACTCTCCATCATAGATACAGATATAGTACACTTATAGACTCTCCATCATAGATACAGATATAGTACACTTATGGACTCTCCATCATAGATACAGATATAGTAAGCTTATGGACTCTCCATCATAGATACAGATATAGTACACTTATAGACTCTCCATCATAGATACAGATATAGTAAGCTTATGGATTCTCCATCATAGATACAGATATAGTACGCTTATGGACTCTCCATCATAGATACAGATATAGTACGCTTATGGACTCTCCATCATAGATACAGATATAGTACACTTATGACTCTCCTCATAGTACAGTATATACACTTATGGACTCTCCATCATAGTTACAGATATAGTACGCTTATGGACTCTCCATCATAGATACAGATATAGTACACTTATGGACTCTCCATCATAGATACAGATATAGTAAGCTTATGGACTCTCCATCATAGTTACAGATATAATACGCTTATGGACTCTCCATCATAGTTACAGATATAGTACACTCATACTCTCTATCATAGATACAGATATAGTACACTAATAGACTCACCATCATAGACACAGATATAGTACACTTATACTCTCCATCATAGATACAGATAGAGTACAATTATCTACTCTCCATCATAGATACAGATATAGTACACTTATGGATTCTCCATCATAGATACAGATATAGTACACTTATGGACTCTCCGGTATACAGATATAGTACACTTATGGACTCTCCATCATAAATACAGATATAGTACACTTATGGACTCTCCATCATAGATACAGATATAGTAAACTTGTAGCATTCCTCATAGATCAGATATAGTACACTCATGGACTCTCCATCGTAAACACAAATATAGTACCTACGGACTCTCCCTATCATAGATACAGATATAGTACACTCATACTCTCCATGATAGATACAGATATAGTACACTACAATTATGGACTCACGATCATAGATACAGATGTAGTACAGTTATGTACTCTCCATCATAGATACAGATATAGTACACTTATGGATTCTCTATCATACAGATATAGTACACTTATGGACTCTCCATCATAGATACAGATATAGTAAACTTATGGATTCTCTATCATACAGATATAGTACACTTATGGATTCTCCATCATGGATACAAATATAGTACACTTATGGACTCTCCGGTATACAGATATAGTACACTTATGGACTCTCCATCATAAATACAGATATAGTACACTTATGGACTCTCCATCGTAAACACAAATATAGTACACTTAAGGACTCTCCATCATAGATACAGATTATCACTCATACTCTCCATGATAGATACAGATATAGTACACTACAATTATGTCTCACGACATAATACAGATATAGTTACAGTTATGTACTCTCCATCATAGATACATATTAGTACACTTATGGATTCTCTATCATACAGATATAGTACACTATGGATTCTCCATCATGATACAGATATAGTACACTTATGGACTCTCCATCATAGATACAGATATAGTACACTTATGGACTCTACATCATACAGATATAGTACACTTATGGACTCTCCATCATAGATACAGATATAGTACACTTATAGACTCTCCATCATAGATACAGATATAGTACACTTATACTCTCCATCATAGATACAGATAGAGCAACAGTAGGACTCACTATCATAGATACAGATATAGTACACTTATGGACTCTCCATCATAGATACAGATATAGTACACTTATAGACTCTCCATCATAGATACAGATATAGTACACTTACCGACTCCCATCATAAGATATAGTACACTTACCGACCTCTCCTTCATAGATACAGATACAGTACACTTATGGACTCTCCATCATAGATATAGATATAGTACACTTACGGACTCTCCATCATAGATACAGATATAGTACACTTCAAACTCTCCATCATAGATACAGATATAGTACACTTCAAACTCTCCATCATAGATACAGATATAGTACACTAACGGACTCTCCATAATAGATACAGATATAGTAACTCATACTCTCCATCATAGATACAGATATAGTACACTATGGATCTCTATCATACAGATATAGTACACTTATGGATTCTCCTCATAGATACAGATATAGTACACTTATGACTCTCCATCATAATCAGATATAGTACCTTATGGACTCTCCATCATAGATACAGATATAGTACACTTATGGACTCTCCATCATAGATACAGATATAGTACACTTATAGACTCTTCATCATAGATACAGATATAGTACACTTATAGACTCTCCATCATAGATACAGATATAGTACACTTATAGACTCTCCATCATAGATACAGATATAGTACACTTATAGACTCTCCATCATAGATACAGATATAGTACACTTATAGACTCTTCATCATAGATACAGATATAATACACTTATAGACTCTCCATCATAGATACAGATATAGTACACTTATAGACTCACCATCATAGATACAGATATAGTACACTTATAGACTCTCCATCATAGATACAGCTATGTTACACTTATAGACTCTCCATCATAGATACAGATATAGTACACTTATGGACTCACCATCATAGATACAGATATAGTACACTTATAGACTCTCCATCATAGATACAGCTATGTTACACTTATAGACTTCCATCATAGATACAGCTATGTACACTTTAGACTCTCCATCATAGATAGATATAAACAGTTATGTACTCTCCATCATATATACAGATATAGTACAATCATGGACTACCTCCTAATCTCATTGGGCAAACTCTAGCACGTTTATTTATAAAATTTATATTTTAAATACTGGACTATCTATATATTTTTTCCCGTTGTATGACTTTTATAATTTGGCTTGAAAAAGCCAAATTACTGTTCTTTCTATTTTCTTCTCTTCTTTTTCTTCTTTCTGTTTTATTCTTCTGCTTTTTTGGACCGTATCTCCTCCCGTTTTTGAGCTATAGATATGAAATTCGGTACAACGTGCGGGGCATATAGGAGAAGTGTGCATTGTCTAGCTAAGGAATCCGGAAGCGTTTAGGGTGTTATCGGTGAATTTCCGGACATTTTTCCCCCATAGACTATCAAATGTGGATATTTCAAAACAGTTTTTTTCATGGTCATAAATACAATGGTGATTCCCCCAACCCCCCACACAGACCCAGGTAACCCCACCTACTGACCTACCTTTCCATTCCCATGGAAGCCAAATTCAAAGGGTAACTAAAGTAAAAAAAACTAATTTAGATTTATCCCCATAAAAATAGTTTTTATGGTTATAAACACAAAAAAGACATACCCCCTCAACCAACCAAGGTACACACACCTACTAATCTACTTATCCATTACTGTGGCAGCCATACTTAAAGGGTAACTAAAGTCAAAAAACAAATTTTGATCAATAATCAAAAAACTTTGTTTTTTTAACCCCTAACGTATACAGGTATACACAGCTACGACCTCCCCTCCATTACTGTTGCAGCCATACTTAAAGGGTAACTAAATTCAAAAAAGCTAATTTTGACCAATCATCAAAAAAAGTTTTTTTTTAAACTCTCAACCCGACACGTACACACACCTACTGATCTACTTATCCATTACTATGGCAGCCATACATAAAGGTACTAAAGTTAAAAAAAAACTCATTTAACCAATCATCAAAAAAGTTAGTATTTTTATCCCCCACCTGATATGAACAACACACACACCAACTGACCTACCTTTAATGCATGTGACATATTTAAACGGTAAGTAAAAAACAACATGTCCTCTTCATTGACATTATTGAGTTTTAAAATCTGCAGCACAACACAACAAATTCCCTTCCAAAATGCAGTCTTTCAAGCCAAATTCAAGTTTGTACTTAAACATTCCCTTTCTAGTTGCATTTGTTACTGTACAGCTGGCGCTTTAAAAATAAACTATACATAATACAAAGTAGTTGGTAAAAATTGCATGGTCTTATCTTCCTATTTACACACCCCTTTATACATACCCCCTTGAATGTCTCTTTAGAATTACACTGGTCGATAATTTCAACAAGTTAAAAGTCATTGCGTATTAATATTAGAGTCTCAGCTTGATACAGATACAGCACAACTAGAGAACCTCATACAGATATAGTATGCTTACGACTCTCCATCATAGATACAGATATAGTACACTATGGACTCTCCATCATGATAACAGTATAGTACACTTATGGACTCTCCATCATAGGTACAGATATAGTACACTATTGACTCTCCATCATAGATACAGATATAGTACAATTATGTACTCTCCATCATAGATACAAATATAGTACATTTATTGATTCTCCATCATACAGATATAGTACACTTATGGATTTTCCATCATAGACACAGATATGTACAATTATGGACTCTCCGTCATACAGATATAGTACACTTATGGACTCACCATTATAGATACAGATAGAGTACAATTTGGACTCACGATCATAGACACAGATATAATACAGTTATATCCTCTCCATCTATAGTGCATATAGTACACTTATGGACTCTCTATCATACAGATATAGTACACTAATGGATTCTCCATCATACGATATAGTACACTTATGGACTCTCTATCATACAGATAAGTACACTAATGGATTCTCCATCATACAGATATAGTACACTTATGGACTCTCTATCATACAGATATAGTACACTAATGGATTCTCCATCATACAGATATAGTACACTTATGGACTCTCTATCATACAGATATAGTACACTAATGGATTCTCCATCATACAGATATAGTACACTTATGGATTCTCCATCATAGATACAGATATAGTACACTTATTGCCGCTCAGCCAATCACAGACGCGACTGCCGTCCCGCCCCTCTGCTTGCATTCTCGCAACAGAGCCGCAGTGCGGGAGGAACGAGGGGAGGTAAGTATGTTTGGGGGGCTTTCTGAAAAAAAATTTATGCGGCTGGGGCTGGGGGACATGGGGGAACACATATTAAAATTAGTTTTACGGTGGACATACCCTTTAAAGGAATAGTTCACACAAAAAGTGAACTATTCCTTTAAAGCAGCGTATTGCACGCTATAGTAACTAAACCAGGAAGCAGTCGGCAGTTATTCAATGGACGCCGGTGGATTGTGCGCGAGGTAATAAACTAACCTTTGGTCCTGATCCTGGTGAAGTGATTGAAGAACGGAAGGTAAGGATAGGTCCTTTACCTCCCGGTCTTCAATCACTGCTTTAAAGGAATAGTTCACTTTTTGTGTGAACTATTCCTTTAATGTAAGCTAGCTCCCCTTTGTACAATCCCAACTGCTGCATTAGTTTTTTTTAAAAATCTAATCTGATTCATACTTACACCTTCACTCCCGGGCACTCTCATTCTGGCAGCCGTGTCTGTGATTGGTTGCCTCTAAGCCAATCACAGACACGGCTGCCAGTCTGGCCCCTGTTTGCAACTTCCTACAAACAGAGAGCCGCAGGAGCATGCCGCGGAGTGAAGGCCTTTAAGTATGATTCATTTGATTTTAAAAACAAATACAGTGTTGTGTCTGGGCAGGGGGGGGGGTACCTTATATTAAAAGTTCCAATTTTTGAGTGGACATTCCGTTTAAAACTGACAGGGTTTGTAACAAAATGTAATAGTTGAGGTTTGTACCGTGTTAGCCATAAGTAAGAGAATAAAAGTAGAGTTGTGATACCTTTTATGGCAAACAAAACAAAAATAGCAAGCTTTTGGTAACATCCAACCTGAGAATGGGGCTTAGAACGCTTGCTATTTTGTTGTCTAGTTCGCAAATAAAAGGTATCACAACTTTTTTCTCTAACCCAAATGTTTAATTGTATGTTACAGATTAAATCATCTGGGTTACTCTATTTACTGGGCAATAACAGAGGAAAGGGGGAGGGGGTTGAGGCAGGATAGTTAATACTGAGTGACTTTTTATAAGGATATATTTACTGCAACTTCCATTTAAAATACAGACCTTATGTATTATTAAGGGATAATATGCTACCTACAGTAAAATATAAGGCTATTATAGGCTATTATACCGAGTTCCATGCTTTTTACAGGGCATGGAACTTCGAGGTGAAGTTAATCCGTATATTACACTGTAGGTACGTATTATTTCATATAATAGATAAGGCCAGACAAAAAAATGAATTTCTAATTAAAGGTACAGAGACTTCTGGATAATTTCCATGAGAGCCCTCATGTTCAAATGACAGATGCGTTCCCTAGCATGCTAATCTTGTGTGAAACGCGTTCAGCGTTACACATGGAGCCCTCTGTGTCCCTGCCTTAGTTCTCCCCTACTGGACCCCCTGGTGACGCTCGACATGTTTGATACTGCTCTAGTCTGACTGTTGGGGGGTTGCACTTGCTCTCTAATATGAGTTGGGGACTATTGTTCTTTTGCACATATGTTTTTAATGTTTTTAAAAAGTCTGTGTCCGGTCTATACCCAAAGCATTTATAGCTACTTATAAAGGGTATGTATATAAAATTTGTATATATACACGGTGGCTCAGTGGTTAGCACTGATACCTTGCAGTGCTGAAGTCCCGAGTTCGATTCCACCCTTGGACACATCTGCAAGGAGTTTGTATGTTCTCCCTGTGCTTGTGTGGTTTCCTCTGGGCACTCCGGTTACCCCCACAATCATAAAGACATACTGATAGGTTTGTATGTGCCAAATAATGTGCTTAGATTGTAAGCCTTCAGGGCACGGCCTGATGTGAATGTATACATGTATTGTAAGCGCTGCGGATGTTTGCGCTATATAATCCACATAATAATAATAATATATGGTGTGTGCTGCATTCTCTCTCTAGTCCACACCCCTCTAAGCCACATTTAAATATCCTTCCTGGTAGCAGCTGCCAGTCATGGCCATTTTAAGCCTTGTACACACGTGCGATTACGGCTCCCGACCTGCGTTGCATGATGTTCAGCCATATCGGCCCGTGTATGGGCCGATTATCATTCGGAGATCCGCTGGTCGGTCAGGCAAAGATTCCCACCAAACGTCATTTTGGGCGATAGGGCCCATACATGGGCCGATTATCTGTCGAAAATGAACGCTCGGACGGGAGGTCGGGAGCTGCGATCACACCTGTGTACGAACCCTTTGTACATCACAGCCATCACTTATGGCTGCTTACCAGTGTGACCTCTTTTGTGGTTGCTTGAGCCTCAAATGTTCATTGTGCTTACGAGGAGAAATAAACTGCTTGATGGGTGGCTGGAAGGTGACTATCACGTCTCAGGATTTGGGGGAGTCCTTAACTAATAGATGGATATTCCTTTAAACACTGCACCTGGTATATTTGCCAACAGGAACCTGCACATGGACACAAATGATAAACCGGTACCACTATTGTAGTTTTGTAAAGAGATACAATACAGTAATTGTGTGAATCTGTGCCCTGCTATTCTCTGGTTAATAAATAACATAATAAATGGAACTGTAGAGATTTAGTTACTTACATTGTCTCCTTTGCTTGCAATTTTGTAGGCAGGCGCTGTTCCTTCATTGGGGACACCTAAGAGACAATTGAGACACAATACTATACTCATATCACTATACAATTCCTCATTCAAAACACCTGTTTACTGTAACGTGGCAGATAATACTAAATAAGAACAGAGACTAATACGCAACCAATAGAACCTGTAAAATACTTGAGAGTACTATGAGTTCAGATATTGGCCACAGTAAGAGAACTTTAAAGGGCAAGTCCAGCCCTAAAATGAAAACTTATATACAGGTAAATCACCCCCCCAAAACCCTAAAGGTAATAGTTTGAAATGTGAAATATATAAGTCTAACCTGAAATCCTACACAATGTCCTGTTTCCCCTGTTTCTGCTTCCTGGTTCTTCCATTTAGTACTGTCAGTTATGGATTTGACAATTGACGTCACAGCCAATGACTGAATGCTAATCCCACTAGCTGCCTCATCTGAGCATGCTCAAGCTCAGAACCAGTCACTAAAATGCTTTAGTTTCCACAAGGCATCCAGAAGCATATTAGGCAACATAACGCATTCCAGAGGACAATATAGGATTTATCAAACATATTTTAGAAAGGCGATTCTTTCTAAAGATGTTGCCCTTTAAGGGCAACAATACTGTGAAGATTAATCTTGCTGCATTGGGTAGGTGTTGTTGCTTAGACTGAAAACACTTTTTTTCCTACCATTCCTTGATGCTAAATTTTTATGCCGTTTAATAGAGGCGTAAGCCGCGCAGTTACCTTTTAGAGATCCCGCGGAGTACAAAATCTTGCACAGGATTTTTGTACTGTGGGAACTTGGGCAGGTAATTTATTGCATCACCTCCTCAGTGTTTAAATGGTTGAACCTTGGAACATTTTCAATATTAAAAAAAAAGGTGAAAATGGTTATAGTGGTTGTGGGAGCAACTGACTACTAGACTATGTTAAAAAAGGTGTTATTCCACTGTGATAATACGAGAGTTCTACTGATCTCAATGTAAACATATGTGTATTTATAATATACTTCTTAGTTCCGTGTAGTTATCTTATGGTTAATAATAATATTCACAAAGGCGATAATCAAAAATAAAATTTATTGTATGGAGTAGTTACAAATTATGCAAAGTAAAAAGCCAGTAAAGTATATTAGAGACAGCCTTCAAATAATAAATATATACCGTATATACTCGAGTATAACGAGTTTTTCAGGCTGAAAAATCAGCCTGAAAACTCGACTCGGTTTATACTTGAGTCAAACCACTTACCTGGGCATTCCGGCAGCCGCGCGATCCTTTTCTGCACTGGCGCGCCGCCTGACGTCACTGCCCGGCGCCAAGCCCGCGCCGGGCAGTGACGTCAGCCGGCGCGCCGGTACAGGAATGGGCCGCGCGGCTCGGAATGCTGATACCGACCTGCTGGGATGGATGAGGGAAGATAGAAGAAAAGAGCGTCCACAGAGAGATCAGGAGAAGATCCAGGAGAAGATCCAGGAGAAGTTCCACAGGAGAAGATCCACAGGGAGAAGAGAAAGAGTCCACAGGAGTCCACAGGGGAGAAGGTCCACAGGGAGAAGAGCCCACAGGTACAAAACTGAACTGAGGGGGAGGGGGGCATTGAAGATGTTTGGAAACTACAACTCCCAGCATGCTTTATTAGCTGGATTTGTAGTTTCCAAACATCTTGAATCCCAGTGAGGGTGGCATTCAAGATGTTTGGAAACTACAACTCCCAGCTAATAAGCATGCTGGGAGTTGTAGTTTCAAACATCTTGAATGCCCCCCTCACTTGGCATCAAGATGTTTGGAAACTACAACTCCCAGCATCTTTATTAGCTGGGAGTTGTAGTTTCCAAACATCTTGAGTGCCAAGTTTCTACCCCGGTTTATACCTCGGGTCAATAACTTTATTAGGATTTTTAGGTGAAATTGGGTACCTCGGTTATACTCGGGTCGGTTTATACTCGAGTATATACGGTACTTTAAGCATAATTATCTATTATGGTGTATATGTGTGTAGTGTAATATGTGTGTGTTGTAGTGTAAAGTGTATGTGTATTTCTGCTTCCTCCTCCTCCTACCCCCTTCCTACTAACTTCCTACTAAAGTGTGTGAATCCTGACAAGTTATATACATCTCTGGTGGCTTAAGTTACACTCTAAAAGTTCCATGAATGGTCACAACTTATGTTACTGATGACCTTCATTTTCCAAAATAACTTCTACAAACTTTGTGAGTAGCAAGACTTTGGTTAACTCTTCACGATACTGATTAACCCTTTATATACTGGATTCATCACCCAACCAAGTCCTCAACTAGAATAAGGGAAAAAAGCCTTAGGAAGGGGTATTTATAATATAATGGGTAATGCACCCCTTACGTGATTATATAAGGGATATACACCACCTACAATGTATATAAGGATATTCCGCCACAAGGAGTTCCATGACCATAAAAGCATGAGGCCGTAGGCCTACTGCTCTATTATTATTATATAACAACAATATTTATGTCATTTTGAGGGGAAACCTAAAGGTGGCCATACACATGCGATTTCCACAGCATATCTGCCGACTGTTCACATTGGTATCTGCCGGAACACATGCTGTGGGACCCGCACACACACACCTGTGCCGTTTCTTGCATATGCCACGAAAGTTCGGAACTACCAGCACCTCAAAAGGTATAAAGTTCTAAAATTTCCTATATGAGCATTTTCTTTCACAGATGGTAGAAGTTCCTACTAGAAAGATGCTTTGTTGGATCTGGTGATTCTAATAACCCTGAGCTCATTTTGGAGATGAAGGTAATGGGAAGCTTAGGAATATGACCATGATATAGTGTCATTTAATAGGGAATAGACCATGATAGTGTCATTAATATAGGGAATAGTGACCATGATATAGTGTCATTTATATAGGGAATAGTGACCATGATATAGTGTCATTTAATATAGGAATAGTGACCATGATATAGTGTCATTTAATTAGGGAATAGTGACCATGATATAGTGTCATTTAATATAGGGAATAGTGACCATGATATAGTGTCATTAATATCGGGAATAGTGACCATGATATAGTGTCATTTAATATAGGTTGCAAAACTAAAGTGCACTGGGTTAAACAAAAACTTTTAACTTTAGGAAAGCTAATTTTATCGTTAAAGGAATCGCTCCTGCTCATAGACTGGGGGGAACTGTTTCTAGGTACTGAGCAGATGTGGACCACTTTTAAAGGATATTAAACTATTACATTTCTAAATTTGTACCTTGTAGGGAACAAGTGCAAAAAAATTAGGTCCACTGCTGCCTGGCTTATGCTCAGGTAAAAAAGGCTTTTAACATTTTGAAATCAGAGGGAAATAAAACAGTCTTACAGGGAGTATAAAGCTATAATAGTGAGTGCAAGAAACAATAAAACTAGCTAAAATAGAAATAAAATACGGATTGCCGACAAAGCAAGTCCAACCCCAAAATGTTTTTAAGTACTGAGAATGTGGGAACATTAACAATGGGGCTGAGATGGCTGTAGAGGATGCCAAAATGGTAATCCGCTAAACCGTTTTTTACGTCGGTTTTCACTATAGAGAATCATAGTCCTTATAGCAGGGATGTAATAATGAGCAGGGGAGAAATGAGGAGTATTCACATTGGCTACGGAGGATATGGTACGGAAACAAAGTTAATATCAATAAAGCCCCAGGACAGATGGATTGCAAACCCCCGGATTTTTAAAAGAGCTTAGTTTCAGTTCTATTTAGACCACTGTTTCTCATCTTTTCAGATTCGCTTTGGTCTGGGATGTGCTGCTGGATTGGAAAAAAGCCAATGTAATACCATATTCAAAAAAGGTAGTCGTTCACAGTCTGGTAACTATAGATCTGTAAGCCTAACATCAGTGGTAGGGAAGGTGCTGGAAACTTTGTTACAGGATCATATCCTTGACTTTGTCTCCAGAACTGATCTTAGTAGTTAGTAGTCAGCATGGATTTATGAGAAATAGATCATACCAGACAAATTTAATTGTTTTTTATGAAGAAGATTTTAGATTCAGGCACAGCAGTGGGATGGGGTATACTTCGATTTTGGCGAAAGCTTTTGATTCTGTGCCACATAAGCGACTAATGTTAAAAACTGAGGACTGTTGGCCTACAAGAAAACATTTGTTTATGGATAGAGAACTGGTTATTGGTAAATGGGGCTACATCTATTTTGGCTCAAGTTCTAAGCGGAGTGCCTCAGGGTTTTGACTGGGCCACTTCTGTTTAATCTGTTTATAATAAATTGAAGGGGGCATTGAGAGCAAGGTCTCGTGTTTTGCTGATGACTAACTAATGCAGAGCTTTGAAAACTTCAAATGATGTGCAAGTGCAGCAAGCAGACCTAGATAGATTATCAAAATGGGCAGCAAATGGCAAATAGATTAATGTTGATAAATGTAAGGTGATGCATTGGGATTTAATATCCTGTGCCACCTACACCATAAATAACTCTGTTTTAAGTGTATCTGTAATGGAAAAAGATTTGGGGTTCTGGTAGATAACAGACTTAGCTGTACAAACAATGCCAACAGCCACGGCTAGAGCTAGCAAGATATTGTCTTGTATAGAGAGTCCCAGTGCCTTGAAGTCCCTCTTCAAGGCACTGGAAGCCAACATTGGAATATGCGTGTCAGTTTTGGAATCCCATATACAAAGGGACATCTTGGAAATGGAAGCAGTTCAGAGAAGGGCAACTAAATTAATAGGAAATGGAGGGGCTTGAATATGCAGGCAGATTAGACAAGTTAGGGCTGTTTACATTGGAGAACAACGTTTGCGTGGGACATGATAACCTTATACAAATATATTAATGGCCCATACAGTGAACTCTCGGGTGCATTGTTCCTAATAGGTCATAACAGAGGACTCATGGACATCCTTTAGGTTGGAAAAAGAAGTTTCATCTTCAGGTATAGAAAGGTTTCTTTCACGTGAGAACGGTGAAACTGTGGAACTGTCTTCCAGCAGATTGTGTAATGATAAAGTTCACTGAATAGCTTTAAATATGGCCTGGATAAGTTTCTTAAAACTAAAAAATATTGAGAATTACTGGTATTAATGCATATAGACCGGTTGATCCAGGGATACTTTCTGATTGCCGTTTGGAGTCAGGAAGGAATCCCCCCCTCCTTTTAGCTGGGTTTTTTGCCTTCCTCTGGATCAACTGTTAGGAAGGGTTGGGTTTAAAAAACAATAAAAAATTAAATAGGTGGACTTGATGGACGCATTTCTTTATTCAAACTCAATTACTATGTTTACAGTAATCCTGCTGTGGTCTTGATTATGATAATCTATAACCATCCTATTTTATTAAATATCGACCTTGAATGCTGGAAGGTGAGTATTCTAAGGTAAGTATTGCAGATAGTTAGTGCCATTTACCAATTCTTTCATGACATATATTAGGGTAAGTGGGACAACTCCCCTAAACTTTTACTGATTCCTATATTTTATTGATGTGGTATAATATGTGACTCTTGCACATCATATTGATCACATCATGTAGATGATATGATAATGTTGTGGCATATGACACTGCTGAATATGCAGAGTTTGCGTATGATCCCGTAGCAGTAAATGTCCTATACGTGTATCCGCCAGGCGGATCGTTCAACGAAACTGACAATTAGGCAGAAGAATCGCCAAAACACATTTGATGGCTGCAAAGTAGAGCAGCCGATCGAGGAACCTGAAAGTATGTACTCAAGATGATGCATGAAATTTCTCCAACACAGTCAGATGAACTTTATCATGCAGTCTATAGAACTGCACCACGTGGGTTTCATCAATGTACCCATCAAAAAATAAACCTGTGTACCTTTAGTGAAAGAGGCACCTAGGACACAATTAGCAAGAAAAAAGTATCACTCTAGCACACTGTATGGGCAATTTGCCAAGATTGTGTAGGTGCAATCCCCTAAAAAAATGTTTCGGGAGGACTACCCCCTTCCTCAGGTACCTGAGGAAGGGGCTAGTCCTCCCGAAACGTTGTTTAATGTTCTTTGCACAATAAAGGTGTGTATTATTTGCAAGTAGTGTGCTCCCCCTCATCTTCTTTGTTTGCACAATTAGCAAGAACAGACTCAGGCTAAGACCAAATAACTCACCTGTTGAATCTTGAGTCCTATATGCTTACACTTTGTGTATAAATGACTCCAAGTAGATACAGATGACAACAGCAATCGGCACTAGGACAGACCAGTAATTTCCAATTGGTCTGGTTGTGGGGTGGGTGGATGGTTGTGGATTTGTTGGTTTCGCTGTCAAAACATTACAAACAGACATTAACTTTGTGCAAAACAACAGATATAGTATTATATGATAAAATTATTATGATGAATACGCCCCATGACTGAGTGGCAATGGATATACAACAATAGCCCGGGCCCAGCCCTTCGGCGAGAATTGCAGTGAAATCTATGTCTGTATACGTTAGTCCAATTTGTAGTTCCCTATTATTACCTTTTTCTAATTATTTTACTGCTCTGACGTATTAGACTAGCTTTACCACTAAGAAGTATCTAAGGTGCCCAAACACACATCTTACTGGCCAAATTCCATCAGCGTTCTGGCCAATTACTTAACAGCAGAATTACAGGTGTAACATAGATTGTAAACCATTAAATGGGCAGGGAATGTCATAGGTAAGAACCACTGAATGTTACAGAGGTTTGCCGTTAGTCGGATCGCACCTTGAATCTGCTATAACTTCTAACTAATGAAACCTGCAATAAATATTCTAAATTACTCATCATTTAATTAGACAGGATTTGCAAATTGACTGTTTTTTGCTTGTTTAAGAGCTAGGCCCCACTAGCGCTTTTCTCAAACGCTTATGATATTTTTGTGATTTTGCGTGACACATGTAGAGCAGTGTGTTTAAATATGGGTGACCCGCATTCCATGCACTGCTTTGCGATAAGTTTTTTTTTGCAAATCAACACGACCAGTACCCACACGTGAAACACGGGCGATTTCCTGCTCGTTGCCATCCGGTTGTAGTGTGGCCTTAGCCTACCTGATCATGAACTATAAGTGGAGAGAGATTATTTTTGCTATAAGATCATAATCCAGAAAAGACTATCCCAGGGCAGGTCATTATGCAAAACACTATTATTTCTCTCCACGTATCAGTCTACAAATACAAAAGAATACTGTTAGCTTGTGGCCACCGGCCTTAAATGGGAAGAAAGCAATGGCGGCATAGGACACATGACAATAAATATCTTGAATGCAGTAAATATATTTATATATATAATATAACATACTAGCAAAAGTGTGCCCGTTGGTGCACAATGGAATTATGTGTGTGTGGTTTTTCTATGAGTGGATATAGAATCTTACACAGGTATATTTTAAACTGTTACTCAGACAGTCCACCACTTCCAGAGGAAGGAAATAGGATATCCTGCAGGTCTGAGTAGACCCAACAATCCTGTCACCTTGTGTGGTTGAATCTAAACATGCTAGTTATACTTATTAGTATTCACCACGGCAAGTGGTGATGGTACCTCATATATTTAACAGAAGGTACCTCACAGCATCATGCTCTAATGATCTAACGTATAAACAACATTTCTCATTCCCAGTTTACCAAAGAAATGGATTTATCCTTTATATACTCTTTTATTCAGATCTAATTGAAAAAAAAGATTTTTATTTCAGTATTACAGTAAATCCTTGGTATACCGTCTGGCTTTAACAATAAGCAAAAGGCTAAGGACTTGCCAAGCGAGCACCTTCATCCCACACTTAATAGTGGCTGCCAATTCAAATTGTTCTAGCCAATCAGTCCACTCCCTAGTTACCCATCAAATGGATCAGGTTTAAAGATAGGTTTGGCAATTGGGCCTGGTAGAGCTACTAGGTCTAATTGGGCAATTCATCTGCAGGTACAGGACGGAGGATTTAAATCAATACTATCAGTAGCAGTCTCCATAGCTTCATACAGAGAACAAATATCCAGAGAAAACAGGAGAATAAATGGTATTACCAGCTCCGCTGCCACCAATTCGTACAATTACTGCTTATGGAAGGATTATGGGTAGCATGCACACCAGTGGGTTACTCTGGTGGTCTGGCTCAAACAGAGAAGCACATAAACAGGTTCCCCACTAACATGTGCAGTAAGCAGAGGTGTCCCTGTCTATGGTGCACCACTTTGAATTGACCAGCTCTGTATATTGTGTGTCCTTGTAAGTTGGTGTACACCTATCTTGCCTCAGAGTTTGTATCCAATAAGGTAAATTGTCTGTCCAATAATCTGTCCTCCCAACAGGTGGTAACAGGATCTTATACACAGGATCTTGTGTTGCAGTGAGTCAATATCTCTCCAAAGCACACACCACAATCTACTTTCACTTCTCTCCTCCTAGCCAATAGAGAGCAGGAATGTCTTGTCTTTTATCACTCATGACACCACCTGCAGGCTGGAGGTGGTATATAAGGAGCCTTGGTGTAGTGGTCCTTATAATACACTCACATCCTGTGTACAGACAAACATTTTTTGGATTACACTTCCTTCACATGGTGTGGTTTAACCTTTATTTTGACCATACCATGTTGAAATAGGGATCTCAGCTCTGTAAGTAAGTTTATGTATTTTGTGTTGTACTAATATAAGTCTGTGCTATACTTTACTTCTGATGGTTATTTAAATGGCAATAGTGAAATAGTACACACACTCTTCCTATATGTAATATCATATACCCCCCACCACATGGTAGCTCCTAAAAACTCCTATGGAGATATAAATATATTTATATAAAATAAGGGATATATTTATGCAAAATGCACCCAGCGCAGCACTTTCGTACTTTTTTAGTTCAGTAATTTTGGGACCAATACGATTACGTTAGAATATTAGTCAGAAGCAGTTCCCGGTCCCAGCTCTTAACTACCCGAATGTACCTGCCGCCTGATTAACTTAATTCGGAGGATAAATGTAATCTCTACAGAGACTCTCTCCAATGTCCAGGAGTTTCTCTGACCGTCATATCTTTCTCTATCTTCACTCTACGAAATCCTCTCTAACTACAAAAAAAAATTGTCCTCCCCATTGTGAAATGCATGCAAAAAAATATATTGTCAGAACCACAGGAAATCCGCTACCAGAAATGAAAAGGTGAACATTAGTTTGTTGCACGCTGTCTGTCTGAGCTTGAATAGTGTAGTCACCCTCGTGCTCTTTTTAAAGCTTGTTATTAGCAGAGAGCCATTGCTTGCCCTTGGCTTCAGGGAAATATTTCCTCCTTTAGTCGCGGTGGTTTGCACTTGGGATATAACTTAAAATTTGATCATCAGCATTTGGGTTTAACCCTCTGTACCAGGCAACTTCGTAAGTTACCCCAATTCCATCTACATTCAGAAGAACAGGTTGTTCGAGACCTGGAGATGGAGGAACTAAAGTAATATTGATTCCTTTGGCCAAGCCCATCAAAAAAATGCAGAAAGCTGAAATAAAATAAGAATTAGTCAAGGGGTTTGGTCCTCACTCTAGGTACTCATGTTTTAACACTACAGGGCATTGTATTTTTCGTTTGAAGTGGCTACAAAAGGTTCGTACACACGTGCAAACTTGGGTGCCAATCTGTGGTGTGTATGAATGTCAGTTTCCGCAGATAAACGTGCTGTTTGAGGATCTGCCCGGCGGGTCGGGCAACCCACCCCCAACCGATGCACATTTTGGTCGAAAGGGAGCCCATACACAGCACCGATTTTCTGTGTTCATACCACCCGCACCCGCGATCGCACATGTGTACAAACCTAGTTAATTCAATAGCCCTTTGTAATTGCCAGTGAGGCTGATGTCACGTAGACTTTTAGTGTACGTCACTCAGCAGGGAAACTAATGTAAATCAAACCAGTTTCCTCCGGGTTGTAGAGGCACAACCCTGCACATTGAAATTAGAAGCTCACCTGAAAATAACTAAAGATGGCCATACCTAATAAGATATTAGATAAATAAGACATTCGTCTATAGACAAAGGATTAAACAATCAATATCTTGAGCGCCGGCGGTGTAATGACATGTCCAATCGAACGTTCATCCACTTTGCTTGATGACTGCTCCTAAACCATGAAGATAATGTAGAGATTTGCATTGTGTACAAAACTAATGCCACACACCAGCAGGGGTAACATCAGGTGTCTAGAATCCCCCCTTTCTGCGGGATTATATATACTGCAGTAACTTACATGAGAGGGGCCTTTAAAGCGGGTGTTGCTCCGAACATCAGTGCACTGAGCTCACCACTGCCATGACCCTTTCAGGAATCTCTCCCTTGGGAATCCTGCAACCATAAGTCCTCCAGGTGTTTGAATTTCACAATCCGCATTCCTGGCTGCAAAGTACTTGCAGAGATGGCAGAGAGTTGTAAGTTTCAAACATGTGGATGCCTACTGGTTGCCTATGTTGATGCAGATATGATAAGTCAGTAAAACGAAAGCAGGTAATACTGCCATTCTGGTCGAAATGGATTAAACCATAGAACAACAAATGGATGTTTGAGATAATCGCTAAATTATCTTTCAGATGAGTGGTCTTAAAACAGTTTCCAGATGTTTGCACATGTTACGTTTCGTTAGTGGTGACAACTGGGAACACTTAGAAATGCCCTGCAAACACACCCGCCATTTGTCTAAATTAGGCTTGGGGCAGTTGTTTTACATGATTTGGTCACCGCAGACAAAACGCTAAACACTGGTTCGCAAAGAAACTTCTTAAAACTGACGTGGTGTGTTTCACCGGTCCAAACATTTCTGTACGCTGTATGAATCTTTTTAATTGCATCTGTATTTGGTGACTGCAATCAAAATACGATACCGCACAGTATTACGGCTGCGCTGAAATTGCACAATGGGATATCCATGTTTAGCAGCCATGGATACCATTGGTTACTTTGTATCATCTTGGGGACTGTCAATCTCATACTCTACCTGTACACGATATAGAATTAAAAGCAATTTATCTAATGCATGTTGGAGACTGGTCGAGGTTTTTCCGTTTATTGACCTCTAGAAAAGTGCCAAACAGAAATGATTATTTTTAATGTAAATGTATTTAAAGGGAAGCTGCATATATTTATATGATTATATATAGTGTCTTTGCCACGAGTGAATAAATTCTATTTGAACTTTCTAAAATCCGGCGTGTGCTCCGACCTCTTCGTATGATATATTAGTAGAATATATTTTCTTTAAACTAATGCAAAAAAAATCGTGTTTATTCAATTAGATCACTGGACTTGAAGTTTAGTTTCTTGAAACGTTTCACTAGTCATCCGACTGGCTTTCTCAATTCAGAATGACTGTACAAGAATCTGTGGGCAATTATGTAACTCCTGGAAATCCAATTAGCATAGCAACAGCCAGGTGTTAAGGTGTGATTGTATATGCTAAGAGGTGTTATCAGGAACGCCCAGAGTAAGGTGTTAAAACAGCATTGTACATGGCAGACAGTTGGTGTCACTACCCCCCACCTCTATTTAGGCTTGGTTTCTTTATTTTCACCTAAATGGCCTCCTTACCCCTCTCTTGAACCGTCAATCTTCTTGAGTTGAGTTTGTGGCTGCTGTATATCCACCACAGGAAGTTTACGTGAGTGATGGCAGAATTCACAGCCCTTAGCAAGGACTTCTCACCTTCCTCCTTGTGTTGATGAGTCCACACTGTCCCATCCTTTTTGTATCCAAGGTATCTGTTCTCCTTTGGGGTGGTTCTCTGGATACAGATAGAGAACTTTTTCTGTTGCCTTTGGTTTGCCTTACAGTGCTGAGGAAGCTTGCTTGTTTGTGAACGCATCACTCTTTATACCAGATGGCCACAGGTAGCTGTGAGGCAGGTTCTGTTCTAGTTTGACATCAAATTTACAAGGGAAGAGTACAAAACAACAAAAGAGCTTTCTTGGACTGCTGTGTAGAAGTCAGGGAGAATGGTAACTGAAGTAGAGGTTTAACAGAAAACCACACACACACAGATCAGTCAATTTGATTTTTGACTCCCACCCACCCTTTAGATCATTCACACAGCTGGTGTCATCATAACCCTTGCAACACGAGACGAGAACATCCCCATAGCACAGAGGCGAAGGCTAAAGAAAATGAACATCTTTCTGAGGACCCTTAAACTTTTGTGATATCCAGACTGGGCCTTTGTCAAGAAGTAACATAGAAGATAAGAGAACACGAATACCAACAGTGTAAGGGGAAGCAGACAGGAGAAGAGAACATGGTCATCCCATATTGCAGCGGGTCCCAGATTAGAAGAATTTTCAAAAAACACTGTATCCCTGTCCTGCTTTAAACCGAACAACACACTGAGGCAAGCAATTGGTACATCCGAAAGACCCAATACCGAAACACAAGAAAAGTGAAGATCACTACTGCATTGCAGTCAGTGCAGAATATCTGTATTTGTATGTGGGGGAGACAACACATGCACTGCATCAACGTATGCCCAGGCACAGAAGAGCCAATTCCTCAATCAGGGCTCACCGTACCTGCATCTTAAAGGAAAAGTGCCACTGTAAAATCAAGTTATGTTCAATTGGGAAGCTGGCAGCTTTAAAATACCGTTGCCTATTTTTTTTTTACTATGCACCTCCAACCCTAGCTTTGTGCCTTGGAAGTTGCTGACTCTTTGGGTTCTCAATTCATCCAGTCTGGTAATATCTGTTTGTATTCAATTAGTATCTACTGGACTTAATGTATTTCTTGAAGACGTTTGCTTCATCTCCGACTGGCTTTCTCAATTCAGAATGCTTGTACAAAATCTGTGGCAGTTATGGTACCCTGAAAATCCCAATTAGCTATCACTGGGGGAGCCGGTGTTAAGGGTGTGATTAGATAGTGGCTAAGAGGTGTTCATAGAACGCCCAGAGTAAGGTGTTTAAAACAGCATTGTACATGGCAGCAGTTGGTTGTCGAACCCCCCCACCATCTATTTTAGGCTTGGTTTTCTATTTTCACATAACATGGCCTCTTACACCTCTCTTGAACCAGTCACTTTCCTTCGCCAGTATGTTCAAACATTACAATCTTCAAAGGTATGTCCTTTATCCTTAGATGTCCAGATACCACTCCCGGCTGATCCTACCGAGAATTGGCTCTCTGTGCTGGCCTATCGTTTGATTTCATTGCTGTTTGGTCTCCCCCACATACAAATCAGAGTCTTCTCCTGCAACGTGCACTGCATATATGATGTCACTTTTTTTGTTGTTTGTATTGGGTCTTTCGGATGTACCAATTGCTGCCTCAGTGTGTTTTTTCTTTAAAGCGACAGGGATACGTATGTTTTTTGAAAATTTCTTCTTATTTCTCGGAGACCCCTGCTACATATGGGATGACCATGTTCTTCCTCTCGTCCTTGCTTTTCCCCTTCAACTGGTGTGGTATTCGTGTTCTTTCTTTCCCTTCTACTTCTTTTGACAAGGCCGCATCCTGATACCTCCACAAGTTTTAAGGCTCCTCTGAGATTGTTCATTTCTTTAGAGCCTTCGCCTCGTGCTTGGGAGTGTTCTCGTCCGTGTATCTGCCATCTTAAGGATAAAGGACATACCTTTGGAAGATTGTATGTTACATAACTGGCGAAGGAACTGTGACTGGTTCAAGGTAGGTGTTAAGGAGGCCCATTTATGTGAAATAAAGAAACCAAGCCTAATAGTATGGTGGGGGTTCGACAACCACCTGTCTGCCATGTACAATGCTGTTTTATAACACCTTACTCTCGGCGTTCCTATAACACCATCTTAGCCGACTATCAATCACAACCCTTACACCTGGCCTGTGATATGCTAATTGGGAATTTCCAGGGTTAATTGCCACAGATTCTTGTACAGTCAATTCTGATTGAGAAAGCCAGTCGGAAATGACTAGCGAAAGTCCTTCAAGAACTACTTTCAAGTCCAGTTGATCTAATTGAAATACACACAGATTATTTTGTGACATCTTGTTTACTCGGTTTGCTGAATTTAAGCTTCGCCGCCCACGTGCAGGGAACATCACAGGCATTACTGTTTGATGCTCAAGCAGGAGGTTGCACAGAACTCCAGGCCATTCCTGTTTGAGGCTCACGCCAGGTAGAGGTGCACGGAATCACAGCATTACTGTTTGAGGCTCAAGCAGGAGCAAGCAGAGGAAATCTCAGAGGGGCGGAGCTTAACATTCACAAACCATTACATAAGTCAGCAACTTACCACACGGCAACAAAGGTAGGCTCTGAGGTGGCATAGGTAAAAAAATATGGCAACGGTATTTTTTAAAGCTGCCAGCTCCAAATGAACATACTTGATTTTACAGTGCACTTATCCTTTAAGTAAAGACATACCTTTTGAAGATTGTAAATGTTAACCATATTGGCAAAGGACATGACTGGTTCAAGAGAGTGTGTAATGCGAGGCCATTTACTGTGAAAATAAGATAACAGCCTAAACAGATTGGCTGTTTTGACACCTTACTTTGGGCGTTCCTATAACACCTCTTAGCCCCTTCCAATCACGTCCTTACCACCTGGCTGTGATATGCTAATGTGGGATTTTCCAGGGTAAATAATTGCCCAGAGTTCTTGTACAAGTCATCTGAACTTTAGAAAGCCAGTCGTGATGACTAGCGAAATGTCTTCACAGAACTAACTTCAAGTCCAGTTGATCTAATTGAATACAACAGATATACCATGACCTGGATAATAGAACCTCACAAGCAATTGCAAAAAAGCACTATTTCAGCCACCTCTTTGCTTAAATTAAAAGTCAACCTCATATGTTTAAATCCAAATTGCTAAATGATCTTCTGTAACCAGCTGGGAGGAGATCCTGGAGCTCTAGCTCCAGCCACTATAGAAACAAATGTCATTTTTTTTATGTGTTGGGGTGACTGGAGAGTCTAAAAGTGTACTATATCTGTATCTGTGATGGAGAGTATTTGTATTTTACAATGGGAATGTAAACTGCTAATTAAGATTGGTTATTTGAACCCACGTGCCAAAGGTTTCGAAATATGCTGCTAACGCAGAAATGATAACTGTAAATTTGGGGGGTTGGGGTGGAAATGCCTTTAAACAGTTTCTGGACTTAAAGTCGGGTATAATATATTTTAGTCTGCAAAGGAAATGTGTACTAAGTTATTTAGCCATTTACAAGTCTTCTTCCTGCTTTTATCTTTTACAGGAAATACCATTGTGATGTCATCATGTACATACATAAAGCGGTATTACCCACAAAATCTCCTTATACACCTTTTAATAATTGGAAAAAAAAAAAAATACATTTTGGAGATTGAATTTATTTTTTAAAAAATATCCATGCATGGCTTTCCACACACGACATTGCTTGAATAACACAAGTAATGGATACTGCAGAAATTAAAGACTCGGATTGGCATGTAAAAGTGGTCAGAATACAGAACAGGATTTCGATGAGATTCCTCCCAACAGGAGACAGACCTACCAGCTCCGCCCACTGACTGCACTTGCCCCACCCAATATCTGCCCTCTGGGACACGCCTCTGAGATCCAGATCAGCTTGAGAGACCCCTTGAAATGGAACTGTCCTGCAAGAAAAGTGACACAGTAATAAAACAATAAACTGTCCTTTAAGGGTAACTGTGGCCTGCATACATCTATATATATATATATATAAAACTCAATGTATGTGTGTTTGTATATTCCAGATAAACTTCCAATAGCTGGGACAATTTTCATGAGACTTGATACACTTATGTATAAGGACATAGGGAAAAGCATAGGCTACTTTAAAACTTTTAAAAATGCCTCCGTACCCCCTTTTCTCCACATTTTGTAAGTTTATTAACCTGCGTGCTGCCATCTAGTTGTGAATCGAGTGAATCAAGTTAATTCCAAATTTCACAGATTGTTCAGGGCAGTACAATGCTTTACTTGATTTTGTTCTGTTGCTGTGATAGGAGGATAGAGCTGTCAATCACAAGGAGCAGCAGACCATGTGATGTAACAATGTCTTGTGACCACACACTGTCACCTTCTCTCACTTGTGGTTTGCCCGGAGGAATTATAGAACACATGGAAAGAAAGAAAAAAAAGTTAATTTTCCACTATCGATGCCCTTCAAGTAAAAACTGTGAATGGGATGGAGCTGCGGGTCCAGGTCTGTTGAATTTTGGATGCAAGTTTGGGTTGGATATTTAGAAAAAACGGGCAACGCTGGGTACTCTGCTGGTTATTAAATATTATCTAGCTTCTCTGGATCTTAATTTATAGGCTTGTAAAGTTACACTCTGACAGTCAGGATTAACAAGGAAGTGTGTGACAGTCACATGATGTGCTGTGTAAGAAGCCCCACCCCCCAAAAAAACTATTTTTTTCTTGAGATTACCTTATGTCCTAGAAAAAGCCCTGCAGCTTTATAAGCCCAGTCAGCTTCATAAGGCGCTTACAGGGCTCTCCTGTAATAGTTCCGGACAAGGTTATCGCCCAATTATCCTTTAACGACCTGCAACCATTCTCTGTCCTATTGGTCCAATGTGAAAATTATTCTCGTATGGTGATCGCCAGTTTATTGTACGGCGGGGATTTGTTGGTGTATGGGCCCAATAAGGCATGAAGCAATTGTGCTGGTGATGTGCTAAATAGAAACACACCCCTTTATACTGCTGTATCTTTGGATAAATTACAATTGAATGAAGACCACACTTTAACACTGTTAATGTGGATTACAAATTACATGTATATGGTAGCCCATGCACATATCCCTGCGTACACAATGTGACATTTCCCTAGTGCACATATCCTTGTGTACACAATCTGACATTCCCAGCCCTAGAGCACATATCCCTGTGTACACAATCTGACATTTCCCTAGTGCACATATCCTTGTGTACACAAACTGACATTCCCCTAGTGCACATATCCTTGTGTACACAATCTGACACAATCGTACACAATCTGACATTCCCCTAGTCCACATATCCTTGTGTACACAATCTGACACAATCGTACACAATCTGACATTTCCCTAGTGCACATATCCTTGCGTACACAATCTGACATTCCCCTAGTGCACATATCCCTGTGTACACAATCCGACATTTCCCTAGTGCACATATTCCTGCGTACACAATCTGACATTCCCCTAGTCCACATATCCTTGTGTACATAATCTGGCATTCCCCTAGTGTGCATATCCCTGCGTACACAATCGGACATTCCCCTAGTGCGCATATCCCTGCGTACACAATCGGACATTCCCCTAGTGCGCATATCCCTGCGTACACAATCTGACATTCCCCTAGCGAGCATATCCCTGCGTACACAATCTGACATTCCCCTAGTGCGCATATCCCTGCGTACACACTCGACCTTCCCTAGTGCGCATATCCCTGCGTACACAATCTGACATTCCCCTAGTGGGCATATCCCTGCGTACACAATCTGACATTCCCCTAGGGGCATATCCCGGCGTACACAATCGACATTCCCCTAGTGCGCATATCCCTGCGTAACACATCTGAACACCCCTAGTGCCATATCCCTGGTAAACAACATGACATTCCCTTAGTGCAGATATCCCTGCGTACACAATCTGACATTCCCCTAGTGCGCATATCCCTGCGTACACAATCTGACATTCCCCTAGTGGGCATATCCCTGCGTACACAATCTGACATTCCCCTAGTGCGCATATCCCTGCGTACAGAATCTGACATACCCCTAGTGCGCATATCCCTGCGTACACAATCTGACATTCCCCTAGTGCACATATCCCTGAGTACACAATCTGAAATTCCCTAAGTGCACATATCCCTGAGTACACAATCTGACATTCCCTTAGTGCACATATCTGAGTTTTGCAGAGGCGGCGGCAACTCAGGGCAGACTGACTGACAGGTTTCAGAGCAGGAAATGCAGTGCTGGTAATGCTGCTGCCATATCACACACAAAAATGTAAATATCTTCAGAACTATGTAAAATAAATTGCAAAAATTCTCAGGAGAGCAATTCCTATCAATTTACCTAAAGTTATTTTTGGACCACAGTTCCCCTTTAAGAGCAACTTTTACTGCAGGTTGTTAGACAGTGTGTATGTGAGTGTATTTATATGTGAGTGAGACTGTATGTGAGTGTATTTATATGTGAGTGAGACAGCGTGAATGTGAGTGTATTTGTGAGTGAGTGAGTGTGTATGTGAGTGTATTTGCATGTGAGTGAAACTGTGCCTGTCTGTTAGCCTGTGTGAGTGTCTTATCTGATAGTGTTTGCCTGTCTGTGTGAGTGTCTGTCTGTCTTTACCTGTCTGTATGAGTGTCTGTCTCACTTTGCCTGTCTGTATAAGTGTCTTTCTGTCTGTGTCTGCCTGTCTGTCTTTGGGAGTGCCTTTCAGTGTGTGTGAGTGCCCGTCTCTGTGTGTGAATGCCTGGCAGAGAGTGTGTGAGTGTCTGACTGTGAGAATGTGTGATGAAGAGTGTGAGTGTCTGTCTGAGAAAGAGTGGGTGTTTGTGGGATGGTGTGTGGGTGCCTGTATGAGCAGGGGCTGAAAAAAAATGAAAAGTTTGCTTACAGTGTGCCCCAGTGGTCCCCTACAAAGGCATCAGTCACCAGTGCACACAGGAGTTCTTTTATGTGGCCATTACTCAGGCCCTGCTCATATGTCTATGTGGGCAGTGCAAGGCACATCATATTTAAAAGTCTGTGTGAGCTGGGCATGTTATATGTACCAATCTGTGTGTGCTGGGGATGAGGGCATCTTATATGTACCAGTCTGTGTGGGCTGGGCATGAAGGCATTTTATATGTACCAGTTTGTGTGGGCTGAACATGAAACCCTACAGTCAGATGGCCACAGAAATGTCTTCAATAACTAAGCTATAGGTCCAGTTGATATAACTCAATAACAGACCTATCTAATAAAAATCCAAATGGTGAAAAGTGCCCTCTAGTGTTTGGAATAATAAAAGGCTGCTCAGTCCCAGTGCTAAAATATCTATATTTAATGAGAATGAATTATGAAATTGAAATGTCTTCTTTCATTACCAGAGCAATATTACAGAGTTTTAAAACCTCTCACACGACACACACATTCCCTTCCAAAATGCAGCCTTTCAAGACAAATTCAAAGTTTATACTTAAACTTTCTCTCCAATGGTTAAAGGGTAACTGTATTGCTGTAATTCATAGGCTCCCCTTCTCAACGGTCAATTTTTTTTTAATGTCTTCCTGTTTTCCCTGCATTAATGGGGCAATGTATAGAGAGTTGCTATAGCTCTCTATTCCCCCTAAGGCAATGCACCAAGCCAATAGCAACTGTCTATGCATTGCACATGGGGTTAACCCATTCCAAATCTTTAGCTATTTGCTGACATTAAAGATTCCAAGATTTTAAAGAGCCAACATTGGTCTCTCCTGGGGCGGGGAGGGGAAGATCATCAGGTGATGTCACTCAACCAATGTCGCTCAACCAACTGGAAGCAGGAAATTTGAAGATTTACCTCAATATAATTTCTTACAGGCTGTATCCAGAGATGTGATCCAGGGCTCATTTTGAATAAAAGTCGTCACACTTTTATTTAACCCTAATTTGTTTGGAAACCAGATTTACACTTAAAGGACATGTCCACCCCCAAAACTAAAATTTAACCCACTACAGGCCCCAGTCTGTGTAGTTTTAAAAAAACAAGCAAGGAAAAAAGGAAGGGGCCTTGAGTCCCGAAACGTTGTTTGTTGTTTTTGCACTAATAAAGAAGCATTCACCTTAGTAGTGTGCTCCTCTACTTTTTTCCTTGCTTGGATGTTGAAGCCCTGGAAGTAGGGGGCTGAGAGGATTGCACCTACCTAACTTGTCTGGCCAAAGAGCCAACAGCAGTGTGCCTTTGTGCGGTCTTGGAACTTTGTAGTTTTAAAAAATCATGGTTTTACATCTCTGCTCTCTGATTCTCCTGCAGTGACTGTCCAGTGTCCAGGAAACTGAAGAGGAGGAGCTGTCTTACTGTCAAAATTTTTCTGCCTCCTCCTTGTCCCCTGGGAGGGACTGTGACATGAGAAGGGGGGTCCTTTCCCACCCACCCCACTCCCTCCCACCCTATGAATCCTTCCATGCCTGCCTCATCCCCTAGCTTTAAATGGCACCTGTTTGCAGTTTCCGGCAAACAGAGGGCCTGGCAGAGACAGCCGCGGGAGCAAAGCAATGTAAATATGTTTGTGCTGCATTTTTTAGTAATCTAACATGGCAGTTGGGGGTTGGCAGGGGTGCCCTACAATATATAAAAAATCTTTTTTAGGGTGGACATACCCTTTAACAAACTAAGTTGTAGTTTACTGAAAATATTAACCACTGAAAATTGACATAAACATTTGAGTCTTTGCATCTCGGGACACTGGTTGACTAAATGATTACCGGTGGTCAAAGTTAATAAGAAGTTAAAGGGGAGCTAAAGTTGACAGACAACAATGTCCCATTAGAGTACATTCAAAAAGATACAAGCAGTGTGAACTCCATCGGGACCTGTCAGAAGAGCAGCGGAAGAGAGCGAGACTGGGTAAGTCCTGCAGGTTTTATAGAACAGGAGGTGAGACACAGCTCCTTTACCTCCCGTTCTTCAATAAAACTCAAGACCCCAAACTACTTTACCCCAGTGGAGATACCCTTTAACACTAGCCAGGCAGCCTTCTAAAGGACCTTACACAACCCGCAACGCACAATGTTTTGGTCGATAAAGTGCCCATACACGGCCCGATTATTGCCCGATACGGCCGTTCACCTTTAGTTTCAAAATCTACTTACATGTATCTAAATGCAACTTACTAGAGAATGATCTTACAATGTAACGGTGTTCTGTGGTAAACAGGATTTCAGATTAGGATTTTGAATAATTAATTGTTCCTGATTGTACTATTGTTTACCTGGCTCAGAGAGGGATAAAGGTATATTGAGGTGGAAAGCCATAAGGGGTAACTGTGCCTTCAGTGTCAGTTTGATTTTGCAATACAATAGGACTCCATTCTTTATTCTTGGTTTTCCTTATTGGTGGCTCTTGACCCATTCCAGCCTCTCTCTGAAATATGTGTTTCCTGAAGGCCATCACCTTGAGGGTCATAGGACCATATTTATTATCTGGCGGTATTGCAAGTTAGCGATACCGCGCATTATCCTTGTAAGTCAGCATCCGTAAATTTACGTCTGCGATCATGAAATGTACGGGGAGCGGACGTTTATTCGTTTATGGCTAATTTTCGGGCATAGTATACCATGCGGTCTTAATTTACAATCGTTATCGGACATTTACGATCAATATCGTTAATTTACAATGGCGACTGTTAAAGGCGCTGTATCCCTAAAAAGCGATACTGGACCCTTACAAATATGGCCTATAATCTCAGTATGAATGGACATTACTACCGTATTACAGAATCCTGCAGTTCACCCTCATTAAATTGCAGAAAAATCCAAATAATGAATGAATGGTGAATCAGAAATGAAGATTTTTGCAAATTCCCCCAACACAGCCTCCCAGTCCCTTCTTTGTCTCTCTCCCCTATTTCCTCCTGTGCTGCTGTTTGTGGGTCTGTCCATCAAACCCTCCCTCTTCCTTCTGAGAAAGTCCCCAGCATTTCCTAGACACATCCTCTGCCACATTACAATGGTTTATAAACCTGTTATTTCATGTTTACTGATATGTCTGTGCAAAAGGTAAACCAATCCCGTTGTACTGTCCCCAAACTGAACCTTGCTTTTAATAAACCTATTAATTTGCCATGGAATTCTGATCATTCTATTCTGATTGGCTGCACAAGGTTATTAGAATGTTCAATGGCATGTTGGAATCCTGAATGCCCAGATAAACATAGATCTGTTGGTTTATTTGATTACTATCCCTAATGGATGTTTTTGTTATATTTTCACACTAATGCCTGTATCCTATAACTATCAAACTTGATACAGATTGTAGGTTTGTTAAGACTTGCCCATTATTTTTCTCGACTGGTACTGCTGGCATGTCAACCATTCTTTCCCACTCTCTAGAAAAGATTATGCTGCTAAGATACTGTGGCGCTGCCTGTCTGTAGAAGATAAAGATTGTTGGACCAAGAAAAGCTTGTTGTAGATGGCTCTCTCTAGAGCTGAAATGTTCTGGACCATTTACAAATATGCAGAACTGTCTTGATGCCCTCCGTTAATAAAATACTTAAAATAAAAAAAAATATAAAATAAAGTTAAAATACAGAGAGAACAGTCACAGGTCGGATCAAGGCTCCCCCCGTTTCCCTATTTGCACAGGATTGTCTCGAATGCAGGGACAAAATTCCAAGTCCTGCTGTCAAGACTAAAATCACGTCCAAAGAACGAATCTGGCAGCCCTGCCCCTGGAATGCCCACTCTCCATCTCGGAATGCCCTGCCTCCGCCCCACCCATTCTCCGCCTCTACCCAACTGATTACATATTTATCACAGAGAAACGACAGAAGTCATGGCAATCTCATTTCAAAATTTATTCATAGATACACCAGGAACATGGCTCAAAATGGAGGGAAATAATAGGCAAAAGTGCTAGTAAATACATAGATACAGATATCATCACTGCACTGAAGTGCTAGCGTGCATAATAAAGTGATATAGTGCAAAAAAAGTGCTAACCATAACAACACACCATTAAAAAGAAACTACATCCCAACAGGTTCAAGAAGGCTCAGTAAGGCTATAGTAAGCGTGGTAACTGTCAGTATATAAATAGTATCATCTGATCTCTATGTTGCAAGCTAAAGGATTCTGAACACCCCCTATATCACTGAGATATAAATATATCTAAATTTAGTGGTAGAAAAAAACGAACCCCACTAGACATAAACCCCACACAGTCAAAAAGGGGGGGGGGGGAGAAAATGGTACAGGAGACAAATGGTAAGTATCTAAATATGGGAGCCAGAAAAACAACTATATGCAAGTGCAGAGAAAAAATGTGTAGAGGAGCAAATACTTATGTAGGTATGCCACAGAGTCCACAGGGAGCCGTGACCATGTTGGGAACAGAGCTGGACGCGTTTCGCCTGAAGACTATAGGCTTCTTCCACAGCAAGAGCAAGAGCTCTTACTGCGGAAGAAGCCATGTTGGGAACAGAGCTGGACGCGTTTCGCCTGAAGACTACAGGCTTCTTCCGCAGCAAGAGCTCTTGCTGGACAGGATTTTACAGGCTGGGCTGATAGATTGTTGCTTGTGCCAATAAAAATGATCAAAAATACCATTTCACCAAGGCTAGAATTTTAACCATAGAAAGGTGGAAACCAGGGGTGCCCCTACCCTCTAGGAACACCCCTGGTGGCAACTCTATCCTCAGGTTATGTGCTAGGATAACACATAACACAAAGTATAAACAGGCCATAGCTACTGTAGTATATTAAGTATACGGTAGTCATGCAAGATCTTCCATTTTAGAATTACAGATAAAGAATACAGACACCTTAGGGGACAATAACTGCTACTTCCAGGATGCATTGTCAAGCTCGGCTAAGCTTTCTGGGAACTGAAGTAAAGGAACTACATAATGTATACATTTGCTTTAGGGGAAGTTTTGAAGAACTTGTCTAATAAATGAATTAACTAACTTCTGAAGAAGGGCGGATGCTGAATAATTGTGAGAAAATGTGGATTTGTCAGAATGACTCATTGGGTACTCGCTAGTTATTTTACCTGTAAGGTGTATAGCTGACCTTGACGTATATGACAGCACAGGAAAAAGAACTGTTTCCCCAGAAATTAATGTTGAGTAAAGTCTTCGTAGTGTATTGAGCAATTGTCTGTATGCAGCAGAATAACAGAGATTCCATTTAGAAAGGTGCAGCCTTGTGCTCATAGTATTTGTCTTTGTGAAACCTTTAACACCGGCTGTCAGTAAATGTTATAGTTATTTGGTTCTGGTTCTCCTTAATGGGGAAATCACACAGGGGTGTTTGTAGACCTTTTTGCTCCTGAAGAAAACTTTTTA
Source organism: Hymenochirus boettgeri (assembly GCA_019447015.1). Taxonomy (NCBI): domain Eukaryota; kingdom Metazoa; phylum Chordata; class Amphibia; order Anura; family Pipidae; genus Hymenochirus; species Hymenochirus boettgeri. Next base: position 213,440,457 of record CM033475.1, on the reverse strand, counting down.
AAGGTGCCCCATATAACCATCACAACAGAACTGAGCATGGCTTGTGAAGGTTCTACCATCGGTACTTAAAGGGCATGTCCACCCCCAAAACTATAATCCCCCCCACTAATGGCCCCACCATGTAGTGTAGTTTAATCCTTACCTCACATCCCAGCTCCATAAGGTTCTCCTGTAGTCCCCCCCCAAAGTCACAAAAACTTCCCACCAGAAGGATAGCAGAGTCCCCAAACACAGGCTGGTAATATAAGTGTCACCCAAACACAGACTGGTAATACAAGTGACCCCCAAACACAGTCTGGTAATATAAGTGACCCCCAAACACAGGCTGGTAATATAAGTGTCCCCCAAACACAGTCTGGTAATATAAGTGTCCCCCAAACACAGACTGGTAATATAAGTGTCCCCCAAACACAGACTGGTAATATAAGTGTCCCCAAACACAGGCTGGTAATATAAGTGTCCCCCAAACACAGGCTGGTAATATAAGTGTCCCCCAAACACAGACTGGTAATATAAGTGTCCCCCCAAACACAGACTGGTAATATAAGTGTCCCCAAACACAGGCTGGTAATATAAGTGTCCCCCAAACACAGACTGGTAATATAAGTGTCCCCAAACACAGGCTGGTAATATAAGTGTCCCCCAAACACAGGCTGGTAATATGTGTCCCCCAAACACAGGCTGGTAATATAAGAGTCCCCCAAACACAGACTGGTAATATAAGTGTCCCCCAAACACAGACTGTGTTTGGGGGACACATTATAGCTAGAAATCTATTATCTATTATGCCTAGTAATCTATTATAGCTAGTAATCTATTATATCTAGTAATCTATTATAGCTAGTAATCTATTATGTCTAGTAATCTATTATAGCTAGTAATCTATTATCTATTATGCCTAGTAATCTATTATATCTAGTAATCTATTATATCTAGTATTCTGTTATAGCTAGTAATCTATTATGTCTAGTAATCTATTATATCTAGTATTCTATTATAGCTAGTAATCTATTATATCTAGTAATCTATTATGTCTAGTAATCTATAATATCTAGTAATCTATTATGTCTTATAATCTATTATAGCTAGTAATCTATTATCTATTATGCCTAGTAATCTATTATATCTAGTATTCTATTATAGCTAGTAATCTATTATATCTAGTATTCTATTATAGCTAGTAATCTATTATATCTAGTAATCTATTATATCTAGTATTCCATTATAGCTAGTAATCTATTATATCTAGTATTCTATTATAGCTAGTAATCTATTATAGCTAGTAATCTATTATGTCTAGTAATCTTTTATTGCTAGTAATCTATTATAGCTAGTAATCTATTATGTCTAGTAATCTATTATAGCTAGTAATCTATTAAATCAATTAATCTAGTTAATTTCCTGTCTATGTCTAATTGCCTTTTAACTGTACCATCACTGATCTTATTTCAATGTGAATATATTGGATAAAGACTCACTGCCCCTGATCCTATAATGCCACCCTCACCCCACCCTCCCTTGGATCCCTCTTTTTGTTATATTGCATGGTGTAATAAATGAATGGGTCCCATAAGTAGTTTCCATAAAGGAGGTACAAACTGTAATAATCTGGTGAACTACGACTTTAAAGGGGCCCATACACAATCCAATCACCAGACGTACTATATTGCAATATCGAATGGTTGTTGGATCGTATATGGTCAATCGACGATTGCCTGACAATTTTCGCACATTTCAGGGAATAGGAAATATTTTTATCCTACCAATCCTCATTGGTGAGAATTCTCTATGAACCCACTGGTGCACTGCAGAAAGGAGACATCCTTCTGTGGTGACAAGGTGGCAGTTGGTAATAATGGAATCCATTAAAGGGTATGTCCACCCTTAAAAATATTTTTTGATATATGATTCCCCCTGTCCCCCCAGCCCCAACCGCTCTATTTATATTCTTAGAAAGTTCCCCAAACTCTACTTACCTCCCCCTTTCCTCCGCCGCACTGCCGGCCCTCTGCTTGCGAGAAAATGCAAGCAGAGGGGCGGGACCGGCAGTCGCGTCTGTGATTGGCTGAGCGGCAGCCAATCACGGATGCGGCTGCCGGGAATTCTTTGCAGCGGGGGAAAGAGGGAAGGTAAGTAATGTTTGGGGCACTTTCTAAGAATACAAATAGAGCGGTTGGGGCTGGGGGGACAGGGGGGATCATATATGCAAAGGGATTTACACTAGGGAATCCTAAGAGGGAGGGGGAGGGAGGGGGAGAAGGGCTGCAGTACGCATGCCAAACTTCTCTGAACTATCGGTCGATCGGACCGAAATATCTCATCGTGTGTACCCAGCTTTAGATTGTAAGATATAAGATTGTATTGTAGTATACTGTCCAGGAGGTTAGTTAATACTATGCATAAATATTAACAGTCCCATAATCTGCAGAACTGTCCTACAAACCTCGTCCCACTCCCCCGCAGTGTTTAGTTTAATTAGCTAGGGGTATTTCTTTTAGGTTTGTTATGTTTTTGCTGCCATTATTGCCGCCGTTTTTTTCCAGAATTGGAGTTTGCTAAATTTATAAAGTGGCAAAAACCAGTGGTGAAAACTTGTTCGCCATACATCGCAGCAAAAAATGCTTGTTTGCGAAAATATATTAGTCAGCACATTTCACTGGAAGGGTCCAGGGGGTGTTATACTAAAATTCATTCAATTCATTTACCGAAAAAACGATCATTCACTCTTACTGTAGTTACATCTGCAGACCCTCTGTGATGTAACCTAATTACCAGTTATGGCCCTTGTGATATTTCCCAATTCCGCTAACCCTAAAGCTCGGACCCGACGGTATCGGGGCTTTATCGGTACAGTTTGTACCTAGCCTTCCAGTACAAGGGCGCGGCCCCCCAAAGATCGGGTCAGCCAAACGCTCGTTCAGTAAAGAGGGAAAATTTCCCTTGGCCGCTGTAGTCTCCCTATAGAGTTGCATGTAGTTCATAGAGGATTGCATGATCAACCGTGGTTTTCGGACACGTCCAATTGCCCATTCGTCCAATTCGGATGAATGAACAGTTGGACGTCAGTTGCGCCCTGACGAAAACACTGAACGGTTGATCTGGACGGAACCGCATTAGTACTGCCCACCACAGCCTTACACGTATAGAATTGGGCAATCCGAACTACGGGAAATGGCCGAGTATGTACAAAGCATTACACGTATAGAATGGGAAATATAGAATAAGTGAAATGGCAGAGCTTAGTATTGTACAAGCCGTACAACCGTATAGAATGGGAAATATATGAATAAGGGAAAGGCATAGTATGACAAAGCCTTACACGTTATAGAATGTGGGATAATGTAGAAATAAGGGAAATGGCCATAGTAGAACAAAGCCTTTACACGTATAGAATTGGGAAAATAGAAAAGGGAAATGATAGTATGAACAAAGCCTACACGTATAGAATGGGAAACATAGAAGAGGAAATGGCAGTAGTAGAACAAAGCCTTAAACGTTATAGAATTGGGAAAGATAGAATAAGGGAAAAGGGCAAGTATGTACAACAGCTTACACGTTGTTAAGAATGGGAAATTAGAATAGGGAAATGGCATAGTTGACCAAAGCCTTACACGTATAGAAATGGGAAATATAGAATAAGGGAAATGGCATAGTATTGTTACAAGCCTTACAACGTTATAGGAATTGGGATATAGAATAAGGGAAAATGGCATAGTATGTACAAAGCCAGTACACGTATAGAATTTTAGAATTGGGAAAATGGAAATATAGGAAAGAGAAATGGCATAGTATGTACAAGACAACGTATCAGAATTGGGAAAATAGAAAAGGGAAATGGATAGTATGTAAACGCTTACACGATAGAATGGGGAAAATAGAATAAGGGAATGCATAGTAGTACCAAAAGCCTTACAAGTATTTAGTTAGGAATTGGGAAATATAGAATAAGGAAATGGCATTAGTATGTACAAAGCTTGACAACGTATAGATTGGGGAAACTATAGATAGGGAAATGGATAGTATGTACAAGCCTTACACGATGAGAAATCGGGAAAATATAGAATAAGGGAATGGCATTAGTATGACAAAGCCTACACGTATAGATTGGGAAATGTAGGAATAAGGGAAATGGGCCCATAGTATGTACAAGCCTTACACGTATAGAATTGGGGAAATATGCTAAGGAATGGCCTAGTATGATACAAAGCCTTACACGTATAGAATGGGAAATAGAGAATAAGGGAAATGGCATTAGTAGGTAAACAAAGCCTTACACGTACGATTGGGAAAATATAGAATAAGGGAAACTGGCACATAGTATGTACAAAGCCTTACACGTATAGAATTGGGAAATATAGAATTAAGGGAAAGTGTATAAAAGGGTTAAGTGTCCTTTAAAAAATTGGCCACATTCTTTGAAAACCAGGCATGGACAGATTTTCCCATGGTACATACCTGACTCGAGATATGGTCCTAACTATGCAGAATAAATTAGAAAGTAACACAAAACAAAGAGAGACTACTTTTTACATGCACAGTTACAATGTACTGAACACCATTGCGAGATTCAGAGAGGAGGAGGAGGGCGGAAGTAGTGCTGTTAATTTATTGCTAACCAATTTACAATCAGTTAGTGCGACTGGAAACCTTGGTTTACGCTGGCTTTGCAAGTACCGAAAGAGACACACGTGCAGCCGTTGCCAGCCTATTTGCCAGTAACTGCTTGGCTGTGTGTAATAGCTGGCCTTAAATACTTATGTGCGGGTGAGATTCACCCACACCGCACACACGCTATGAAGATTTACCAGTGACTGTGTGGGTGAATCTCACTGTCAGTGCACTGTGGGATCTCAGCTAGTTCAGTTGCTTTGAAATATCTTCCGTGACCATTTTGCCTTCGACCATCAATATTTCGACCAGGTCGGCCATTAGTCCATGTGTACACAGCTTTAAGCAGAAGTGTCCAACCTACAAGCTGGAAATCCTGGTAGTTTGTAGTTTTCAAACTATCTATTGTGCCACATGTTGGACATCCCTAGCCTAAAACACTGAATATTCTTATTGGTCCCCGTTTGGAGATAGAGCTAAAGAGGGGAAACACCAGAAAATGAAAAGGAACAAAGCACTGGGTAGTAGGTAATGGAGAGTTACATTTAAAGAATCAAAGTACAAAAGAAAATAAAGGAAGCTAAAGATCAAAAGAACCAGGAAATATTAGGTACATAAACACATGGCAGAGAGAGAATTACCAGGGATTGGACAGACTGAAATAAGGAACCAGCAGCATGATTTATACCAAACCCGGCCTTCTGTCTTCTCAGAGCATGTGGATTCCTTCCAGCTCCTTCCATAACTACTGGGTGACCTGCCCAGCTATGGTGTTGGTTTCATGGAAGAGACACAAGAGAATTCTGGACAATTACTCACCTCCCTCTCACTTATTCAGCACATTAATAGTACCCAGACTGACGACCGAAACCGCTAGCTCCTCAGCCCTGGGTACTTTATCGATCAGCTGTAATACTTACAGACAGTCTGCAATGTAGCCAATGGGAAGACACGCTCTGCAAAGAAGCATGTCTTCTCATTGGTGGGATCACGGGCTGTCACTGACAGTAAGAGAGGGGCGGAGTGGCAAGATGAAATACATGTAAGTATTCCAGCTGATTGGGAAAGTACCCAAGGGGGAGGACTTAGCGGTTTAGGTTACCCTGGGTACTATTAATAGGGGCAAGAAGAGGAGCGAGGGGAGTATAATTGTCCTTTAAGATGATAGATAGAAATCAAAGGATGAGGCTCTTTTAAATGAATCTCGTTATTAAATAAATGAAAGTGAAAGACTTTCTACTGAACTCTCTGCTACCAGCGCATGTTTATGTCTCTTCTCCCCCCCCCCCCCCCAGCCCTTTTTTTTTTAAAGAAAGAAAACCACTTCAAATAGGAGTTACGGCAAATCACATGGTCTCCTTAGTGACTTATTATTACAATAACCAATGGTACTCCTAAAAGGCAATGGTGTGATCAGTCTTTATTGTGTCTGCATAGACCTATATTACTGCTGTATGGTAATCAATAGGGATTGTCTCTCTTTGTATAAGGTTTAGAGAGAGACCAATCAAACCACATGACTTCGTTGGTCTTTGACGATCGTTGATCGCTATATTTTCATATGATTATCATGCGATTGCTCGTTCGCCGGCTGCATCGTACGACATTTATCCGTGTGTACGAAGCTTTAGATACGTAAAGGACAATGTACCCTTGTGTCATATGTAGAAAAAGGTGCAAGTAGTGTTAAAGGAGAACTACATCTTTATAAGGAAGTGATATAACACCCTGGATATCTGCCTTATTTATGCTCCCACTATTTCTTATGCACATTAGTGTTACTTGTGCTTTAATCGCGGGCTCCTGCAGGCTCATTTATCCAGAGTGCAGGGCACATTTTCGGAGTTAAAGCTAAACCAATTCAATATCTCCAACTTTATCGGGATTTGCAAAAACACGTAACTGGCGCTCGTGTTTGCGCTTCTTTTAACAGCAGCTAATACCGTTAAAATCACACTATGTGTAAATTCTTTTCGGGATTTGGGCTGAGGCCACATTACAATGGACATCATCGCCCGGGAAAATGTTTTTTTTTTTTTTGCGTGCATTACCAGCTGTTTACGCTGCAATCTGCGCAATGTTGCATGATTGTAATTCACAAAAAATGTGAACGCAGCCACCCACATTGTCCACCTTGACATGCATTGTGCTGCATTTCTCACGTCCAAACGCTTAACGCAATCGCAAGCGTGAGAGAAACAAGCTAGTGTGGCCTAGTCCTAACTCACATTCGCAAATGTGATATTACATACCCGCGGCCCTGGGTAAATCTCCCCCCGGAACTCTTGAAGCACTGTCATTGCTTCTTTTATACATATAACAATGTGTGGTTAAGTAACAGTGCCTTGCAATTGGGATACACTAATGGCTCTCAGAGTGTTGGCCCAATCATTTTGCAGTCTTTATAACAATATTATTTATATTTTTAGATCTTAAGTTCCCCTTTAATTTTATTTATTTATTAATTTAAGACAAGTAATTCAAGTAATTGAACATAGAACATGCGTGTTGGATACAATGTAATACAAATAACACAATATTAAGACATTTGCATGGAGATGTAATACATACCTTGGTGCTGCCATACAGTATTCACTAAACGTGATTTACTGCATCATGGGTACCCGAAAGGTAAGGAGTGTCAAGTCTCCATTTAAAAGGCGATAGTTTTCACACTACAAAGTAGAGCAAATCTAATGCTACAGCTATTGCATTGGGTGCCTGTGACGTTATAGAAAATGGCACAGGCCGTGGAGAATTTTCCCCAATAACGCCGTATATTAGATCTCCCTGTTGAGTTTTCCAGCATAGATGCATTTATAGGACATAATGGGGGAGATTTAACCAGAGGCCGCTCCCCCTCCTAATCCAATAGGGGCTTTGTGCAGGTAGGTAAATTCCATAAGGAATGCACTGGGTGTCTTTTGGGAATCCCACGCAGCCAGCACAATAAAAGAAGTGATTCCGCTGTGTGGGATTCACTTAAGACACCAATGTCACAAAAGACACCGGATATTAAAGGGTATCTCCACTGCTTACATTTTTTTTGCTATTTAGTTTTATTGAAGAACAGGAGGTAAAGGAGCTGTGTCTTAGCTTCCGTTCTTCAATGAAACCTGCAGGAGCCAGGAGGAAGGTAACGAACTTACCCAATACCTTCTCTCCTGGCTCCTGCAGTTTTTATTAAAGAATGGGAGGTAAGACACAGCTCCTTTACCTACCAATCTTCAATAAAACTAAATCAATTTTTTTTTTTAAAAAGGGCATGTCCACCCTACTAAACCAACTTTGGGGGTAAGGTAGGTAACTCCTACCCACCCCCAACCGCTGCAATATTTTTTTTAAAAAGTCCCCCTAATTCTACTTACACTGCCTTCTCTCCCGCGGCGCTCCATTCCGGCCTCCTTCTTGCAAGCAGGGGCCGGACCTCAGCCGCATCTGTGAGAGGCCAGTATGGGGTTAAATATAGTTTTTGGGGTGAACATGCCCTTTAAGCAGTGGAGAAAGCCTTTAAATCTTTAAAATGAAGCTTTAAATACCCCTGCACCCCTGGATAAATGAGCCTGACTGAAGTTTATGCGTCAAATATTTGTTTATTGTGATTTGGCACCAGATTGCTGTTACGTGTGATACATTTTTATAGAATGGTTAGTCGGTAATATAAGAGGCTATCAGTGTATTGCATAACGTTGTTATCTTTAGGAAACGTTCTCTCCCTGATAATGTAGTTGTGTAGTTCCCCGAGGCATTTGGTTTAGCTGGATTGGAGGGAGCAGCGCTTTATGTAGTTATAACAAATAAAAAAGTCCCTCCAGTCACAATATCTAGAAATGTTCTGTTGGCAGAATTTGGTAAAATTTTGCAACAAAATACTTTGCCTCATCTTTACCTATAATTAAGTGTATGTACAGTAAGTAGCCCTCACTCTAAGATATGTGTGTGTGTTACTGCTTGTCTACAATACTTGTTTTTCTTAGGTGCAGAACCCCCCCCACACACACACACACACACACTCCCTGACTATCTGTGAGGTCAGGCATGCTCTAATCACTATGAGGCACCACTGAGAGAGGGATTTTCCCACCATGCAATTCACACATCCCATGCTTCAGATTTAATATCTACATAAACAGGACAGATCAAAAGAAATGGAACAGTGATCATTGGGAATAATGATCATTTCCAGCAATGGGCAATTTACGGTAGAAGTTTTTACCCTTTAAATTGGGTAACTATCATGAAAAGAGTTTTATGCTGGCATTATCAGGAAGAACACTTCTGATGGAGCCGGGGGATTCCATCTCCCCCCACCCCTGTATCTTGAAAAGATAAATGTGAATAATCAACAATGGAGGGTGGATTATCAATATGGCCGCTGGGTTAGAAATACGCTATGTGCTCTGGACCAATAAAAACCTTTGAAGATGTGTTGTTGTATGTCCTCCTCGTACTTATTTAGGTTAACTGTGTGGATACAAAGATATATATATTTATATATATATGGATAACTGGCAGCAGTTGATTGGGGGGCAGAAATTTATATTTTAAATGTTTTGCATTAAGATAAACTTTGTCTTTGTGGGTGCTGCCCTACTGATGTCATCCAAAATGGCCTTGGCCTATGTAAGAAGACATCCAAATAATATCTACCAATGACATTGACAAATTTAAAATGTAAGCGAAGTTCTGTGATATTTTTAATACCATAAATCAAAAGATATAAAGAAACCTTGTAAAAACATTGCACTTCCCCTTTAAAATGGCTAAGCTGTGTTTATGGTTGAACTGTTTGTTGATGAGGCTGGATTTTGGGTGTTAACGGCGGGGAATCCTTACTTGTCTAGTAACAGTTGCCTGGAAACACATGGGGCTCATTGAAATTTCAGGTGGTTTCCAGCGCTGTTGGCAACGGTTCCAATCTTTCCCATAATAATCTGGGGGTCGGAGATTGCAACATTGTTTGCTCAGGAGACTGAGATTTCAATGTCATGTTACAAATGACAAAATGATTCTATGATTACAATGCAAAATTAATTCAGATCAGAAAGCAAATCATGGGTTTAGGGTCAGGATCAACCTGCAAATGTAATTCCTATTCTACTCAGAGGGGGCAGCACTTCCAATAGGATCAGAGCTACCCAGCACCATTTATACATTTAGGGCTCTGATTCAAACAAAATGTAAAAATTCTGTTTGCTGGATTAGTGCATTGTCTTCTACAACATTTTACATTATCCCATTCATCCTTCTTTAAAGCAAATGTCCACCCTTAAAATAAAAAACTGGTGATCTTCCCGAAGCTTCTATTTTTACCTTTGTTACATGCATTTGTAACCAGTTTTTTTCCTTTCTGGCAAAGGTATCTGCCTTCTCCCTCTGAGCTTTTTATAAGCTTGAGCATGTGCAGAGGAGGCAGCAGAGGAAAGAGCAGTCAATCATTGGTAGTGATGTTAGCAGTTACAGCCTTGATTGACTGCATGGAGGGAGGGGCCATCTCACTCTGCCAGAATGGGGACAATAATTACAATAGGCCCCCACTGGTTCAGTTTAAAATGTTTGCCTCTTTTGGGGATGTCCTCTTATAAGGTTGTGTTTCCGTGTAATATGAACCCAGACTTTTTACAACCATTAGGATGCACTTTTACATGTGTATATGTAGATTATTATTACTATTGGGGATTTATATATATACATCTTCTGTAGCACTTTACAATTACATGTACACATTCACATCAGGCCCTGCCCCGAAGAGCTTACAATCTAAGCACATTTATTTGGCACATACAAGCTATCAGTATGTCTTTATGACAGTGCTTGTGTGAAGGACATTTTCTTGACTTGCTATATAAAAAATGATGATCGAAACACTGGTATTTTCTAGGTGATTTGTGTAAAATCTCTCACTAGAGCAGACAGTCCAGTCACTTCCTTAACCCACCCTGGTAAAGGAGGATAAAGAATAGACAATTTCTTTTTGGGGAAGGGATTAACAAGATCAGAAGATTTTTACTGACTATGCATTACTGCATCGTTTTAACCATCAGTTTCTTTTAATAATGTGTTTTAACCTAAAAAGCACCATTAAAAGCATTTAAAGGGTAATGTGTGTCCTTATAATTTCAGCGGGTGGTCCGTATTATCCCACAGCTGTGCCCCTATATACTGCTCCTACCTCTGCAATACTGAACACGTCCCTTTTAGGAATTCTGCCTAGTCAACACCCAAAGCTTCTCTATGCAGATACACAACTGCAGGCTGACATGAAAGCAGCTACACAGCCAGATGAGGATGGAGACACGTAAGTTGCCACTGATTGCAGCTCCTATTCAGCTCCTCTACACCTTCAACTGCTCTTCACCTTACCTGCAGTTTATTCCTTATCTTATGCAATGTGATACGTACTTTTGCCGCTGCCTAATAAGACACATGTAATGTTCTGGCTTAACACGTGTTAATGGAAATGTAAATTTCTTATCTATAGCAAACTTGTTATACTATGGGGCTGATCCAATTAAATGTTAGCTTTTTACAAGGTTACTGCTGTTAGATAACATCTCATTGGCTGATGCAGATTAATAGCAACATTTTGCGCTTTTTATTGCATTAGCCCCTTTGTATTCCAAACGCCTGGTACATTAAAGGAGAAGTAAATTGCTTATATATGTAGCCCCTAAAGAATAAGAATATTACATCTCATGGTACCCAAAGGCTTAGTTGAATAGTTATGGAGGCAAGGTACTGGATACCCAACCACAGAGTGACCTGTACCCTATAGTAAATGGGCAGTTACTGTGTTCTTGGAATATATACGAAAGGGGAAAGACTTAGAAACCACCTAACGGAGCCGAAAGGCCACACATTGTCCCTATCTCACTGCAAACTTCCTGCTCTCTCTTTTACCTTCCTATTCACCACAATCTTCCCCACATTGTCTACTACTCACCCCTCTCTAAAGACCACAGGATTTCCCCTAATCTTTCCCCATAGCCTTCCTCCTTCCATAGTACATGTTACCACAGCTGTGCTTCTTTAGCAATGCTCTGTCCTGTGCCCCATAACCTAAGAAGCTAATTCATCATATTTAAAAGTGGGTATGCACAAAACGCAGAGGGGACACTACAGTGGAACTAACTGGAGGGAAATTGGAGGGGAGCACAGGGGGCAGAGCTAAACTAGGGGAAATCTCTTCTCCCAGTATAATTTCTTTCCTGTCTTTTTCCCGTTATTTCAGAAATCTCCCCTTCATTTAACTCTACTGTATTTACTGTATTTCACGTGACTCTCCCCCTATTAATATATCTCCACGTTATTTCTCTGTGTACCAGATATCTCCATATTCATTCTCTATGTACCAGATATCTCCACGTTAATTCTCTGTGTACCAGATATCTCCAAGTTAATTCTCTGTGTACCAGATATCTCTACGTTAATTCTCTATGTACCAGATATCTCTACGTTAATTCTCTATGTACCAGATATCTCCACGTTAATTCTCTTTGTAGATATCTCCACGTTAATTCTCTATGAACCAGATATCTTCACGTTAATTCTCTATGTACCAGATATCTCCATGTTAATTCTCTATGTACCAGATATCTCTATATTCATTCTCTATGTACCAGATATCTCCACGTTAATTTTCTGTGTACCAGATATTTCTACAATACTTCTCTGTGTACCAGATATCTCCACGTTAATTCTCTATGAACCAGATCGTTAATTCTTGAGTACCAGATATCTCCACGTAATTCTCTATCGTACCAAGATATCTCCACGTTAATTTCTGTTGTACCAGATATCTCTACAATAATTCTCTGTGTACCAGATATCTCCACGTTAATTCTCTATGAACCAGATATCTTCATGTTAATTCTCTCATGTACCAGATATCTCCACGTTAAACTCTATGTACCGATATCTCTATATCATTCTCTATGTACCAGATTTACGAATCTTGTACCAGATATCTCCACGTTAATTCTCTTTGTAAGATATCTCCACGTTAATTTATCTGGTACCAGATATCGCACGTTAATTCTCTATATGTACCAGATATCTCTACTTTAATTCTGTGTACCAGATATTTCTCCACGTTAATTCTCTATGAACCAGATATCTTCACGTTAATTCTCTATGTACCAGATATCTCCATGTTAATTCTCTATGTACAATATCTCTATATTCATTCTCTATGTACCAGATATCTCCGTGTTAATTCTGTGGTACCAGATATCTCTACAATAATTCTCTGTGTACAGAGATATCTCCACGTTAATTTCTCTATGAACCAGAGATCTTCCATGTAATTCTATGTACCAGATATCTCCAAGTTTAATACTCTATGTACCAGATATCTCATATATTCATCTCTATGTACCAGATATCTCACGTTATTACTGTGTACCAGATATCTCATATTCTTCTCTATGTACCAGATATCTCCACGTTAATTCTCTATGTACCGTATCTCTCATCGTATTTCTTGTGTACCAGATATCTCCACGTGTAAATCTCTGTGTACCAGATCTCTACGTTAATTCTCTATGTACCAGGATATCTCTACGTTAATTCTCTGTTGTACAGATATCTCACGTTAATTCTCTTTGTAGATCTCCACGTTAATTCTCTGTGATACCAGATACTCCACGTTAAGTTCTCATGTACCAGATATCTCCATTTAAAGGCTATGTCCCCTAAAAAATTTTTTTCATATAAGGTCCCCCTGGGCTCCCAGCCCCAACCGCTATACTTTTTTTTTAGAAAGCCCCCAAACTCTACTTACTCCCTGATCCTCCGCCGCGCTCCCGGCCCTCTGCTGCAAGGAAATGCAAGCAGAGGGGCGGGACCGGCAGCCGCGTCTGTGATTGGCTGAGCGGCAGCCAATCACAGACGCGGCTGCCGGCAGCTCACTTCGCCGGAGGAAAGAGGAGAGGTAAGTAAGAGTTTGGGGAGCTTTCTAAAAAAAAAAAATGCGGTTGGGGCTGGGAGACATGGGGAGCACAATATTAAGGGGGATGAGCTAGGGGGAGGGATAGTAGAACGGGAGGGAGAGGGAGGGAGAGGAGGGGGAGGGAGGGGGGAGAAGGGCTGCAGTACGCATGGCAAAAATCTACCTGAGGCCAGCTAGCAGGCAGTGTCCATATGGACTCTGCTAGCCTCCTGGTAGTCATTTTTTGGGACTTTGGGGGGGACTACAGGAGAACCCTATGGAGCTGGGATGTGAGGTAAGGATAAACTACAACATGGTGGCAGTTTTCCCTATATTAAATGACACTATATCATGGTCACTGTTCCCTATATTAAATGACACTATATCATGGTCCCTATTCCCTATATTAAATGACACTATATCATGGTCACTATTCCCTATATTAAATGACACTATATCATGATCACTATTCCCTATATTAAATGACACTATATCATGGTCACTATTCCCTATATTAAATGACACTATATCATGGTCACTGTTCCCTATATTAAATGACACTATATCATGGTCACTATTCCCTATATTATCTGCCTGCATATTCAAGCCCCTCCATTTCCTTATTAATTATGTTGCCCTTCTCTTGACTGCTTCCATTTCCAAGATGTCCCTTTTGTATATGGGATTCCAAAACTGCACCGCATATTCCAAATGTGCCTTACCAGTGCCTTGAAGAGGGACTTTACAAGGCACTGGGACTCTCTTTTACAAGACAATATCTTGCTAGCTCTAGCCGTGGCTGTCTGGCATGTTTTGCTACAGCTAAGTCTGTTATCTACCAGAACCCCCAAATCTTTTTCCATTACAGATGCACTTAACACAGAGTTTTTAGGGTGTAGTGGCACAGGGATTATTAATCCCAAATGCATCACCTTACATTTATCAACATTGATCTTATTTGCCATTCTGCTGCCCATTTTGATAATTATCTAGGTCTGCTTGCTGCACTTGCCACTTTGAAGTTTCCAAAGCTCTGCATAGTTTAGTGTCATCAGCAAACACAGGACCTTGCTCTCAATGCCCCCTTCTAATTTATTTATAAACAGATTAAACAGAAGTGGCCCCAGTCAAAACCCTGAGGCACTCCGCTTAGAACTTGACCCAACATGATGTAGAGCCCCATTTACCAATAACCAGTTCTCTATCCATAAACAAATGTTTTCTTGTGGCCAACAGTCCTCAGTTTTTACATTAGTCGCTTATGTGGCACAGAATCAAAAGCTTCGCAAAATCGAAGTATACCCCATCCACTGCTGTGTGCCTGAATCTAAAATCTTCTTCATAAAAAACAATTAAATTTGTCTGGTATGATCTTCTCAATAATCCATGCTGACTACTACTACTAAGATCAGTTCTGGAGACAAAGTCAAGGATGATCCTGTACAAAGTTTCCAGCACCTTCCTACCACTGATGTTAGGCTTACCAGATCTATAGTTACCAACTGTGAACGACTACCTTTTTTGAATATTGGTATTACATTGGCTTTTTCCAATCCAGCAGCACATCCCCAGACCAAAGCGAATCTGAAAAGATAGAAACAGTGGTCTAAATAGAACTGAACTAAGCTCTTTTAAAATCCGGGGTTTTGCATCCATCTGGTCCTGGGGCTTTATTGATATTAACTTTGTTTCCGTACCATATTCCCGTCAGCCAATGTGATACTCCTCATTTCTCCCCTGCATATTATTACAATCCCTCTATAGGACTATGATTCTCTATAGTGAAAACCGACGTAAAAAAACGGTTTAGCGGATTAGCCATTTTGGCATCCTCTACAGCCATCTCAGCCCCATTGTTTAATGTTCCACATTCTCAGTACTTAAAAAACATTTTGGGTTGGACTTGCTTTGCTCGCAATCCGTATTTTATTTTCATTTTTAGCTAGTTTTATTGCTTTCTTGCACTCACTATTATAGCTTTTATACTCCCTGTAAGACTGTTCTATTCCCTCTGATTTCAAAATGTTAAAAGCCTTTTTTTACCTGAGCATTAAGCCAGCAGCAGTGGACCTAATTTTTTTGCACTGTTCCCTACAGGTACAAATTTAGAAATGTATAGTTTTATCCCTTTAAAAGTGGTCCACATCTGCTCATACCTAGAAACAGTTCCCCCCAGTCTATGAGCAGGAGCGATTCCTTAAACAGCATAAAATTAGCTTTCTAAAGTTAAAAGTTTTTGTTACACGTGCACTTTAGTTTTTTGCAACCTATATAAATGACACTATATCAGGTCCTATCCCTATATTAAATGACACTATATCATGGTCACTATTCCCTATATTTGACACTATATCATGGTCACTATTCCCTATATTAATGACACTTAATCATGGTCACTATTCCCTATATTAAATGACACTATATCATGGTCACTATTCCCATATATTAAATGACACTATCATGGTCACTATTCCCTATATTAATGACACTATATCAGTGTCACTATTCCCTATATTAAATGCACTATATCATGGTCACTATTCCCAAGCTTCCCATTACCTTCATCTCCAAATGAGCTCAGGGTTATTAGATTCACCAGATCCAACAACGCATTCTTCTATTAGACTTCTACCACTCTGTGAAAGAAAATGCTCATATAAGTGTACTATATCTGTATCTATGATGGAGAGTCTATAAGTGTACTATATCTGTATCTATGATGGAGAGTCCATAAGTGTACTATATCTATCTAGTGTCTATGAGGAAGAATCATAAGTGTACTATATCTGTATCTATGATGGAGAGTACATAACTGTACTACATCTGTATCTATGATCGTGAGTCCATAATTGTAGTGTACTATATCTGTATCTATCATGGAGAGTATGAGTGTACTATATCTGTATCTATGATGGAGAGTCCGTAAGTGTACTATATTTGTGTTTACGATGGAGAGTCCATGAGTGTACTATATCTGTATCTATGATGGAATGTCTACAAGTTTACTATATCTGTATCTATGATGGAGAGTCCATAAGTGTACTATATCTGTATTTATGATGGAGAGTCCATAAGTGTACTATATCTGTATACCGGAGAGTCCATAAGTGTACTATATTTGTATCCATGATGGAGAATCCATAAGTGTACTATATCTGTATGATAGAGAATCCATAAGTTTACTATATCTGTATCTATGATGGAGAGTCCATAAGTGTACTATATCTGTATGATAGAGAATCCATAAGTGTACTATATCTGTATCTATGATGGAGAGTA
>CM033475.1:213377596-213423552 GCA_019447015.1 Hymenochirus boettgeri | reverse complement strand
ATGGAGAGTCTATAAGTGTACTATATCTGTATCTATGATGGTGAGTCCATAAGTGTACTATATCTGTATCTATGATGGAGAGTCTATAAGTGTAACATAGCTGTATCTATGATGGAGAGTCTATAAGTGTACTATATCTGTATCTATGATGGTGAGTCAGATCTATAAGTGATACTATATCTGTATCTTATGGAGAGTCTATAAGTGTACATATCTGTATCTATGATGAAGAGTCTATAAGTGTACTATATCTGTGATCTATGATGGAGAGTCTATAAGTGTACTATATCGTATCTATGATGGAGAGCCATAGTGTACTATATCTGTATTTATGATGAGAGAGTCCTAAGTGTACTATATCTGTATCTATGATGGAGAATCTAAGTGTACTATATCTGTATGATAGAGAATCATAAGTGTACTATATCTGTATCTATGATGGAGAGTAGATTGTACTATATCTGTATCTATTATGGAGAGTCCGTTAGTGTACTATATCTGATCTATGATGGAGAGTTTGAAGTGTACTATATCTGTATCTATGATGGAGAGTTTGAAGTGTACTATATCTGTATCTATGATGGAGAGGTCCGTAAGTGTACTATATCTTATCATGATGGAGAGTCCATAAGTGTACTGTATCTGTATCTATGAAGGAGAGTCGGTAAGTGTACTATATCTTTATGATGGAGAGTCGGTAAGTGTACTATATCTGTATCTATGATGGAGAGTCTATAAGTGTACTATATCTGTATCTTGATGGAGAGTCCTAAGTGTCTATATCTGTATATGATAGTAGTCCACTGTTGCTCTATCTGTACTATGATGGAGAGTTAAGTGTACTATATCTGTATCTAGATGGAGAGTCTATAAGTGTACTATATCTGTATCATATGGAAGTCCATAAGTGTACTATCTGTATGATGGAGAGTCCATAAGTGTACTATATCTGTATCTATGATGGAGAGTCCATAAGTGTACTATATCTGTATCTATGATGGAGAATCCATAAGTGTACTATATCTGTATGATAGAGAATCCATAAGTGTACTATATCTGTATCTATGATGGAGAGTACATAACTGTACTATATCTGTATCTATGATCGTGAGACCATAATTGTAGTGTACTATATCTGTATCTATCATGGAGAGTATGAGGTGTACTTATCTGTATCTATGATGGAGAGTCCTAGTGTACTATATTTGTGTTTACGATGGAGAGTCCATAAGTGTACTATATCTGTATTATGATGGAGAGTCCATAAGTGGTACTATATCTTGTATACCGGAGAGTCCTAAGTGTACTATTTGATCCATGATGGAGAATCCATAAGTGTACTATATCTGTATGATAGAGAATCCATAGTTTACTATATCTGTATCTATGATGGAGAGTCCATAATGGTACTATATCTGTATGATAGAGAATCCATAAGTGTCTATTCTGTATCTATGATGGAGTACATAACGTACTACATCTGTATCTATGATCGTGAGTCCATATTGTAGTGTCTATCTGTACTATCATGGAAGTATGAGTGTACTAATCTTGTATCTATGATGAGAGTCCGTAAGTGTACTATATTTGTGTTTACGATGGAGATCCATGAGTGTACTATATCTGTATCTATGATGGAATGCTACAAGTTTACTATATCTGTATCTATATGGAGAGTCCATAAGTGTACTATATCTGTATTTATGATGGAGAGTCCATAAGTGTACTATATCTGTATACCGGAGAGTCCATAAGTGTACTTATCTGTATCTATGATGGAGAATCCATAGTGTACTATATCTGTATCTATGATGGAGAGTAGATAATTGTACTCTATCTGTATCTATATGGAGAGTATAAGTGTACTATATCGTCATACTGTATGGTGAGTCTTTAGTGTACTAATCTGTATCTATGATAGAGAGTATGAGTGTATCTATCTGTAACTATGATGGAGATCCATAAGCGTATATATCTGTACTATGATGGAGAGTCATAAGCTTCTATATCTGTATCAATGATGAGAGTCCATAAGTGTACTATATCTGTATCTATGATGGAGATCCATAGCGTACTATATCTGTAACTATGATGGGAGTCCATAAGTGTACTATATCTGTATCTATGATGGAGATTCCATAAGTGTACTATATCTGTATATATGATGAGAGTCCATAAGCGTACTAATCTGTATCTATGATGGAGAGTCCATAAGCGTACTATATCTGTATCTATGATGGAGAATCCATAAGCTTACTATATCTGTATCTATGATGGAGAGTCTATAAGTGTACTATATCTGTATCTATGATGGAGAGTCCATAAGCTTACTATATCTGTATCTATGATGGAGAGTCCATAAGTGTACTATATCTGTATCTATGATGGAGATTCTATAAGTGTCTATATCTGTATCTATGATGGAGAGTCCATAAGCTTACTAATCTGTATCTATGATGGAGAGTCCATAAGTGTACTATATCTGTATCTATGATGGAGAGTCCATAAGCTTACTATATCTGTACTATGATGAGGTCCATAAGCTTACTATATCTGTACTATGAGGGAGTCCATAAGTGTACTATATCTGTATCTATGATGGAGAGTCCATAAGTTACTATATCTGTAACTATGATGGAGAGTCCATAGCTTACTATATCTGTAACTAGGATGGAGAGTCCAGCTACTATATCTGTATCTATGATGGTGAGTCCATACGCGTACTATATCTGTAACTATGATGGAGAGTCCATAAGTGTACTATATCGTACTATGATGGAAGTCCATAAGCTTACTATATCTGTACTATGATGGAGAGTCCATAAGCTTACTATATCTGTATCTATGATGGAGAGTCCATAAGCTTGCTATATCTGTATCTATGATGGAGAGTCCATAAGTTGTACTTAATCTGTATCTATGATGAGTTCCATAAGCTTACTATATCTGTATCTATGATGGAGAGTCCATAAGTGTACTATATCTGTATCTATGATGGAGTGTCCATAAGCTTACTATATCTGTAACTATGATGGAGTCCATAAGCTTACTATATCTGTAACTATGATGGAGAGTCCATAAGTGTACTATATCGTTATCTAGATGGAGAGTCCATAAGCTTACTATATCGGTAACTATGATGGGAGTCCATAAGCTTACTATATCTGTAACTATGATGGAGAGTCCATAAGCTTACTATTCTGTATCTATGATGGTGAGTCCATACGCGTACTATATCTGTAACTATGATGGAGAGTCCATAAGTGTACTTATATGTATCTATGATGGAGAGTCCATAAGCTTACTATATCTGTAACTATGATGGAGAGTCATAAGCTTACTATATCTGTATCTATGATGGAGAGTCCATAAGCTTGCTATATCTGTATCTATGATGGAGAGTCCATAAGTGTACTATATCTGTATCTATGATGGAGTGTCCATAAGCTTACTATATCTGTATCTATGATGGAGAGTCCATAGTGTACTATATCTGTATCTATGATGGAGTGTCCATAAGCTTACTATATCTGTATCTATGATGGAGAGTCCATAAGTGTACTATATCTGTATCTATGATGGAGTGTCCATAAGCTTACTATATCTGTATCTATGATGGAGAGTCCATAAGTGTAATATATCTGTATCTATGATGGAGTGTCCATAAGCTTACTCTATCTGTATCTATGATGGAGAGTATAAGTGTACTATATCGTGTCTTGATGGGTGAGTCTATTAGTGTACTATATCTGTATCTATGATAGAGAGTGTGAGTGTACTATATCTGTATCTATGATGGAGAGTCCATTAGCGTCCTATATCTGTAACTATGATGGAGAGTCCATAAGCGTATTATAATCTGTATCTATGATGGGGAGTCCATAAGCTTACTATTCTGTATCTATGATGGAGAGTCCATAAGCTTACTATATCTGTATCTATGATGGAGAGTCCATAAGCGTACTATATCTGTATCTATGATGGAGAGTCTATAAGTGTACTATATCTGTATCTGTGATGGAGAGTATATAAGTGTACTATATTAGTATCTGTGATGGAGAGTATATAAATATACTATATCTGTATCTGTGATGGGAGTCTAAAAGTGTACTATATCTGTATCTGTGATGGAGAGTATATAAGTGTACTATATTAGTATCTGTGATGGAGTATATAAATATACTATATCTTATCTGTGATGGAGAGTCTAAAGATGTACTATATCTGTATCTGTGTTGAGAGTATTTGTATTTTACAATGGGAATGTAAACTGCTAATTAATGGTTATTTGAACCCACGTGCCAAAGGTTTCGAAATATGCTGCAACGCAGAAATGATAACTGTAAATTTGGGGGTTGGGGTGGAAATGCCTTTAAACAGTTTTCTGACTTAAAGTCGGGTATAATATATTTTAGTCTGCAAAGGAAATGTGTACTAAGTTTATTAGCCATTTACAAGTCTTCTTCCTGCTTTTATCTTTTACAGGAAATACCATTGTGATGTCATCATGTACATACATAAAGCGGTATTACCCACAAAATCCCTTATACACCTTTTAATAATTGGAAAAAAAAAAAAATACATTTTGGAGATTGAATTTATTTTTTAAAAAATATCCATGCATGGCTTTCCACACACGACATTGCTTGAATAACACAAGTAATGGATACTGCAGAAATTAAAGACTCGGATTGGCATGTAAAAGTGGTCAGAATACAGACAGGATTTCGATGATTCCTCCCAACAGAGACAACCTACCAGCTCCGCCCCTGACTGCACTTGCCCCACCCAATATCTGCCCTCTGGACACGCCTCTGAGATCCAGATCAGCTTGAGAGACCCCTTGAAATGGAACTGTCCTGCAAGAAAAGTGACACAGTAATAAAACAATAAACTGTCCTTTAAGGGTAACTGTGGCCTGCATACATCTATTATATATATATATAAAACTCAATGTATGTGTGTTTGTATATTCCAGATAAACTTCCAATAGCTGGGACAATTTTCATGAGACTTGATACACTTATGTATAAGGACAAGGGAAAAGCATAGGCTACTTTAAAACTTTTAAAATGCCTCCGTACCCCCTTTTCCTCCCACATTTTGTAAGTTTATTAACCTGCGTGCTGCCATCTAGTTGTGAATCGAGTGAATCAAGTTAATTCCAAATTTCACAGATTGTTCAGGGCAGTACAATGCTTTACTTATTTTGTTCTGTTGCTGTGATAGGAGGATAGAGCTGTCAATCACAAGGAGCAGCAGACCATGTATGTAACAATGTCTTGTGACCACACACTGTCACCTTCTCTCACTTGTGGTTTGCCCGGAGGATTATAGAACACATGGAAAGAAAGAAAAAAAAGTTATTTTCCACTATCGATGCCCTTCAAGTAAAACTGTGAATGGGATGGAGCTGCGGGTCCAGGTCTGTTGAATTTTGGATGCAAGTTTGGGTTGGATATTTAGAAAAACGGGCAACGCTGGGTACTCTGCTGGTTATTAAATATTATCTAGCTTCTCTGGATCTTAATTTATAGGCTTGTAAAGTTACACTCTGACAGTCAGGATTAACAAGGAAGTGTGTGACAGTCACATGATGTGCTGTGTAAAGCCCCACCCCCCAAAAAAACTATTTTTTTCTTGAGATTACCTATGTCCTAGAAAAAGCCCTGCAGCTTTAAAGCCCAGTCAGCTTCATAAGGCCTTACAGGGCTCTCCTGTAATAGTTCCGACAAGGTATCGCCCAATTATCCTTTAACGACCTGCAACCATTCTCTGTCCTATTGGTCCAATGTAAAATTATTCTCGTATGGTGATCGCCAGTTTATTGTACGGCGGGGATTTGTTGGTGTATGGGCCCAATAAGCCATGAAGCAATTGTGCTGGTGATGTGCTAAATAGAACACACACCCCTTTATACTGCTGTATCTTGGATAAATTACAATTGAATGAAGACCACACTTTAACACTGTAATGTGGATTACAAATTACATGTATATGGTAGCCCATGCACATATCCCTGCGTACACAATGTGACATTTCCCTAGTGCACATATCCTTGTGTACACAATCTGACATTCCCAGCCCTAGAGCACATATCCCTGTGTACACAATCGACATTTCCCTAGTGCACATATCCTTGTGTACACAAACTGACATTCCCCTAGTGCACTATCCTTGTGTACACAATCTGACAATCGTAACACATTGACATCCCTAGTCCACATATCCTTGTGTACACAATCTGACACAATCGTACACAATCTGACATTTCCCTAGTGCACATATCCTTGCGTACACAATCTGACATTCCCCTAGTGCACATATCCCTGTGTACACAATCCGACATTTCCCTAGTGCACATATTCCTGCGTACACAATCTGACATTCCCCTAGTCCACATTCCTCCTTGGTACATAATCTGGGCATTCCCCTAGTGTGCATATCCCTCGTACCAATCGGACATTCCCCTAGTGCGCATATCCCTGCGTACACAATCGGACATTCCCTAGCCATATCCCTGCGTACACATCTGACATCCCCTAGCGAGCATATCCCTGCGTACCACAATCTGACATTCCCCTGTGCGCATATCCTGCGTACAATAGGACATTCCCCTAGTGCGCATATCCCTGCGTACACAATCTGACATTCCCAGTGTGCGCATATCCCTGCGTACCAATCTGACATTCCCCTAGTGGGCCATATCCCTGCGTTACACAATCTGACATTCCCCTAGTGCGCATATCCCTGCGTACACAATCTGACATACCCCCTAGTGCGCATATCCCTGAGTACACAAACTGACATCCCTTATGCAGATCCCTGCGTACACAATCTGACATTCCCCTAGTGGCGCAATATCCCTGCGTACACAATCTGACATTCCCCTATGGGCATACCCTGCGTACACAATCTGACATTCCCCTAGTGCGCATATCCCTGCGTACAGAATCTGACATACCCTAGGGCGCTATCCCTGCGTACACAATCTGACATTCCCCTAGTGCACAATCCCTGAGTACCAATCTGAAATTCCCTAAGTGCACATATCCCTGAGTACACACAATCTGCATTCCCTAGTGCACATATCTGAGTTTTGCAGAGGCGGCGGCAACTCAGGCAGACTGACTGACAGTTTTTCAGAGCAGGAAATGCAGTGCTGGTATGCTGCTGCCATATCACAACACAAATGTAAATATCTTCAGAACTATGTAAAATAAATTGCAAAAATTCTCAGGAAGCAATTCCTATCAATTTACCTAAAGTTATTTTTGGACCACAGTTCCCCTTTAAAGAGCAACTTTTACTGCAGGTTGTTAGACAGTGTGTATGTGAGTGTTTTATATGTGAGTGAGACTGTATGTGAGTGTATTTATATGTGATGAGGAACAGCGTGAATTGAGTGTATTTGTGAGTGGTGAGTGTGTATGTGAGTGTATTTTGCATGGAGTGAAACTGGTGCCTGTCTGTTAGCCTGTGTGATGTCTTATCTGATAGTGTTTGCCTGTCTGTGTGAGTGTCTGTCTGTCTTACCTGTCTGTATGAGTGTCTGTCTCACTTTGCCTGTCTGTATAAGTGTCTTTCTGTCTGTGTCTGCCTGTCTGTCTTTGGGAGTGCCTTTCATGTGTGTGAGTGCCCGTCTCTGTGTGTGAATGCCTGCAGAGAGTGTGTGAGTGTCTGACTGTGAGAATGTGGATGAAAGGTGTGAGTGTCTGTCTAGAAAGAGTGGGTGTTTGTGGGATGGTGTGTGGGTGCCTGTATGAGCAGGGGCTGAAAAAAATGAAAAGTTTGCTTACAGTGTGCCCCAGTGGTCCCCTACAAAGGCATCAGTCCACCAGTGCACACAGGATTTCTTTTATGTGGCCATTACTCAGGCCCTGCTCATATGTCTATGTGGGCAGTGCAAGGCACATCATATTTAAAAGTCTGTGTGAGCTGGGCATGTTATATGTACCAATCTGTGTGTGCTGGGGATGAGGCCATCTTATATGTACCATTCTGTGTGGGCTGGGCATGAAGGCATTTTATATGTACCCAGTTTGTGGGCTGAACATAAACCCTACAGTCAGATGGCCACAGAAATTCTTCAATACTAAGCTATAGGTCCAGTTGATATAACTCAATAACAGACCTATCTAATAAAAATCCAAATGGTGAAAGTGCTCCTCTAGTGTTGGAATAATAAAGGCTGCTCAGTCCCCGTGCTAAAATATCTATATTTAATGAGAATGAATTATGAAATTGAAATGTCTTCTTCATTACCAGAGCAATATTACAGAGTTTTAAAACCTCTCACACACACACCTCCCTTCCAAAAGGCAGCCTTTCAAGACAAATTCAAAGTTTATACTTAAACTTTCCTCCAATGGTTAAAGGGTAACTGTATTGCTGTAATTCATAGGCTCCCTTTCTAACGGTCAATTTTTTTTAATGTCTTCCTGTTTCCCTGCATTAATGGGGCAATGTTATAGAGAGTTGCTATAGCTCTCTATTCCCCTAAGCAATGCACCAAGCCATAGCAACTGTCTATGCATTGCACATGGGGTTAACCATTCCAAATCTTTAGCTATTTGCTGACATTAAAGATTCCAAGATTTTAAAGAGCCAACATTGGTCTCTCCTGGGGCGGGGAGGGGAAGATCATCAGGTGATTTCACTCAACCCAGGTGGACTCTCCATCAATAGATTACAGATTAGTAAGCTTATGGACACTCCTCATAGAATACAGATATAGTACACTTAGGACCTCCATCATCGATACAATATAGTAAGCTTATGGCACTCCATCAGATACAGATATAGTACACTTAGACTCTCCATCATAGATACAGATATAGTAAGCTTATGGACACCTCCATCATAGATACAGATATAGTACACTTATGAGACTCTCCATCATAGATACAGATATAGCAAGCTTATGAGCCTCTCCATCATAGATACAGATATAGTAAGCTATGGACTCTCCATCATAGTTCCAGATATAGTAAGCTTATGGACTCTCCATCATAGATACAGATATATAACTTATGGACTCTCCATCTAGTACAGATATAGTAACGCGCTAATGGACTCACCATCATAGATACAGAATATAGTAGCTTATGGACTCTCCATCATAGTTACAGATATAGTACAGCTTATGGACTCTCCATCAAGTTACAGATATAGTAAGCTATGGACTCTCCATCATAGTACGATATAGTACACTTATGGACTCTCCATCATTACAGATAGTAAGCTTATGGACTCCATCATATTACATATATAGTAATCTTATGGACCTCCATCAATATACAGATATAGTCCCTTATGGACTCTCCATCATAGATACAGATATAGTAAGCTTATGGCACACTCATCATAGATACAGATTAGTAACACTTATGGACTCTCCATCATAGATACAGATATAGCACTTATGGACTCTCCATCATAGATACAGATATAGTAAGCTTATGGACTCTCCATCATAGTTACAGATATAGTAAGCTTATGGACTCTCCATCATAGATCAGATATAGTACACTTATGACTCTCATCATAGTTACAGATATAGTACGCGTATGGACTCACCATCATAGATACAGATATAGTAAGCTTAGGCCTCTCCATCATAGTTACGTAGTAACTTTCGGACCTCCATCATAGTTACAGATATAGTAAGCTTTGGCTCCCATCATAGATAGATGAGTACCTTATGGACTCTCTCATAGTTACAGAATAGTAAGCTTATGGACTCTCCATCATAGTTTACAGATATAGTAACTTATGGACTCTCCATCATAGATTCAGATATAGTACACTTATGACTCTCCATCATAGATAATCAGATATGTAAGCTTATGGCTCTCCTCCATCATAGATACAGATATAGTACACTTATAGACTCTCCTCATAGATCAGATATAGTACACTTATGGACTCTCCATCATAGATACAGATATAGTAAGCTTATGGACTCTCCATCATAGATACAGATATAGTACACTTATAGACTCCATCATAGATACATATAGTAAGCTTATGGATTCCCCCATCATAGATACAGATATAGTCCTTATGGACTCTCCATCATAGATACAGATATAGTACGCTTTGGACTCTCCATCATAGATACAGATATAGACACTTTGGACTCTCCTCATAGATACGATATAGTACACTTATGGACTCTCCATCATAGTTACAGATATAGTACGCTTATGGACTCTCCATCATAGATACAGATATAGTACACTTATGGACTCTCCATCATAGATACAGAGTATGTAAAGCTTATGGACTCTCCATCATAGTTACAGATATATACGCTTATGGACTCTCCATCATAGTTACAGATATAGTAAACTCATACTCTCTATCATAGATACAGATATAGTACACTAATAGACTCACCATCATAGACACGATATAGTACACTTATACTCTCCATCATAGATACGATATAGATACAATTCTCTCCATCATAGATACAGATATAGTACACTTATGGATTCTCCATCATAGATACAGATATAGACACTTATGGACTCTCCGGTATACAGATATAGTACACTTATGGACTCTCCATCATAAATACAGATATAGTACACTTATGGACTCTCCATCATGATACAGATATAGTAAACTTGTAGACATTCCTCATAGATACAGATATAGTACACTCATGGACTCTCCATCGTAAACACAAATATAGTACACTTACGGACTCTCCTCATCATAGATACAGATATAGTACACTCATACCTTCCATGATAGATACAGATATAGTACACTACAATTATGGACTCACGATCAAGATACAGATGTAGTACAGTTTTTACTCTCCTCATAGATACAGATATAGTACACTTATGGATTCTCTATCATACAGATATAGTACACTTATGGACTCTCCACATCATAGATACAGATATAGTAAACTTAGGATTCTCTATCATACAATATAGTACACTTATGGATTCTCCATCATGGATACAAATATAGTACACTTATGGACTCTCCTCGGTATACAGATATAGTACACTTATGGACTCTCCATCATAAATACAGATATAGTACACTTATGGACTCTCCATCGTAACACAAATATAGTACACTTAAGGACTCTCCATCATAGATACAGATATAGTACTACACTCATACATCTCCATGATAGATACAGATATAGTACACTACAATTATGGCTCACGATCATAGATACAGATATAGTACAGTTATGTACCTCCATCATAGATACAGATATAGTACACTTATGGATTCTCTATCATACAGATATAGTACACTTATGGATTCTCCATCATATATCAGATATGTACACTTATGGACTCTCCATCATAGATACGATATAGTACACTTATGGACTCACATCATACAGATATAGTACACTTATGGACTCTCCATCATAGATACAGATATAGTACACTTATAGACTCTCCATCATATGTACAGATATAGTACACTTATACTCTCCATCATGATACGATAGAGCAACAGTAGGACTCACTATCATAGATACAGATATAGTACACTTATGACTCCCATCATAGTACGATATAGTACACTATAGACTCTCCATCATAGATACAGATATAGTCAACTTACCGACTCTCCATTCATAGATATAGTAACACTTACCGACTCTCCTTCATAGATACAGATACAGTACACTTATGGACTCTCCATCATAGATATAGATATAGTACACTTACGGACTCTCCATCATAGATACAGATATAGTACACTTCAAACTCTCCATCATAGATACAGATATAGTACACTCAAACTCTCCATCATAGATACAGATATAGTACACTACGGACTCTCCATATAGATACAGATATATTACACATCATCTCTCCATCATAGATACGATATAGTCCACTTATGATTCTCATCATACGATATAGTACACTTATGGATCTCCATCATAGATACAGATATATTACACTTATGGACTCTCCATCATAATACAGATATAGTACCTTATGGACTCTCCATCATGATACAGATATAGTACACTTATGGACTCTCCATCATAGATACCGATATAGTAACTTATAGACTCTTCATCATAGATACAAGATATAGTACACTTATAGACTCTCCATCATAGATACAGAATAGTACACTTATAGACTCTCCATCATAGATACAGATATAGTACACTTATGACTCTCCATCATAGATACAGTATAGTACACTTAAGACTCTTCATCTAGATACAGATAAATACACTTATAGACTCTCCATCATAGATACAGATATAGTACACTTATAGACTCACCTCATTAACAGATATAGTACACTTATAGACTCTCCATCATAGATACGAGCTATGTTACACTTATGACTCTCCATCATAGATACAGATATAGTACACTTATGGACTCACCATCAATGATACAGATATAGTACACTTATAGACTCTCCATCATAGATACAGCTATGTTACACTTATAGACTCTCCATCATAGATCAGCTATGTTACACTTATAGACTCTCATCATGATAGATATAATACAGTTATGTACTCTCCATCATATATAACGATATAGTACAATCATGGACTACCTCCTAATCTCATTTGGCAAACTCTAGCACGTTTATTTAAATTTATATTTTAAATACTGGACTATCTATATATTTTTTCCCGTTGTATGACTTATTAATTTGGCTTGAAAAAGCCAAATTACTGTTCTTTCTATTTCTTCTTCTTCTTTTCTTCTTCTGTTTTTATTCTTCTGTCTTTTGGACCGTATCTCCTCCCTTTTTGAGCTATAATATGAAATTCGGTACAGACGTGCGGGCATATAGGAGAAGTGTGCTATGTCTAGCTAAGGAATCCGCGA
Source organism: Hymenochirus boettgeri (assembly GCA_019447015.1). Lineage (NCBI taxonomy): Eukaryota > Metazoa > Chordata > Amphibia > Anura > Pipidae > Hymenochirus > Hymenochirus boettgeri. The sequence continues at coordinate 213,410,695 of CM033475.1, read as the reverse complement.
AGCGTTAGGGTGTTATCGGTAATTTCCGGACATTTTTCCCATAGACTATCAAATGTGGATATTTCAAAACAGTTTTTTTCATGGTCATAAATACAAATGGTGATTCCCCCAACCCCCCACACGACCCAGGTAACCCCCCTACTGACCCTACCTTTCCATTCCCATGGAAGCCATATTCAAAGGGTAACTAAAGTAAAAAACCTAATTTAGTTTTACCCCAATAAAGATAGTTTTATGGTTATAAACACAAAAAAGACATACCCCCTCAACCAGACCAAGGTACACACACCCTACTATCTACTTATCCATTACTGTGGCAGCCATACTTAAAGGGTAACTAAAGTCAAAAAAGCAAATTTTGATCAATAATCAAAAAACTTTTGTTTTTAACCCCTAACGTGATACAGGTATACACGCTACTGACCTACCCTCCATTACTGTTGCAGCCATACTTAAGGGTAACTAAATTCAAAAAAGCTAATTTTGACCAATCATCAAAAAGTTTTTTTTTACCTCTCAACCCGACACGGGTACACACACCTACTGGATCTACTTATCCATTACTATGGCAGCCATACATAAGGGTAACTAAAGTTAAAAAAACTCATTTTAACCAATCATCAAAAAGTTAGTATTTTATCCCCACCTGATATGAACACACACACACCCCAACTGACCTACCTTTAATGCATGTACATATTTAAAACGGTAAGTAAAAAACAACAAGTCCTCTTCATTGACATTATTGAGTTTTAAAATCTGCAGCACAAACACACAAATTCCCTTCCAAAATGCAGTCTTTCAAGCCAAATTCAAAGTTTGTACTTAAAAACTCCCTTTCTAGTTGCATTTTGTTACTGTACAGCGGGCGCTTTAAAAAATAAACTATACATATATACAAAAGTAGTTGGTAAAAATTGCATGGTCTATGCTTCCTATTTACCACCCCCTTTAACATACCCCCTTGAATGTCTCTTTAGAATTACAACTGGTCAGATATTCAACAAGTTAAAAGTCATTGCGTATTAATATTAGAGTCTGCAGCTTGATACAGATACAGCACAACTAGAGAACCTCATACAAGATAGTATGCTTACGGACTCTCCATCATAGATACGATATAGTACACTTATGGACTCTCCATCATAGATCAGATATAGTCACTTATGGACTCTCCATCATAGGTACAGATATAGTACACTTATGACTCTCCATCATAGATACAGATATAGTACAATTATGTACTCTCCATCATAGATACAAATATAGTACATTTATTGATTCTCCATCATACAGATATAGTACACTTATGGATTTTCCATCATAGACACAGATATTACATTATGGACTCTCCGTCTACAGATTAGTACACTTATGGACTCACCATTATAGATACAGATAGAGTACAATTATGGACTCACGATCATAGACACAGATATAATACAGTTATATCCTCTCCATCATAGATGCAGATATAGTACACTTATGGACTCTCTATCATACAGATATAGTACACTAATGGATTCTCCATCATACAGATATAGAACACTTATGGACTCTCTATCATACAGATATAGTACACTAATGGATTCTCCATCATACAGATATAGTACACTTATGGACTCTCTATCATACAGATATAGTACACTAATGGATTCTCCATCTACAGATATAGTCACCTTATGGACTCTCTATCATACAGATATAGTACACTAATGGATTCTCCATCATACAGATATAGTACACTTTGGATTCTCCATCATAGATACAGATATAGTACACTTATTGCCGCTCAGCCAATCACAGACGCGACTGCCGGTCCCGCCCCTCTGCTTGCATTCTCGCAAGCAGAGGGCCGGCAGTGCGCGGAGGAACGAGGGGAGGTAAGTAAGTGTTTGGGGGGCTTTCTGAAAAAAAATTTATGCGCTGGGGCTGGGGGACATGGGGGAACAGCATATTAAAAATTAGTTTTACGGGTGGACATACCCTTTAAAGGAATAGTTCACACAAAAGTGAACTATTCCTTTAAAGCAGCGGTATTGCACGCTATAGTAACTAAACCAGGAACAGTCGGCAGTTTATCAATGGAGCCGCGGTGGATTGTGCGCGAGGTAATTAAACTAACCTTTGGTCCTGGATCCTGGTGAAGTGATTGAAGAACGGAAGGTAAGGAATAGGTCCTTTACCTCCCGGTCTTCAATCACTGCTTTAAAGGAATAGTTCACTTTTTGTGTGAACTATTCTTTAATGTAAGCTAGCTCCCCTTTGTACAATCCCAACGCTGCATTTAGTTTTTTTAAAAATCTAATCTGATTCATACTTACAGCCTTCACTCCCGCGGCATCTCCATTGCTGGCAGCCGTGTCTGTGATTGGTTGCCTCTAAGCCATCACAGACACGGCTGCAGTCTGGCCCCTTTTTGCAACTTCCTACAAACAGAGAGCCGCGAGGAGCATGCCGCGGAGTGAAGGCCTTTAGTATGATTCAGATTTGATTTTAAAAAACAAATACAGTGTTGTGTCTGGGCAGGGGGGGGGGTACCTTATATTAAATTTCAATTTTTGAGTGGACATTCCGTTTAAAACTGACAGGGTTTGTAACAAAATGTAATAGTTGAGGTTTGTACCGTGTTAGCCATAGTAAGAGAATAAAAGTAGAGTTGTGATACCTTTATTGGCAAGACAACAAAAATGCAAGCTTTTGGGTAACATCCAACCTGAGAATGGGCTTAGAACGCTTGCTATTTTGGTTGTCTAGTTCGCAAATAAAAGGTATCACACTTTTTTCTCTACCAAATGTTTTAATTGTATGTTACAGATTAAATCATTCTGGGTTTCTCTATTTACTGGCAAAACAGAGGAAAGGGGGAGGGGGTTGGAGGCAGGATAGTTAATACTGAGTGACTTTTTATAAGGATATATTTTACTGCAACTTCCATTTAAATACAGAGCCTTATGTATTATATAAGGGATAATATGCTACCTACAGTAAAATATAAGGCTATATAGGCTATTATACCGAGTTCCATGCTTTTATACAGGGCATGGAACTCGAGGTGAAGTTAATCCGTATATTACACTGTAGTTAGCGTATATTTCATATAATGATAAGGCCAGACAAAAAAATGAATTATCTAATTAAAGGTACAGAGACTTCTGGATAATTTCCATGAGAGCCCTCATGTTCAATGACAGATGCGTCCCTAGCATGCTAATCTTGTGTGAAACGCGTTCGCGTTACACATGGAGCCTCTCTGTGTCCCTGCCTTAGTCTCCCTCACTGGACCCCCCTGGTGACGCTCGACCAGTTTGATACTGTCTGTTCTGACTGTTGTGGGAGGTTGCCTTGCTCTCTAATATGAGTGGGGACTATTGTTCTTTTGCACATATGTTTTTAAATGTTTTTAAAAAGTCTGTGTCCGGTGCTATACCCCAAAGCATTTATAGCTACTTAAAGGGTATGTATATAAAATTTTGTATATATACACGTGGCTCAGTGGTTAGCACTGATACCTTGCAGTGCGTAAGTCCCAGTTCGATTCCACCCTTGGACACATCTGCAAGGAGTTTGTATGTTTCTCCCTGTGCTTGTGTGGGTTTCCTCTGGGCACTCCCGGTTACCCCCACAATCATAAAGACATACTGATAGTTTGTATGTGCCAATAAATGTGCTTAGATTGTAAGCTCTTCAGGGCACGGCCTGATGTGAATGTATACATGTAATTGTAAGCGCTGCGGATGTTTGCGCTATATAATCCACAATAATAATAAAAATATATGGTGTGTGCTGCATTCTCTCTCTAGTCCACACCCCCTCTAAGCCACATTTAAAATATCCTTCCTGGTAGCACTGCCAGTCATGGCCATGTTAAGCCTTGTACACACGTGCGATTACGGCTCCCGACCTGCGTTGCATGATGTTTCAGCCATAATCGCGCCCGTGTATGGGCCGATTATCATTCGGATCGCCGCCTGGTCGGTCAGGCAAAGATTCCCGACCAAACGTCATTTTGGGCGATAAAGGGCCCATACATGGGCCGATTATCTGTCGAATGAACGCTCGGATCGGGAGGTCGGGAGCTGCGATCACACCTGTGTACGAACCCTTTGTAACATCACCCCAACACTTATGCTGCTTACCATTGTGACCTCTTTTGTGGTTGCTTGAGCCCCAAATGTCATTGTGCTTACAGAGGAAGATACTTGCTTGATGGGTGGCTGGAAAGGTGACTATCACGTCTCAGGATTTGGGGGGAGTCCTTAACATAATAGGATGGATATTCCTTTAAACACTGCACCTGGTTATATTGCCAACAGGAACCTGCACATGGACACAAATGATAAACCGGTACCACTATTTGTAGTTTGTAAAGAGATACAATACAGTAATTGTGTGAATCTGTGCCCTGCTATTCTCTGGTTAAAATACGATAATAAATGGACCTGTAGAGATTTAGTTACTTACATTGTCTCCTTTGCTTGCAATTTTGTGGCAGGGCCTGTTCCTTCATTGGGGACACCTAAGAGACAAGATTGAGCACACTACTATACTCATATTCACTATAACAATTCCTCTATCAAAACACCTGTTTACTGTAACGTGCAGATAACTAAATAAGAACAGAGACTAATACTGCAACCAATAGACCCTTAAAATACTTGAGAGTACTATGAGGTTCGATATTGGCCACAGTAAGAGAACTTTAAAAGGGCAAGTCCACCCTAAAATGAAAACTTATATACGTAATCACCCCCCCAAAACCCTAAGTAATAGTTTGAAATGTGAAATATTAAGTCTCACTGAAATCCTACACAATGTCCTGTTTCCCCTGTTTCTGCTTCCTGGTTCTTCCGTTAGTAACTGTCAGTTATGGATTTGACAATTGACGTCACAGCCAATGACTGAATGCTAATCCCCTAGCTGCCTCATCTGAGCATGCTCAGCTCAGAACCAGGTCACTAAAATGCTTAGTTTCCACAAGGCATCCAGAAGCATATTAGGCATACGTAACGATTCCAGAGGACAATATAGGATTTATCAAACATATTTTGAAAGGCGATTCTTTCTAAGATGTTGTCCTTTAAGGGCAACAATACTGTGAAGATTAATCTTGCTGCATTGGGTAGGTGTTGTTGCATTAGACTGAAAACACTTTTTTTTCCTACCTTCCTTGATGCTAAATTTTATGCCGTTTAATAGGAGGCGTAAGCCGGCGCAGTTACCTTTTAGAGATCCCGCGGAGTCAAAATCTTGCACAGGGATTTTTGTACTGTGGGAACTTGGGCAGTAAGTTATTGCATCACCTCCTCAGTGTTTAAATGGTTGAACCTTGGAACATATTTCAATATTAAAAAGGGGAAAATGGTTATAGTGGGGTTGTGGAGCACTGACTACTAGACTATGTTAAAAAAGGTGTTATTCCCACTGTGATAATACAGAGGGTTCTACTGATCTCTAATGTAAACATATGTGTATTTATAATATACTTCTTAGTTCCGTGTAAGTTATCTTATGGTTAATAATAATATTCACACAAGGCGATAATCAAATAAAAATTTATTGTTGGAGTAGTTACAAATTATGCAAAGTAAAAAGCCAGTAAAGTTATTAAGCACCTTCAAATAATAAATATTACCGTATATACTCGAGTAAAAACCGAGTTTTTCAGGCTGAAAAATCAGCCTGAAAACTCGGACTCGGTTTATACTTGAGTCAACCACTTACCTGGGCATTCCGGCAGCCGCGCGTCCTTTTCTCGCACTGGCGCGCCGGCCTGACGTCACTGCCCGGCGCCAGCCCGGCGCCGGGCAGTGACGTCCCCGCGCGCCGGTACAGGAATGGGCGCGCGGCGCGGAATGCTGATACCGTCCTGCTGGGATGGATGGAGGAAGATAGAAGAAGAAGAGTTCGTCCACAGGAGAAAGTCCAGGAGAAGAGTCCAGGAGAAGAGCTCCACAGGGAGAAGAGTCCACAGGGAGAAGAGTCCACAGGAGAAGAGAAAGTCCACAGAGTCCACAGGGAGAAGAGTCCACAGGGAGAAGACCCACAGGTACAAACTGAACTGAGGGGGAGGGGGGCATTGAAGATGTTTGGAAACTACAACTCCCAGCATGCTTTATTAGCTGGGTTGTAGTTTCCAAACATCTTGAATGCCAAGTGGGGTGGCATTCAAGATGTTTGGAAACTACACTCCCAGCTAATAAGCATGCTGGGAGTTGTAGTTTCCAAACATCTTGAATGCCACCCTCACTTGGCATTCAAGATGTTTGGAAACTACAACTCCCAGCATGCTTTATTAGCTGGGAGTTGTAGTTTCCAAACATCTTGAGTGCCAAGTTTCCTACCCTCGGTTTATACTCGGGTCAATAACTTTATTAGGATTTTTAGTTGAAATTGGGTACCTCGGTTATATCTCGGGTCTTTTATACTCAGTATATACGGTACTTTAAGCATAATTAGTCTATTATGGTGTATATGTGTGGTGTAATATGTGTGTGTGTGTAGTGTAAAGTGTATGTGTATGTCTGCTTACCTCCTCCTCCTACCCCCTCCTACTAACTTCCTACTAAAGTGTGGTGAATCCTGACAAGATATACATCTCTGGTGGCTTAAGTTACACTCTAAAAGTTCCATGAATGGTCACAACTTATGTTCTGTCTTTGACTCATTTCCAAAAAACTTCTACAACTTTGTGTAAGCAAGCCTTGGTGGTACCTTCACGATACTGTAACCCTTTATATCTGATCCATCACCCACAGTCCCAACTAGAATAAGGGAAAAAGCCTTAGGAAGGGGTATTATATATAATGGGTAATGCACCCCTTACAGTGTATTATATAAGGATAATACACCACCTACAATGATATAAGGATATTACGCCACCAGGAGTTCCATGACCATATAAAGCATGAGGCCGTAGGCCTACTGCTCTATTTTATTATATAAACAACTATTTGTCATTTTGGAGGGGAAGCCTAAAGGTGGCCATACACATGCGATTTCCACAGCATATCTGCCGACAGTTCACATTGGATCTCTGCCGGAACACATGCTGTGGACCCCGCACACACACCCCTGTGCCGTTTCTTGCATATGCCACGAGTTCGGGAACTACCAGCACCTCAAAAGGTATAAAGTTCTTAAATTTCCTATATGAGCATTTTCTTTCACAGATATGTAGAAGTTCCTACTAGAAAGAATGCGTTGTTGGATCTGGTGATATCTTTAACCCTGAGCTCATTTTGGAGATGAAGGTAATGGAAGCTTAGGGAAAGTGACCATGATATAGTTCATTTAATATGGGAATAGGACCATGATTAGTGTCATTTATATAGGGATAGTGACCATGTATAGGTCATTTAATATAGGGAATAGTGACCATGATATAGTGTCATTTAATTAGGGAATAGTGACCATGATATAGTGTCATTTAATATAGGGATAGTGCACCATGATATAGTGTCTTTAATATAGGGAATAGTGACCATGATATAGTGTCATTTAATATAGGGAATAGTGACCATGAATATGTGGTCATTTTAATATAGGTTGCAAAAAACTAAAGTGCACTGGGTTAACAAAAACTTTTAACTTTAGGAAAGCTATTTTATGTCGTTAAGGAATCGCTCCTGCTCATAGACTGGGGGGAACTGTTTCTAGGTCCTGAGCAGATGTGGACCACTTTTAAAGGGATATTAAACTATTACATTTCTAAATTTTGTACTTTGTAGGGAACAAGTGCAAAAAAATTAGGTCCACTGCGGCCTGGCTTAATGCTCAGGTAAAAAGGCTTTTAACATTTTGAAATCAAAGAGATAGACAGTCTTACAGGGAGTAAAGCTATAATAGTGAGTGCAAGAAGCAATAAAACTAGCTAAAATAAAAATAAAATACGGATTGCCGAGCAAAGAAGTCCAACCCCAAAATGTTTTTAAGTACTGAGAATGTGGGAACATTAACACAATGGGGCTGAGATGGCTGTAGAGATGCCAAAATGGCTAATCCGCTAACAACCGTTTTTTTACGTCGGTTTTCACTATAGAGAATCATAGTCCTTATAGCAGGATTGTAATAATATGCAGGGAGAAATGAGGATAGTACACATTGGCTACGGAGGATATGGTACGGAAACAATTTATATCAATAAAGCCCCAGGACCAGATGGATTGCAAACCCCCGGATTTTAAAGAGCTTAGTTCAGTTCTATTTAGACCACTGTTTCTCATCTTTTCAGATTCGCTTTGGTCTGGGGATGTGCTGCTGGATTGGAAAAAGCCAATGTAATACCAATATTACAAAAGGTATCGTTCACAGTCTGGTACTATAGATCTGTAAGCCTAACATCGTGGTAGGGAAGGTGCTGGAAACTTTGTTACAGGATCATATCCTTGACTTTGTCTCCAGAAACTGATCTTAGTAGTAGTAGTCACTGGATTTATGAGAAATAGATCATACCAGACAATTTAATTGTTTTTTATGAAGAAGATTTTAGATTCAGGCACAGCAGTGGATGGGGTATACTTCGATTTTGCGAAAGCTTTTGATTCTGTGCCACATAAGCGCTAATGTAAAAACTGAGGACTGTTGGCCTACAAGAAAACATTTGTTTATGGATAGAGAACTGGTTATTGGTAAATGGGGCTACATCTATGTTGGCTCAGTTCTAGCGGAGTGCCTCAGGGTTTTGACTGGGCCACTTCTGTTTAATCTGTTTATAATAAATTAGAGGGGGGGCATTGAGAGCAAGGTCTCTGTGTTTGCTGATGACACTAAACTATGCGAGCTTGGAAACTTCAAATGATGTGCAAGTGCAGCAGCAGACCTAGATAGATTATCAAAATGGGCAGCAGAATGCAATAATTCAATGTTGATAAGGTAAGGTGATGCATTTGGATTTAATAATCCTGTGCCACCTACACCATAATAACTCTGTGTTAAGTGCATCTGTAATGGAAAAAGATTTGGGGGTTCTGGTAGATAACAGACCTTAGCTTAGCAAAACTGCCAGACAGCCCGGCTAGAGCTAGCAAGATATTGTCTTGTATAAGAGAGTCCCAGTGCCTTGTAAAGTCCCTCTTCAAGCACTGGTAAGGCCACATTTGGAATATGCGGTGCAGTTTTGGAATCCCATATACAAAAGGGACATCTTGAAATGGAAGCAGTTCAGAGAAGGGCAACTAAATTAATAAGGAAATGGAGGGGCTTGATATGCAGCAGATTAACAAGTTAGGGCTGTTTACATTGGAGAAGCAACGTTTGCGTGGGGACATGATAACCTTATACAAATATATTAATGGCCATACAGTGAACTCTCTGGTGCATTGTTCACTAATAGGTCATAACAGAGGACTCATGGACATCCTTTAAGGTTGGAAGAAAGAAGTTTTCATCTCAGGTATGAAAGGTTTCTTTCAGTGAGAACGGTGAAACTGTGGAACTGTCTTCCGCAATGTGGTTGATAAAGTTCACTGAATAGCTTTAAATATGGCCTGGATAAGTTTCTAAAACTAAAAATATTGAGAATTACTGGTATTAATGCATATAGACCGGTTGATCCAGGGATACTTTCTGATTGCCGTTTGGAGTCAGGAAGGAATCCCCCCTCCTTTTTAGCTGGGTTTTTGCTCCTTCTCTGGATCAACTTTAGAGGGTTGGGTTTAAAAAAAAATAAATTAAATAGGTTGGACTTGATGGACGCATGTCTTTATTCAAACTCAATTACTATGTTCTATGTAATCCTGCTGGTGGTCTTGATTATGATAATCTATAACCATCCATTTTTTTAATATCGGACCTTAGGAATGCTGAGAGGTGAGTATTCTAAGGTAAGTATTGCAGATAGTTAAGTGCCATTTACCAATTTCTTTCATGACATTATTAAAGGGTAAGTGGACAACTCCCCTAAACTTTTACTGATTCCTATATATTTATTGATGTGGTATAATGTGACTCTTGCACATCATATTGATCACATCATGTAGATGATATATAATGTTTGTGGCAATACACTGCTGAATATGCGAGTTTGCTGTATGATCCCGTAGCAGTAAATGTACATATACGTGTATCCGCCAGGCGGATCTGTCAACGAACTGACATTAGGCAGAAGAATCGCCAAAACACATTTGATGCTGCAAAGTAGAGCACCGATCGAGGAAACCTGAAAGTATGTACTCAAGATGATGCATGAAATTTCTCCACCGGTCAGATGAACTTTATCATGCATTCTATAGAACATGCACCACGTGGGTTTCATCATTGTACCCATCAGAAAAATAAACCTGTTACCTTTAGTGAAAGAGGCACCTAGGACACAATTAGCAAGAAAAAAGTATCACTCTAGCACACTGTATGGGCAATTTGCCAAGATTGTGTAGGTGCAATCCCCTAAAAAATGTTTCGGAGGACTAGCCCCTCCTCAGGTACCTGGGAAGGGGGCTAGTCCTCCCGAAACGTTGTTTATGTTCTTTGCACAATAAAGGTGTGTATTATTGCAAGTAGTGTGCTCCCCTCATCTTCTTTGTTTGCACAATTAGCAAGAACAGACTCAGGCTAAGACCAATTAACTCACCTGTTTGAATCTTGAGTCCTATATGCTTACACTTTGTGTATAAATGACTCCAAGTATGATACAGATGACAACAGCAATCGGCACTAGGACAGCTACCAGTAATTTCCAATTGTCTGGTTGTGGGGTGGGTGGATGGTTGGTGGATTTGTTGTTTCGCTGTCAAAACATTAACACAACAGACATTACTTTGTGCAAAACAACAGATATAGTATTATATGATAAATTATTATGATGAATGACGCCCCATGACTGAGTGGCAATGGATATACAACATAGCCCAGGCCCGCAGCCCTTCGGCAGAATTGGAGTGAAATTCTATGTCTGTATACGTAATATGTCCAATTTGTAGTTCCCTATTATTTACTTTTTCTAATTATTTACTGCTCTGACGTATTAGACTAAGCGTTACCCTAGAAGTATCTAAAGGTGCCCAAACACTACTCTTACTGGCCAAATTTCCATCAGCGTTCTGGGCCAATTACTTAACAGCAAATTACAGGTGTAACATAGATTGTAAACCATTAAATGGCAGGGAATGTCATAGGTAAGAACCACTGGAATGTTACAGAGATTTGCCGTTAGTCGGATCGCACCTTGAATCTGCTATACTTCTAACTAATGAAACCTGCAATAAATATTCTAAATTACTCATCATTTAATTAGACAGGATTTGCAAATTGACTGTTTTTTGCTTGTTTAAGAGCTAGGCCCCACTACGCTTTTCTCCAACGCTTATGATATTTTTTGTGATTTTGCGTGACAATGTAGAGCAGTGTGTGTAAATAGGGTGACCCGCATTCCATGCACTGCTTTGCGATTAAGTTTTTTTTGGCAAATCACAAGCGCCCGTACCCACACGTGAAACACGGGCGATTTTCCTGCTCGTTGCATCCGGTGTAGTGTGGCCTTAGCCTACCTGATCATGAACTATAAGTGGAGAGAGATTATTTTTGCTATAAGATCATAATCCAGAAAAACTAATCCCAGGGCAGGTCTTATGCAAAACACATTATTTCTCTCCACAGTATTCAGTCTACAATACAAAAGAATCCTGTTAGCTTGTGGCCACCGGCCTTAAGATGGGAAGAAAGCAATGGCGGCATAGGACACATGACAATAATATCTTGAATGCAGTAAATATATTTATATATATATATATACATACTAGCAAAAGTGTGCCCGTTGGTGCACAATGAAATTATGTGTGTGTATGTTTTTCTATGAGGTTATAGAATCTTTACACAGGTATATTTTAAACTGTTACTCAGACAGTCACCAGCTTCCAGAGGAAGGAAATAGGATATCCTGCAGGTCTGAGTAGACCCAGCAATCCTGTCACCTTGTGTGGTTGAATCTAAACATGCTAGGTTAATACTTATTAGTATTCACCACGGCAAGTGGTGATGGTACCATCATATATTATACAGAAGGTACTCACAGCATCATGCTCTAATGATCTAACGTATAAACAACATTCTCATCTTCCCAGTTTACCTAAAGAAATGGATTTATCCTTTATATACTCTTTTATACAGATCTAATGAAAAAAAAATGATTTTTATTTCAGTATTACAGTAAATCCTTGGTATACCTGTCTGGCTTTAACAATAAGCAAAAGGCTAAGGACTTGCAAGCGAGCACCTTCATCCCAACAATTAATAGTGGCTGCAATTCAAATTGTTCTAGCCAATCAGTCCACTCCCTAGTTACCCATCAAATGGATCAGGTTTAAAGATAGTTTGCAATTGGGCCTGGTAGAGCTACTAGGTCTAATTGGGCAATTCATCTGCAGGTACAAGGACAGGGATTTAAATCAATACTACAGTAGCATCTCCATAGCTTCATACAGAGAAAAAATATACAGAGAAAACGGGAGAATAAATGGTATTACCAGCTCCGCTGCCACCATTCGTACCAGATTACTGCTTATGGAGGATTATGGGTAGCATGTGCACACCGTGGGTTACTCTGGTGGTCTGGCTCAAGCAGAGAATGCACATAAACAGGTTCCCCACATAACATGTGCAGTAAGCAGAGGTGTCCTGTCTATGGTGCACCACTTTGAATATTGACCAGGCCTGTATATTGTGTGTCCTTGTAAGTTGGTGTACACCTATCTGTTGCCTCAGAGTTTGTATCCAATAAGGTAAATTGTCTGTCCAATAATCTGTCCTCCAACAGGTGGTAACAGGATCTTATACACAGATCTTGTGTTGCAGTGAGTCAATATCTCTCCAAAGCACACACCACAATCTACTTTCACTTTTCCTCTCTCCTAGCCTAGAGAGCAGGAATGTCTTGTCTTTTATCACTCCTGACACCACCTGCAGGCTGGAGGTGGTATATAAGGAGCCTTGGTGTATGTGTCCATTATAATACACATCACATCCTTGTAACAGACAAACATTTTTTGGATTACACTTCCTTTCACATGGGTGTGGTTTAACCTTTATTTTTGACCATACCATGTTGAAAATGGGATCTCAGCTCTGTAAGTAAGTTTATGTATTTTGTGTTGTACTAATATAGTCTGTGCTATACTTTACTTACTGATGGTTATTTAAATGGCATAGTGAAATAGTACCACACATCTTCCTTATGTTAATATTACCCCCCACCACATTGGTAGCTCCTAAAAACTCCTATGGAGATATAATATATTTATATAAAATAAGGGATATTAAATTTATGGCAAAATGCACCCAGCGCAGCACTTTCCGTACATTTTTTAGTTCAGTAATTTTGACCATACGATTACGTAGAATATTAGTCCAGAAGCAGTTCCCGGTCCCAGCTCTTAACTACACAGAATGTACCTGCCGCCTGATTAACTTAATTCGGAGGATAAATGTAATCTCTCCAGAGACTCTCTCCAATGTCCAGGGTTTCTCTGCACCGTCTATCTTTCTCTATCTTCACTCTACAGAAATCCTCTCTAACTACAAAAAAAAATTGTCCTCCCCATTGTAAAAATGCATGCAATAAAATATATTGTCAGAACCACAGGAAATCCGCTACCAGAAATGAAAAGGGTGAACATTAGTTTGTTGCACGCTGTCTGTCTGAGCTTGAAATGTGTATTCCCCTCGTGCTCTTTTTAAAGCTTGTTATTAGCAGAGGCCATTGCTTGCCCTGGCTTCAGGGAAATATTTTCCTCCTTTAGTCTGCGGTGGGTTTGCACTTGGATTAAACTTAAAATTTGATCATCAGCATTTGGGTTTAACCCTCTGTACCAGGCATAACTTCGTAAGTTACCCATTCCATCTACATTCAGAAGAACAGGTTGTTCGAGACCTGGAGTGGAGGAACTAAAGTAATATTGATTCCTTTGGCCAAGCCCATCCAAAAAATGCAGAAGCTGAAAATAAAATAAGAATTAGTCAAGGGGTTTAGGTCCTCACTCTAGTACTCATGTTTTAAACACTACAGGGCATTGTATTATTTCGTTTGAAGTGGCTCCAAAGGTTCGTACACACGTGCAAACTTGGGTGCCAATCTGTGGTGTGTATGAATGTCAGTTTCCGCATGAAACGGCTGTTTGAGGATCTGCCCGGCGGGTCGGGCAACCACCCCCAACCGATTGCACATTTTGGTCGAAAGGGAGCCCATACACAGCACGATTTTCTGTCGTTCATACCACCCGCACCGCGATCGCACATGTGTACAAACCTTAAGTTAATTCATAGCCCTTTGTATTGCCAGTGAGGCTGATGTCACGTAGACATTTTAGTGTCCGTCACTCAGCAGGGAAACTAATGTAAATACAAACCAGTTCCTCCTGGGTTGGTAGGCACAACCCTGCACATTGAAATTAGAAGCTCAGCCTGAAAATAACTAAAGATGGCCATACACTAATAAGATATTAGATAAATAAGACATTCGTCTATAGACAAAGGATTAAACAATCTAATATCTTGAGCGCCGGCGGTGTAATGACATGTCCAATCGAACGTTCATCCACTTTGCTTGATGACTGCTCCTAAACCATGAAGATAGGTAGAGATTTGCTGTGTTACAAAACTAATGCCACACCAGCAGGGTAACATCAGGTGTCTAGAATCCCCCCTTTCTGCTGGATTATATATCCTGCAGTAGACTTAACATGAGAGGGGCCTTTAAAAGCGGGTGTTGCCCCGAACATCAGTGCACTGAGCTCACCACTGCTACTATGACCCTTTCGGAATCTCTCCCTTGGGAATCCTGCAACCTAGTCCTCCAGGTGTTTGAATTCTACAATCCAGCATCCATGGCTGCAAAGTACTTGCAGAGGATTGCAGAGAGTTGTAGTTTCAAAACATGTGGATGCCTACTGGTTGCCTATGTTGATGCAGATAATGATAAGTCAGTAAAACGAAAGCAGGTATACTGCCATTCTGGTCGAAATGGATTAAAACCAAGAACAACAAATGGATGTTAGATATCGCAATTAAACTCTTTTTTCAGATGAGTGTCTTTAAGAACATTTTCCAGATGTTTGCAACATGTTACGTTTCGTTAGTGTGGACAACTGGGAGACTACTTAGAAATGCCCTGAAACACACCCTGCCTTTGTCTAAATTAGGCTTGGGGCAGTTGTTTTACACTGATTTTGGTCACCGCAGCACAAACGCTAAACATCTGTTTCTGCAAAGAAACTTCTTAAAACTGACTGTGGTTGTTTCACCGGGTCACAAATTTCTGTACGCTAGTATGAATTTTTTAATTGCATCTGTATTTGGTGACTGCAATCAAAATACGATACCGCACAGTATTTTACGGCTGCGCTGAAATTGCACAATGGGATACATGTTTAGCACATGGATTACCATTGGTACTTTGTATTTGGGGACGTCAATCCTACTCTTACCTGTACCGATATAGAATTAAAGCAATTTATCTAATGCATGTTGGAGACTGGTCGAGGTTTTTCCGTTTTAATTGACTCAAAAAAGTGCCAAACAGAAATGATTATTTTTAATGTAAATGTTATTTAAAGGGAAGCTGCATATATTTATATGATTATATATAGTGTCTTTGCCACAGTGAATAAATTCTATTTGAACTTTCTAAAATCCTGCGTGTGCTCCGACTCTTCAGTATGATTATATTAGTAGAATATATTTTCTTTAAACTAATGCAAAAAAAATCTGTTTGTATTCAATTAGATCAACTGGACTTGAAGTTTAGTTCTGAAGACGTTTTCACATAGTCATCCGACTGGCTTTCTCAATTCAGAATGACTGTACAAGAATCTTGGCAATTATGTACCCTGGAAAATCCAATTAGCATATCAACAGCCGGGTGTTAAGGGTGTGATTGATAGTGCTAAGAGGTGTTATAGGAACGCCCAGAGTAAGGTGTTAAAACAGCATTGTACATGGCAGACAGTTGGTGTCAACCCCCCCACCTCTTTTAGGCTTGGTTTCTTTATTTTCACATAAATGGCCTCCTTGACACCTCTCTTGAACCCGTCATCTTCTTGAGGCTTTTGTGGCTGCTGTAATATCCACCACAGGGATAGTTTATGTGATGATGGCAGAATTCAAGCCCTTAGCAAGGACCTTCTCACCCTTCCTCCTTGTTGATGAGTCACACTTCCCTCCTTTGTATCCAAGGTATTTGTTCTCCTTGGGGGGTGTTCTGGGATACAGAATAGAGAACTTGTTCTGTTGCCTTTGTGTTTGCCCTTAAGTGCTGAGGAAGCTGTGCTTGTTTGGTGAACCCATCACTCTTTACCAGATGGCCACAGGTAGCTGTGAGGCAGGTTCTGTTCTAGTTGACATCAAATTTACAAGGGAAGAGGTACAAAACAACAAAAGAGCTTTCTTGGACTGCTTGTAGAAGTCAGGGAGAATGGTAACTGAAGTAGAGGTTTACAGAAAACCAACACAAACAGATCAGTAATTTGATGTTTGACTCCCACCACCCTTTAGATCACAAGCTGGTGTCATCAGAACCCTGCAACACAGAGCTGAGAACATCCCCACTAGCACAGAGGCGAAGGCTAAAGAAATGAACATCTCTGAGGACCCTTAAACTTGTGATATCCAGACTGGGCCTTTGTCAAAATAGAAAAAGAAAGAACACGAATACCAACAGTGAAGGGGAAAAGCAAGACAGAGAAAGAACATGGTCATCCCATATGTTACAGGGGTCTCCAGAAATTAGAAAGAATTTTCAAAAAACACTGTATCCCGTCTGCTTTAAACCGAACAACACACTGAGGCAAGCAATTGGTACATCCGAAAGACCCAATACCGAACACAAGAAAAGTGAACTCACATACGCATTGCATGCAGTGCGAATGATCTGATTTGTATGTGGGGGAGACACAACATCACTGCATCAACGTATGGCCCAGCACAGAAGAGCCAATTCTCAGATCAGGGCTCACCGGTACCTGCATCTTAAGGAAAAGTGCACTGTAAAATCAAGTTATGTTCATTTGGAAGCTGCAGCTTTAAAATACCGTTGCCTATTTTTTTTTTACTATGCACCTCCAGAGCCTAGCTTTGTGCCTTGGAAGTTGCTGACATCTTGTGAAG
Source organism: Hymenochirus boettgeri (assembly GCA_019447015.1). Classification (NCBI taxonomy): domain Eukaryota; kingdom Metazoa; phylum Chordata; class Amphibia; order Anura; family Pipidae; genus Hymenochirus; species Hymenochirus boettgeri. Next base: position 213,393,601 of record CM033475.1, on the reverse strand, counting down.
GTTCTCATTCATCCAGGTCTGGTATATCTGTTGTATTCAATTAGATCAACTGGACTTGAAATGTAGTTTCTTGAAGACGTTTCGCTATCATCCGACTGGCTTTCTCAATTCAGAATGACTTGTACAAGAATCTGTGGCATTATGGTACCCTGGAAAATCCCAATTAGCATATCACAGCCAGGTGTTAAGGGTGTGATTAGATAGTGGCTAGAGGTGTTATAGAACGCCCAGAGTAAGGTGTTAAAACAGCATTGTACATGGCAGACAGTTGTGTGTCGAACCCCCCCACCTCTATTTAGGCTTGGTTTTCTTATTTTCACATAAATGGCCTCCTTACACCTCTCTTGAACCAGTCACTTTCCTTCGCCAGTATGTTAAAACATTACAATCTTCAAAGGTATGTCCTTTATCCTTAAGATGCAGATACCCCGGCTGAGTCCTGACCCGAGGATTGGCTCTTCTGTGCTGGGCCTATACGTTGATGCAGTTGCTGTTTTGGTCTCCCCCACATACAAATCGAGCATTCTTCACTGCACTGCACTGCATATATGATGTCACTTTTTTTGTTTTTGGTATTGGGTCTTTCGGATGTACCAATTGCTGCCTCAGTGTGTTTTTCTTTTTAAAGCGACAGGGATAGATGTTTTTTGAAAATTCTTCTTAATTCTCGGAGACCCCTGCTACATATGGGATGACCATGTTTCTTCCTCCTGTCTTGCTTTTCCCCTTCAACTGTTGGTATTCGTGTTCTTTTCTTTCCTTCTACTTCTTTTGACAAAGGCCCAGTCTGGATATCCACAAGTTTTAAGGGCTCCTCTGAGATGTTCATTTCTTTAGCCTTCGCCTCTGTGCTGTGGGATTGTTCTCGTCCGTGTATCTGCATCTTAAGGATAAAGGACATACCTTTGAAGATTGTATGTTAACATACTGGCGAAGGAACGTACTGGTTCAAAGGTGGTTAAGGAGGCCATTTATGTGAAAATAAAGAAACCAAGCCTAATAGAGGTGGGGGTTCGACACCAACTGTCTGCCATGTACAATGCTGTTTTAAACACCTTACTCTGGGCGTTCCTATACACCGTCTTAGCCACTATCTAATCACAACCCTTACCACCTGGCCTGTGATATGCTAATTGGGATTTTCCAGGGTACATAATTGCCACAGATTCTTGTACAAGTCATTCTGAATTGAGAAAGCCAGTCGGATGACTAGCGAAACGTCTTCAAGAACTACATTTCAAGTCCAGTTGATCTAATTGAATACACACCAGATATTTTGTGACATCTTGTTACTGGTTTGCTGAATGTTAAGCTTGCCGCCCCACGTGCAGGGAACTCACAGGCATTACTGTTTGAGCTCAGCAGGAGGTTGCACGAACTCACAGGCATTACTGTTTGAGGCTCAAGCAGGAGAGTGCACGGAACTCACAGCATTACTGTTTGAGGCTCAAGCAGGAGAAAGCAGAGGAAATCTCAGAGGGGCGGAGCTTAACATTCAGCAAACCAGTACAAATGTCAGCAACTTCCAAGGCACAAAGGTAGGCTCTGAGGTGCATAGGTAAAAAAAAATATGGCAACGGTATTTTTTAAAGCTGCAGCATCCAAATGAACATAACTTGATTTTACAGTGCACTTATCCTTTAAGGTAAAGGACATACCTTTTGAAGATTGTAATGTTAACATATTGGCAAAGGACATGACTGGTTCAAGAGAGGTGTTAAGAGGCCATTTTGTGAAAATAAGATACAAGCCTAAACAGATTGTGCTGTTTTGACACCTTACTTTGGCGTTCCTATAACACCTCTTAGCCACTATCCAATCACGTCCTTAACACCTGGCTGTGATATGCTAATTGGGATTTTCCAGGGTAATAATTGCCACAGATTCTTGTACAAGTCTTCTGATTTAGAAAGCCGTTCGGATGACTAGCGAAATGTCTTCAGAACTAAACTTCAAGTCCAGTTGATCTAATTGAATACAACAGATATACCATGACCTGGATGAATGAGAACCTTCACAGCAATGCAAAAAAAGTCACTATTCACCACCCTTTGCTTAATTAAAAGTCAACCTCATTGTTTTAAATCCAAATTGCAAATGATCTCTGTAACCAGGCTGGGAGGGATCCTGGAGCTCTAGCTCAGCCCAATAAGAAACAAATAGGTCATTTTTTTTATGTGTTGGGGTTGGACATATTTATAGCCACCTTGAGGAGAAACTAGAAGTGCATAGTACCAGTTTTTCAATGCAATCTGAATGGCTACAACTGAAAGCGTTACTGTGCCTGCTTCATCTCGTCTACATATGTAAACGTGACCAGAGTTGGGACCTGAGTTCACACTAGCAAACACGGATTTCCAAATGTTGTCAGGAACATAACAATTAAAGTAAACTTCAATTGGTGGAAGTTTTAGTTGAGAGATTTTGGGGGGATAGCACTTTATTTTGTGTAAACAAACTGGTGTACCAATTAGTTTTTATTTCTGTGCAATCTACTAGTGTCTGCAGTAGATGTGCATTAATCAGACACAATCTGAACAATGTGTGTGTGAAAGTTGTGCATCTGTATATCCTACAACCGGCCATTAAAACCCCACTAAGGTGTAGAGGTTTTAATATGGAATTCCTTCCACACAGGGACCGAGAGTGTCTTATTTGTGTGTTAAACACTGTAGATTACATAAAGTACATCAGGGTTTTCATAAAAGTTCTTATCGTTTAAATGGTGTCTACTTTTGCCCAATCAGATGTTATCTTTTAAATGGTTTAAATAAGTTCCCTCTGATGGTTGGAGCAAATAGCACCATTTTAAACATAAACTTTTATTGATCTCCCTGTTTAGTACAAAGCCTTACACACGCTTGATTTTTGGCGAGGCAAGAACAGCCAGAAGGCAAGATCGGTACAAACACACATTGACGATTAACCGTTTCGGCAGAACACCCGTGTGTAGAATCGCCGGTCTAAGTGTACTATATCTGTATCTATGATGGAGTGTCCATAAGCTTACTCTATCTGTATCTATGATGGAGAGTATAAGTGTACTATATCTGTGTCTATGATGGTGAGTCTATTAGTGTACTATATCTGTATCTATGATAGAGAGTGTGAGTGTACTATATCTGTATCTATGATGGAGAGTCCATTAGCGTACTATATCTGTAACTATGATGGAGAGTCCATAAGCGTATTATATCTGTATCTATGATGGGGAGTCCATAAGCTTACTATATCTGTATCTATGATGGAGAGTCCATAAGCTTACTATATCTGTATCTATGATGGAGAGTCCATAAGCGTACTATATCTGTATCTGTGATGGAGAGTATATAAGTGTACTATATTAGTATCTGTGATGGAGAGTATATAAATATACTATATCTGTATCTGTGATGGAGAGTCTAAAAGTGTACTATATCTGTATCTGTGATGGAGAGTATAAAGGCTGGTAATATAAGGTCCCCCACACCAACACAGAATGGTAATATAAGTGTCCCCCAAACACAGGCTGGTAATTAAGTGTCCCCCAAACACAGGCTGGTAATATAAGTGTCCCCCAAACACAGGCTGGTAATATAAGTGTCCCCAAACACAGGCGGTTGGTAATATAAGTGTCCCCAAACACAGGCTGGTATATAAGTGTCCCCCAAACACAGACTGGTAATATAAGTGTCCCCAAACACGGCTGGTAATATAAGTGTCCCCCAAACACAGGCTGGTTAATATAAGTGTCCCCCAAACAGGACTGGTAATATAAGTGTCCCCCAACACAGACTGGTAATTAAGTGTCCCCAAACACAGGCTGGTAATAAGTGTCCCCAAACACAGGCTGGTAAATAAGTGTCCCCCAAAACAGGCTGGTAATATAAGTGTCCCCAAACACAGGCTGGTAATATAAGTGTCCCCAAACACAGGCTGGTAATATAAGTGTCCCCAAACACAGGCTGGTAATATAAGTGTCCCCAAACACGACTGGTAATATAAGTGTCCCCAAACACAGCTGGTAATATAAGTGTCCCCCAAACACAGGCTGGTAATATAAGTGTCCCCCAAACACAGGCTGGTAATATAAGTGTCCCCCAAACACAGGCTGGTAATATAAGTGTCCCCAAACACAGGCTGGTATATAAGTGTCCCCCAAACACAGGCTGGTAATATAAGTGTCCCCAAACACAGGCTGGTAATATAAGTGTCCCCAAACACAGGCTGGTAATATAAGTGTCCCCAAACACAGGCTGGTAATATAAGTGTCCCCCAAACACAGCTGGTAATATAAGTGTCCCCCAAACACAGGCTGGTAAAAGTGTCCCCAAACACAGGCTGGTATATAGTGTCCCCCAAACACAGGCTGGTAATATAAGTGTCCCCCAAACACAGGCTGGTATAAGTTGTCCCCCAAACACAGGCTGGTAATATAAGGTCCCCCAAACACAGGCTGGTAATATAAGTGTCCCCCAAACACAGGCTGGTAATATAAGTGTCCCCCAAACACAGGCTGGTAATATAAGTGTCCCAAACACAGGCTGGTAATATAAGTGTCCCCCAAACACAGGCTGGTAATATAATGTCCCCCAAACACAGGCTGGTAATATAAGTGTCCCCAAACACAGCTGGTAATATAAGTGTCCCCCAAACACAGACTGGTAATATAAGTGTCCCCCAAACACAGGCTGGTAATATAAGTGTCCCCCAAACACAGGCTGGTAATATAAGTGTCCCCCAAACACAGGCTGGTAATATAAGTGTCCCCCAAACACAGGCTGGTAATATAAGTGTCCCCAAACACAGGCTGGTAATATAAGTGTCCCCAAACACAGGCTGGTAATATAAGTGTCCCCCCAAACACAGGCTGGTAATATAAGTGTCCCCCAAACACAGGCTGGTAATATAAGTGTCCCCAAACACAGGCTGGTAATATAAGTGTCCCCCAAACACAGGCTGGTAATATAAGTGTCCCCCAACACAGGCTGGTAATATAAGTGTCCCCCAAACACAGGCTGGTAATATAAGTGCCACAAAGGCTGGTAATATAAGTGTCCCCCAAACCAAGGCTGGTAATATAAGTGTCCCCCAAACACGGCTGGTAATATAAGTGTCCCCAAACACAGGCTGGTAATATAAGTGTCCCCAAACACAGGCTGTAATATAAGTGTCCCAAACACAGGCTGGTAATATAAGTGTCCCCAAACACAGGCTGGTAATATAAGTGTCCCCCAAACACAGGCTGGTAATATAAGTGTCCCCAAACACAGACTGGTATATAAGTGTCCCCCAAACACAGGCTGGTAATTAAGTGTCCCCCAAACACAGGCTGGTAATATAGTGTCCCCCAAACACGGCTGGTAATATAAGTGTCCCCAAACACAGGTGGTAATATAAGTGTCCCCCAAACACAGGCTGGTAATATAAGTGTCCCCAAACACAGGCTGGTAATATAAGTGTCCCCCAAACACAGGTGGTAATATGAGTCCCCCAAACACAGGCTGGTAATATAAGTGTCCCCAAACACAGGCTGGTAATATAAGTGTCCCCCAAACACAGGCTGGTAATATAGTGTCCCCCAAACACAGCTGGTAATATAAGTGTCCCCAAACACAGGCTGGTAATATAAGTGTCCCCAAACACAGGCTGGTAATATAAGTGTCCCCCAAACACAGCTGGTAATATAAGTGTCCCCCAAACAAGGCTGGTAATATAAGTGTCCCCAAACACAGGCTGGTAATATAAGTGTCCCCAAACACAGGCTGGTAATATAAGTGTCCCCCAAACACAGGACTGGTAATATAAGTGTCCCCCAAACACAGGCTGGTAATATAGTGTCCCCAAACACAGCGGTCTGGTAATATAAGTGTCCCCCAAACCACAGGCTGGTAATATAAGTGTCCCCCAAACACAGGCTGGTAATATAAGTGTCCCCCAAACACAGGCTGGTAATAATGGTCCCCAAACACAGGCTGGTAATATAAGTGTCCCCAAACACAGGCTGGTAATATAAGTGTCCCCCAAACACAGGCTGGTAATATATAGTGTCCCCCAACACAGGCTGGTAATATAAGTGTCCCCAAAACACAAGCTGGGAATATAATGGTCCCCCAAACACAGGCTGGTAATATAAGTGTCCCCCAAACACAGGCTGGTAATATAAGTGCACACAGGCCGGGTACATTTCCTAATGCTACATTTTTTTTGCCACGTCCATTAATAAAAACAGATCATTAGTTGTTAGTTGTTTGGCCACAACACATGAATACAATTGTTGGCAGACACTGGCGAATTGGCCAATAACATCACTAGCGTGTATGGCACATTTAAAGTTAATTCAATTGTTTCATTAAGTGTATTGAGTTGACTCCGTTATTATTATTATATAATAACTAGACATAGCCTGTTACAATAACAGGTGCTAGAAGCCCAGAGTGACTCCATCCTCCATGCTCCACAGGTTACAGTTCCCTCTTAGTGTCCCAGACCCAGGGTCCCCCCTCTGTCCCAGATCCAGGGCCCCCCCCTCTTGCGCAGACCCAGGGCCCCCCCTCTGTCCCAGACCAGTGCCCCTCCCACTCTGTCACAGATTCAGAGTCCCCTCCTTGTCCAGACCCAGGTCCCCACTCTGTCCCAGACCACGGGTCACACCACCTCTGTCCCAGACCCAGCCCCTCCCCTCTGTCACAGATCCAGAGTCCCCCGCCTGTCCCCGACCCAGGGTCTTCCACTCTGTCCCAGACCCAGGCCCCCGTGTCCGCACCCCCCCAGGTCCCCCACGTGTCCCAGACCCAGGGCCACCCCTTGTCCCCGACCAGCCCTCTGTCCCAGACCCAGGGCCGCCCTCTGTCCCCAAGACCCCGGGTCCCTCCCCCGTCCCAGACAAGGGCCCCTCTGTCCCAGACCAGGGTTCCCCACTTTGTCCCAGCCCCCTCTGTCCCAGACCTAGGGCCCCCTCTGTCCGACCCAGCCCCCTCTGTCCCAGACCCGACCCCTCTGTCCCAGGAATCAGGCCCTCTCTTTGCCAGACCCAGGGGCCCCCGTCTGTCCCAGACTCAGGCCCCCTCTGTGCCAGACCCAGGGCCCCCCGTCTGTCCCAGACCCAGGGCCCTACTCTGCCCCAACCAGGGCCCCCACACGTCTCACAGGCTCTCCTCTTCCCCGTCCACCCCCTGTCCCAGACCCAGGTCCCCACTTGTCCCAGACCCAGGGTCCCCCCTTCTGTCCAGACACCCCCTGTCCCAGACCCAGGCACCCCTCTTTCCCGGACCCAGGGCCCCCCTCTGTCCCAGCCCACCCCCCCTCTTTCCCAGACCCACCCCGCCCCCCTCTGTCCCAGACCCCCCCTGTGCCAGACCCAGGCCCCCTCTGGCCAGACCCAGGGCCCCTCCTCTGGCCCAGACCCAGGGCCCCCCACACTGTCCCAGACCCAGGTCCCACCCCTCGTCCCAGCCCCAGCCCCCCCCTCGTGTGCAGCCAGGGCCCCCTGTTGCACCAGACCCAGGGCCCCTCCTTGCCCCAGACCCAGGGCCCCCCACATTGTCCCGACCAGGTCCAACCCCTCGTCCCACCCCCCTCTGTCACTCTGCTTTACAGCCAGCCCTGACACTTGGTTAATAGGAGGGTAATTTAGCATGGTGTCATGTCAGTGAGTAGTTCTGACTCCCCCCACCCTCACCCAGACATTGATGTCTAGCTGCAACCCTCTCCCTGACAACCCCCACAGACACATGATTAATATCAGGTAAGATTGGCTGCTTCTTTTACCCAGAGACGCCACACACACACTGGACACAGGGACCACACTTGATTTATTATATTAAGATGTGTGTTATAACTCTGATTATGAGTTAACCTTGAAGCAAAACTGATATTATGTTGCTTATAATAACCGCCATGGTAATTGTCCATCCCTAGAGTGAACGAGCCCTTATAAGCCGTCTAATAGGAAGAACGTTGTACTGCATGTACCTTGCTCCCGTACAGGGGAGTGAATAGATGCCAAATGAAACCTGCCAACAATAGGCAGAAATCCATTTATGGGGACTGCCGTTATCATGCTGGTAAACAGACGCGTTAGGGCTCATTCACACAACATAGTTTGGATCCATTTTTGAAAACGTTTCTAAAAATGGACAGACAGTAAAACCCCATAGGATTTTCACACTATCGTACAACACTTGCGTGCATTGAATCCGTTCTGGTCCAGTCCGTTTAAAACGCATTGCTGCTCACATTTCTCTAAAATGCATGAAAACGCGGTACAAAGGATAACAAGGCAAGCGTTTGCCTTTGTTCATTTTCACAAAGGATTCCTGGTTAAAACACAACGACACAAACAGATAATAACGCACACGCAAACGGCCAGCAATGGATACAAAACGGATTAAATCGTCCATAACGGCACTGCGTTTTACGTTTTGTCGTTCCTAGTGGGAACGAGCCCTTATTTGTTGCTTCTTTATGTGAAATGTCATTAGTTAGTGAAAGGAGAGGTTTAGTAAGGCTGATGGTTCTAAGAAGAAAACTATGTCTCGGGCTAATAAGAAGGGGGAAGTGTTCCCTCTCAATGGGGATTTTGATTTGCACAAACTCTGTTTTATAAAGAGAGAAAAGAGAAGTGAAGGTGAACTAGATTAGAATAAAGCTCCAATATTACACGCTTAGCGGCAATCGTAAAAAAGCATTGGGAAGTTTCCAGAACTGGTTATATTTACTGGATCATTATGCTTGGTTAATTTATGTGTTCACCAGTTCTAGGAAGGTAAGTAGGAGCTCCCATTGCTACCTTGGATGCAGTAACAGGTCATACTGCACAGTAGAGTAGAGCGTCTGCTCCCTAGCCAGTAGTGAACATCCGCTATGGCAGTAGGTACACCACAACGGGAGGTAGGAATAAGAGCATCTTCCTCCCATATAATTAAATTACTGAACATGCAGTGGTCACTTTTGCTCTGGGTGTTCAGGAAGCGTAGCTGGGTGCACTTGTGTATATGCGCACATACAGTACACACATTTATATAATAGATTGGCACATTTATATAATAGATTGGCACATTTATATAGTAGATTGGTACATTTATATAGTAGATTGGCACATTTATATAGTAGATTGGCACATTTATATAATAGATTGACATTTATATAGTAGATTGGCACATTTATAATAGATGCCTTTATATAATAGATTGGCACATTATATAAGATTGGTACATTTATATAAGTAGATTGGCACATTTAATAGTAGATTGGTACATTTATATAGTAATTGGGCAACATTTATATAATTAGATTGGCACATTTATATAATAGATTGGCCACATTTATATAGTAGGATGGTACATTTATATAGTAGATTGGCCATTTATATAATAGATTGGCCACATTTACTAGTTTTACATTGGCACATTTATTAATAGATTGGCACATTATAAAAGATGGCCATTTATATAGTAGATTGGTACATTATATAGTAGATTGCACATTATATAATAGATTGGCACATTTATATAGTAGATTGGCCAATTTATATAGTAGATGGGTACATTTTCTATAGTAGATTGGCACATTTATAATAGATTGGCACATTTATATAGTAACATTGGCACATTTATATAGAGCAATTGGCACATTTATATAATAGATTGGCACATTTATATAATAGATTGGCACATTTATATAGTAGATTGGTACATTTATATAGTAGATTGGCACATTTATATAGTAGATTGGTACATTTATATAGTACATTGGCACATTATATAGTACATTGGCACATTTATATAATAGATTGGCACATTTATATAGTAGATTGGTACATTTATATAGTAGATTGGCCACATTTATATAATAGATTGGCACATTTTATATGTAACATTGGCACATTAGATAATAGATTGGCACATTTATATAATAGATTGGCACATTTATATAGTAGATTGGTACATTTATATAGTAGATTGGCACATTTATATAATAGATTGGCACATTTATATAGTACATTGGCACATTTATATATGATTGGCACATTTATATAATAGATTGGCACATTTATATAGTAGATTGGTACATTTATATAGTAGATGGCCACTTATATAATAGATTTGGCACATTTATATAGTAGATTGGCAACTTTATATAGTAGATTGGTACATTTATATAGTAGATTGGCACATTTATATAATAGATTGGCACATTTATATAGTACATTGGCACATTTATATAGTACATTGGCACATTTATATAATAGATTGGCACATTTATATAATAGATGGTCAATTTATATAGTAGATTGGCACATTTATATAGTAGATTGGACCATTTATATAATAGATTGGCACATTTATATAGTAGATTGCAACATTTTTATATAGTAGATGGCACATTTATATAATAGATTGGCAATATTTTTAGTTAGATTGGCACATTTATTATAGTAGATTGGACATGTATATAGTAGATGGCACATTTAATAGTAGATGGCACATTATAAAATAGATGGCACATTTATATAGTAGATTGGCACATTTATATAATAGATTGGCACATTTATATAGTACATTATATAGTACATTTATATAGAACATTTCAGGTTCTAATGGCCCTTTGTCTTCCCAGAATGCATCACTTCCTTGGCACGTTTATATAGTAGATTGGCACATTTATATAGTAGTTTGGCACATTTATATAACAGATAGGCACATTTATATAGTAGATTGGCACATTTATACAGTTGATTGGCACATTTATATACTGTAGTAGATTGGCACATTTATATAGTAGATTGGCACATTTTTGATGCCTCTTTTAATGCTTTACAACAGTTGTTCTGATTCTAAAGCAGCTCTGCATTCTGTGAGTACTTGAAGGGATTTTCAGTGGCATAAAAACACTATTATTTATAATTGATTTATCTGTATCACACATAACGAGTTTTTCTACATATTGCTTTTATTTTTGAACAATCCCTTTGCTTTGCTTAGCTGTGGTCAGTAGTGAGCTGACATTTCAGGTTCTCTAATGGCCCTTTGTCTTCCCAGAATGCATCACTTCCTTGGCACATTTATATAGTAGATTGGCACATTTATATAGCAGATTGGCACATTTATGGTATATAGTAGATTGGCACATTTATATAGTAGTTTGGCACATTTATATAGTAGATAGGCACATTTATATAATAGATTGGCACATTTAAATAGTAGATTGGCACATTTCCAGTAGATTGGTTTACATTATATACTGTAAGTAGATTGGCACATTTATATAGTAGATTAGCACATTTACATAGTAGTTTGGAACATTTATATAGTAGATAGGCACATTTACATAGTCGTTTGGCACATTTATATAGTAGATTGGCACATTTATATAATAGATTGGCACATTTATATAGTAGATTGGCACATTTATATAGTAGATTGGCACATTTATATAATAGATAGGCACATTTATATAGTAGTTTGGCACATTTATATAGTAAATGGTACATTTATATAGTAGTTTGGCCCATTTATATAATAGATAGGCACATTTATATTGCAGATTGGCACATTTATACAGTAGTAGATTGGCCATTTATATACTGGAGTAGATTGGCACATTTATTAGTAGGTATGGCAATTTATACAGTAGATTGGCAATTATCATACTGTAGTAGATTGGACATTTATATAGTAGATTGGCACATTTTTTAAGGCGTCTTTTAATGCTTATAAACAGTTGCTTCTGATTCTAAAGCAGCTCTGCATTTCAGCGAATAAAATAAACTATTATTCTAATTGATTTATCTGTATCACACTAATGAGTTTTTCTACATATTGTTTTTATTTTGTGGAACAATCCCTTTGCTTTGCTGTGGTCAGTAGTGAGCTGACATTTCAGGTTCTTTAATGGCCCAGAATGCACCACTTCCTAGGAATGTTCCAATTTCTACTGATTGGCTGTTGGATTGGTCAAACATGCTCAGATCTCTACTGAGCAACAATCAACCCAGAGACCGAGACCATAAAGGTGGTCATACATATACCCGATATTACTTACCTGACCGAGCGCTCACGCGACGTTCGATTCTGCCGGAACCGTTTCTCCCGATATTCTATGCGACCGACCGACATGCAAAATGAATGGGATTTTGCGATCACATGTCGGTCTCATAGAAGATCGGGAGAAGCGGTTCCAGCAGGATCGAACGAACGTCACGTGAGCGCTCGGTCGGGTAAGCAATATCGGGTATATGTATGGCCACCTTAAGGCTGGGTACACACGGGACATCATTTAATTGACTCAGACGACCGCTCTCTGCTAGCGAGTGGCTAGCCGGAACAAATCACTGTTGGTCGCGGCAAAAGTATCCGTGGCCAACAGTTCGCACTAGAACCGCACTTTAGGCCGTGATTTACCCTCATACCCGATTTTAACAATCCTAAGGAAATCACATTTCATTGTGTCAGATTTAATGGATACGACCCTTTCCCATTAGTACATTCATTTACCAGACTTTCCATGTAGGGGGGCACCACGGCTTGAATGGAGAATTTAGTTTAGTATAGAGTCTAGCATCCAATAACAGCCTGTATACAAACTAATACCTACTAGGAACGTCCAATAGAACATGTAGAGATCTAAACAGACTTGGTCAGGTTGGCGAATTGCAATCGTCAGTCCTGAGTTCCAATCTACCCCCCAGTTTTATCTCTCCACATGATTCTCTGGTTCACCCTCTGCAATTATAAAGACCTTCTGAGGAGGCGCCATAGAGGTCATTTCAGGCCATCCTGTAACTTGCAAAGAACTTGAATTCATGCAATAGATCTGATCATCTACAACACAATGTATACAACAGTCAGTGCCAACTATGTGTAATAGGAAATATTATGTGAATGTTTGCAGAGAGAGAGCAACAGGAGGAGTCACAGGGAGAGGAACTGGGTGACCCCCTCCTGGCTTCTCAAGGGAGGAGGGGACCTTCAGGGAAACGACTAAGAAAGTACCTGGGTGTGTTCTATGTAACAGGGGAAGTCCCTGCAGTAAGAACTGCTTCCTACATACTGACTGTGTGTGTAAGTTCAGTCTAGAATCAGGGGGACACCGGGGGAGTGAGAAGGAGAAGGGAAGCCTGCAACAAATGTGTGGGAGAAAGGCAATATGGACTAGATAGGGGTGAGTGGGCAGTTTAAAGGGAATACATTGGAAATGCATTGGGACAGGAGAAATACAAAGACCTGATTGGAAAGTGACAGTCACCCAGGAGAGGGATAATGTTAACCAAGGAGAAGGAGAAAAGTGGTTCATCCTGGAGAAGGACAGACTGAAACCACAGTAAAAGGGGGAGGCACAGGGAGACAAGCACAGCTGCCACTATAGTAAGAGAGGTTACATGTATCTGTACAGGGGACATGGTAAAGGGTCAGTACAGCAGGAAAGATAAATGTATTAGTGCAGCCAGACAAGCTACAGTATAGATCATTGGAACAGACAGAGATAGACATACAGTAGGGTCAGCACATTGAAGGCAGTACAGTGAGGAAGACAGGGTGCGTACAGTAAAACAGCACAGTGAGACAGGGTCAGTACAGAGGGGCTGACAAGGTCACATGCAGGGTTAGTAGAGAGGAAAAGACAGGCAGTACAGAGGGACAGACACAGGCAGTACAGAGGGACAGACACAGGCAGTACAGAGGGACAGACACAGGCAGCACAGAGGGACAGAGTCAGCACAGAAGGAAAGACAGAGGCAGTACAGAGGGACAGACACAGAGACAGTACAGAGGGACAGACACAGGCAGCACATAGGGACAGACAGGCAGCACAGAGGGACAGACACACAGGCAGCACAGAGGGACAGAGTCAGCACAGAAGGACAGACACAAAGGCTGTGCAGAGGGCCAGAAACAGGCAGTACAGAGGGCCAGACACAGAAGCAGTACAGAGGGACAGACACAGAGGCAGTACAGAGGGACAGACACAGGCAGTACAGAGGGACAGAGGCAGTACAGAGGGACAGACACAGAGGCAGTACAGAGGGACAGACGCAGCACAGAGGGACAGACAGAGTCAGCGCAGAAGGACAGACACAGAGGCAGTGCAGAGGGACAGAAACAGAGGCAGTACAGAGGGACAGACAGAGGCAGTACAGAGGGACAGACACAGAGGCAGTGCAGAGGGACAGAAACAGAGGCAGTGCAGGGGGACAGACAGAGGCAGTACAGGGGGACAGACACAGAGGCAGTACAGAGGGACAGACAGGCAGTACAGAGGGACAGACAAGGGCAGTACAGAGGGAAAGACACAGGCAGCACAGAGGGACAGACAGGCAGTACAGAGGGACAGACACAGTCAGCACAGAGGAACAGAAACAGAGGCAGTACAGAAGGACAGAAACAGCACAGAGGGACAGACACAGAGTCAGCACAAACAAAAGGTCAGTATAGTGGGAAACATACAGGGTTCAATGCAGTGAAATACTCTAATTGTGCAGGGACTTATTCAGATTGATAGGGGGTGTAATAAAAAGAACTTAGGAAGATTATACAAGTTGGTTTGTCCCATACAGAAGAGAGAGAAGCCAAGCCAAGAAAGGGAGGAGAGCTATAGATAAAAGAAAGAGGGCAAGTGCTAGCAGCATATAAATAGAGAAATCCTTGTTTGCCCTCTGACCTCTGCATGGATAAGCTGACACAGTGACAAATGGACCTACCTAAAAGGTCCTGTAATAGTGGGGGCTTGGAGTCATCTCCCTTGGACCTTAGCATGAGAAGAAATATGGATATGATGTGTGTGACCACAAAGAGACCTCTAGATTTCCTCCCATTGACATCAAGAGCTGGCAACCTGAAGATGGTGAAACATGAGATACCAGAGCAGCCACCAGGGAGCACCTATGGGTCCCCTGAGAAAACAAAGCAGTGTAAGGACCAAGCCAGTCTACCACTCCGTAAGCGAAGGTATCACCCACCGCTTGAGCTAGAAAATCCAGTACTGAAATGTACAGATAGCACTGAATGGCCAAAGAGATGCCATGATTCATATATGGCCTTGTCACTTCCAGTCTATTGTCCAGGTAACTATGTCTTACAAATGATTAGAATGGTTTGTCTAGTTCATTGATAGAAACAAATACCCAGTATTTTATCTAGTAATCTATTATGTCTAGCAATCTATTATATCTAGTAATCTATTATATATAGTAATCTATTATAGCTAGTAATCTATTATGTCTAGTAATCTATTATGTCTAGTAATCTAATCTGTTATATCTAGTAATCTATTATGTCTAGTAATCTATTATAGCTAGTAATCCATTATATCTAGTAATCTATTATATCTAGTAATCTATTATAGCTAGTAATCTATTATATCTAGTAATCTATTATATATAGTAATCTATTATATATAGTAATCTATTATGTCTAGTAATCTAATCTGTTATATCTAGTAATCTATTATGTCTAGTAATCTATTATATCTAGTAATCTATTATGTCTAGTAATCTATTATATCTAGTAATCTATTATATATAGTAATCTATTATGTCTACTAATCTATTATATCTAGTAATCTATTATATCTAGTAATCTATTATGTCTAGTAATCTAATCTGTTATATCTAGTAATCTATTATGTCTAGTAATCTATAATATCTAGTAATCTATTATATATAGTATTTTATTGCGTCTAGTAATCTATTATATCTAGTAATCTATTATGTCTAGTAATCTAATCTGTTATATCTAGTAATCTATTATGTCTAGTAATCTATTATATCTAGTAATCTATTATATCTAGTAATCTATTATATATAGTATTTTATTGCGTCTAGTAATCTATTATATCTAGTAATCTATTATATCTAGTAATCTATTATATCTAGTAATCTATTATGTCTAGTAATCTATTATATCTAGTAATCTATTATATCTAGTAATCTATTATGTCTAGTAATCTAATCTGTTATATCTAGTAATCTATTTTATATAGTATTTTATTGCGTCTAGTAATCTATTATATCTAGTAATCTATTAT